>JAODUP010000611.1:32500-538592 GCA_025642065.1 Paralvinella palmiformis
ATTCTGACTCTAACAGGCCTCATTCTGACTTTATTACTCACGACACAGACTATAACAATCAATAATACCGACTTTAACAGTCAACAACACAGACTATAACAATCAATAATACCGACTTTAACAGTCAACAACACAGACTATAACAATCAATAATACCGACTTTAACAGTCAACAACACAGACTATAACAATCAATAATACCGACTTTAACAGTCAACAACACAGACTATAACAATCAATAATACCGACTTTAACAGTCAACAACACAGACTATAACAATCAATAATACCGACTTTAACAGTCAACAACACAGACTATAACAATCAATAATACCGACTTTAACAGTCAACAACACAGACTATAACAATCAATAATACCGACTTTAACAGTCAACAACACAGACTATAACAATCAATAATACCGACTTTAACAGTCAACAACACAGGCTATAACAATCAATAATACCGACTTTAACAGTCAACAACACAGACTATAACAATCAATAATACCGACTTTAACAGTCAACAACACAGACTATAACAATCAATAATACCGACTTTAACAGTCAACAACACAGACTATAACAATCAATAATACCGACTTTAACAGTCAACAACACAGACTATAACAATCAACAATACCGACTTTAACAGTCAACAACACAGACTATAACAATCAATAATACCGACTTTAACAGTCAACAACACAGACTATAACAATCAATAATACCGACCTTAACAGTCAACAACACAGACTATAACAATCAATAATACCGACTTTAACAGTCAACAACACAGACTATAACAATCAACAATACCGACTTTAACAGTCAACAACACCGACATTAACAGTATATAGTATTGTCTACGCGGACTATAACATTTCTCACTCCGACAATAACAGTCAGCTTACAGTCATCATATAGACAATAGCAGTCACCATATAAATGATAATAGTTATGAGGAATCTCTGGACATGAACTTAATCCCTCCCTATCAGATTTCAGGAGAGTATACGGAGTGTGACGTCACATATCTGAGGAATGACATCCAGAACATGATATAGATATCAGGATTACGGGATGATGTTAGAGCATCATATTCCAGTGATTGATGACTCCGGGATAAATGATCACCGATCAGAATGGATCAATCAAACCTGGATCCATTATTCTGGATACTATCACTGCTATATGGTATTAATCTCAATTGGTTTGTACTAAGTGTTTGTAATGCCGGGGATTTATTTGAGCACGGGATTAGTTGTGTTACCTCACATCTTTCGGGACACACACACACACACACACACACACACACAGTGAAAGAGAACTTGTTATCTTAGACAACTGTGTCAGTTTAATACTGACCCTGGTTAGGGGATTCCTTCTGTTAGGAAAGTGGTGATCATCGGGGTTGAGCCTGTACTACAAATGGTAACGAGTTACCTGACGTCACAGTATTTCGTTTCGCTTGATATCACACCGGAAGTGGGAATTCCCATCGGGAAATCTCCAACCCGAACTCGACCTAGTCCACTGTTTGGCTTCATTCGTTATCTCCTAGCTGATTACAGTTCTTTGATGTGTCGGATTTAATGAGCCAAAGATAGACGTGAGAAGTTAGGAATCTATCTTCCATTCTATCCGGCTATCTCTCAGAAAGCTTTCTATCACGTGACCAAATCCCGTTGGGTTCTTCTAGTATTGGTAATTGAAGGAAGCTAAAATTTTGTCTCCTTTTATATTTTCTGACATTGTTGCTGTTGTTTTTATTGCTGTTTTTGTTGTTGTATATTTCTATTATGTTTCTAAAAGACAATGTTCTGTCAGAAATCGATCTTGACCTCAAACAACCTCCTACAGACATGTCGAGCGACAATATAGAAGGAAGGTCAATAGAAAATTATTCGTTGCTGCAGAAAGGATGGCAAATAATTGTTGTAAAGAAGACATTAATAAGAGGATCGATTATTTAAAGCTTTGATCGTAGAGATGACGATGGCACAGCTGGTAGAGTGCCCTGTTCATGGGTGATTAATTCTGGTCCGATATCTGACACACGATGCCCTGTTTATTCTACTATAAATAAACAGCTGACGTCATAAATGATGATGTCCTACGTGTTACACGTAATATGATTAGATCTTTGATCCCGGTGATGGCACAGCGGGTAGTGTGTTTGAACTTGTCCCGCATTTGATGTGTGGGACATAACTCTGGGCTTTGAGATATGGCTGATGTTGCTGGAAGTTGATTAATCAAATGTTATCTTGGAGGGTGAGTGAATGAATTGATGGATGAGTGAGTGAGAGGGTGAGTGAGTGAGTGATACATTTAGCTTCTATGCTAGTCATATCTAGGACTTACGGAATAAATTATCAAATACAATATAAACTAATGTTACTTTAGACACCAAACAATTTACGTGAAAACAAGTGACCGGGTTTTCTCATATTTCATATTCCGACATCAGATAATTAATAAACGAAAAGATCCTTAAATAATTTAAAATTATTTATGAATACATTTATGAATAACCTTAATACGTATGAATATTAAAACAGGTTTGATACCTAGCTTATATATATATATATATATATATATATATATATATATATATATATATATATATATATATATATATATATATATATATATATATTTTTTTAAAAAGTCTTAATAGACGAGTAAACCCACTTTCAAAACTTCATGGAACAAACGAAAACATTTATATATATATATATATATATATATATATATATATATATATATATATATATATATATATATATATATATTGTGTTTTTGTGTGTGTTTGTGTTGTGTGTGTGTGTGTTGTTGTTATCAAATATAGCTGGGAGTTACAATATTCTATACGTGATGCAATAAAGGCATGTCACAAATAACTCCTAGAATATTTACTGATCCATTAGGGGTAATTAAAGATGCGCCTATCTGTAATGTTTGTGCTATTAGGGATTTAACACAATGTGGTGATACGAAATAAATAATTTTAATTTTATGATCATTTAATTTAAGTCAGCAGATATATACCAACAACTCATTCTTCTAAATAATTCAGGGAAAGGGAGGAAGTTCATCTGTTGTCAGGATCAAGTAATATATGTGTATCATCAGTATAGAAATGCCTTTTAACTCCATATACATGGGCAATGATCTGTTCAGTGCGTGTATACATTGTGAAAACCAATAGATCCGGAACAGAATTCTGCAGTACAGCAAATAACAATGACAGGACATCCAAGAACTTCCATGAATAAATACTCTCTGGGAACCCACTCAAGTACTTTCTCTGATATACAAAACATGTCTCTCAACCTAGCAAAATTAACATTATAATCAACGTTGTCAAATGCATCAGTCAAGTCCAGAAGAACAAGTAAATATGAAACTTTCTAACAGGTCTGTATTTGTTTAGAACATTACAGACGGCATATAGTAATAATAGGTTTGGGCGTTCTACAGCTTTCATGAATCCTTGGAAAATACACAGGAATAATGATTTACATCACTCTTTTGTAGACATGTCGTAAACTGCAGAGAAAGATTTGTTGGTCTTTCAAGC
The DNA here is from genome assembly GCA_025642065.1 of Paralvinella palmiformis. NCBI lineage: Eukaryota > Metazoa > Annelida > Polychaeta > Terebellida > Alvinellidae > Paralvinella > Paralvinella palmiformis. The sequence continues at coordinate 36,084 of JAODUP010000611.1, forward strand.
AACTGTTTAATATAAGTCTCTGTAAGAGGATCAAATATACCAATCATGGGCATATAGGATTGATCTACTAATGATAGATCCTGTGCTGGAAGTATATTCAATATCTTTTAACAGAATACCTTATTAAAGCATTGGACCGCATCTTTGTTTCGGTTAATGGTTTTGAGGAAGATAAATTACTTTTTATATAGTACTTTATTCACAACATTGAACATTGTCCTTTTATTTCCCTTGCATGCTTTGATCTTTGTTTTGTAATTCTCTGATTTGGCATACTCTTATATTTTATTCGAATTTTATAAATTTCATAATTAATATACTTAGATATGGATACTCGTGTACAAAATCCCTCAATTTACTGTTATAGATATCCACTAGCTGATTGATCCAATATCAGATAAGAGATATCTAGATCAACAAGAAAACCATCCTTGTTTATCGACCTGTATTTTCTTTAACTGTAAAAATACGCCAGTGGTAATATCGAAGTGACAGCATGCACGACTTAGACACATCCGTGATCATATATTCATCTTCACGGGGGATGACAAGACCTAAGATATGACTCTGTCTGGGTGTCCGATCTTGCACATGCTATCTCATATTGTGTGATCTGAGAATATCAGCTAGTTGTTTGGGATCTCCTTCCCTCTGCCAATCATAGTGTATCTTGAAATTAGCTAAAATCAATATATGACGACTGTTGATATCCCCAAAGTCAGCATATTCCGAGACAGTGTGTTTTAGTTAGATGTAATCAGTAGATGTTAGATACACCTACACTTATCATTGAGATGCAAAAGTCAATTATTAGTTTAAAATATACTAAGCCTGAAAGCGCATATGAGTCTCGAACTTTAAAGACTCATGAAGGAGAATGCCGATTCTTTCAGCATTTGTGCGTCAGAGCTACATGATGGGCAATGAATATCCAACTGGAGTCACATCACTAATAATTATCTGGTTTGAAATATCAGACAAGTCTCCGTAACAACAAGAGCATCCAGACCCAATTTTTTTAGAACATCAGATATCACGTCACATTTATTATAGATCGACTGACAATTTATAATATCAATACTTATATTTTCTAGATTTATATCTGTGCCATTATATGGTGTTATGGGAATAGTGATTTAATTATTTACATTAGACCCTATCTGGTTTGGTTGTTTTCCACTACATGGACGCCTTAATATACAGATAGTCTTACCATGATAATGGTATCGTAAGGCAAGTATTCTATATAATCATTATATATATATATATATATATATATATATATATATATATATATATATATATATATATATATATATATATATATATATATATATAAAAGTGCAAGTATGGTGGTTATACAATAATAACACCAACACCGTTTTAGCCCAAAACCGGATTCTTAGTGTAAACGAGGGAGAGGGCGATAATATAGGATGTTAAGTGATCAACTGAAATGTAAATAACAAAACTAGAGTTAAGCACATATGACTATAACTTGGAGCTGGTTAGACGACATGATATATTATTGTGGGTTAGATGACTGTAAATCGGGGGTGGTTGGATGACGTGATGGATTATTGTACATTGGCTAACTACAACTTGGATCTAGTGGACAAATGTGGATTAGATAAATATTACTGGGAGCTGGTTGGATTGCTCCACGGATTATCGTGGATTATATTACTATACCAGGGAACTAGTTGGAAAGCGTAATGGATTATTATGGATTAGACAAGTATAACGGAGAGTTGAATGGTTTAATGGATTACAATGGATTGTGGTAGATTATATTACTATAAGTTGGATGACGTGATTGATTATTTTAGATGAGAGTACTGTAATTGGGAGTTATTTGGACGACGTGATGGATTATTATGGATTAGATGATTGTAACTGGGAACTGTTTCGGTGACGCGATGAATTATTGTGGATTAGACTATAATACCTTGGAACCACAGACACTATACATTGGAGGCGGCTGACACTTCTATCAGATTGTTTAGATAGTAAGGGCGTTTTGACATGAACAAAGATGATAGCAGTAAATAGCTCAAAAGTTAAATCTGTATGAATATGACACTATATTTAGACTAAAAGTGTCTAATAACATCAGTTCTCACACAATCATACACCAGCATTTTTGAAGGTATTCTTTGATATCGAGTGTATTGTCCAGAAGACAACTTGACACTAGTTCATGACCAGTAGTCATGAACTAGTGTCAAGTTCAATATGGATGTGGTCATTGACAACATCCATATCCTGTTATATTAGTCAATTTGACATTAGTTCATGACCAGTAGTCAAGAACTAGTGTCAAGTTCAATATGGATGTGGTCATTGACAACATCCATATCCTGTCATATTTCATAATAAACAATATAACATTTACTTAATACCAGCAATTTTCTTAAAACTACAAAATAGTTCTTCAATATTACGAATTTCACTTTATGATTCATTCTGGTTTTGTTATATTAATGTTATATATTTAATTATATTTTTCTCTTCTATAGGTACGTTGTTATATTCGTGTCTTGTCCTGATTATGTCACTTCTTTGTCGCGTTGTCTGATCTCCATTTTAAAAAGAATTCTCTTACACACCAAGAAGACACGCTTTAAGAGGCTATTCATGTTGTACTTTTCTTAAGATAATTTCTACAGTTCACTTTTGTAAAAGATTGGGAAGTCATTTCTGAAAGTCTCTTTAAATCATACTTTTGAAATACGTTTTATGAAATCATTTTTGATGGAGCTTCAAAGCTCTATTTTGTAATTGCGTTTCTGAAAGATATTTTGTGCAATATATAAGAGAAATAATTCCGGAACGAATCGTTGGATAAAACGTTTCCTAGAACGCTAAATCCCTTTATTCCAGAATTTAATTAACTATATATCAGGAAGAGATCGAGTCTTATCTAACCTAATCTCATGATATTAGCTTTATCGTCAGTAGAACACCTGAAACGCATTTCAATATAAAATAATTCTAAAAACGTTATTTTAGATTACACACAAACAAGCTCCTCATAAGCTATCTTGAAGAAGGCGCATTATACACTGGCTACAGAAAATGATTGATTGGACCCGCATTGATACCCACTTTGACACGAATCCTTGTCTGTAATTACCCTCTACCTCTCGAATCATGGGATTGATCTAAGGCAGAGTATTAAAAACGGGATCCAGAATTATAATTTGGTCCCGTCTAGAGTCAATATGTTATAGAGGGTGACGTTTCCAGGGACCTATCATTTAATTGCAACATGGCTACTAATCGTCAAGATATATGTGTGTAACTTTATTTATATTGTATCTGTTAAGATTTGCTGGCAATAAATAAGACATGACAACCTCACCACATTACAGATGCATGTTTCAGTTGATACTAATATTTTTGTTCTATTATACCCGTTTGAACTAGCTCGTTGTGATCTGAAACAAATACTTCCTTTGACATAAAGCGCCTAATCTGTGACTGAAGCCACGAAATAATATTTTAGCTGGAATATTAGAGAACACAACGCCATTTATATTTTGCTGAAAATGTGCGATTACTGACCATGATTATAAGATGGCGATAGGAAATGTATGGGAATTCTGCTGTAATTATCATATTATACATCGCTTCGAGATTAATCACTTTACACTTAATATAGACAATTGGGAATGGCTTAGATAAGTTACTTCGTTGGCCTCCTCCGGGAATTGAGACGATCGTGAAATTCTAGTAATAGTCGAGATAATGGCTTTATCAACTCTTAGAGAAAATGGATATTTTGTAACATTGATTTTGGTATATGATTAATTATCTGATAAAAATGATCGCCCAGAAGGATTCTACTGTATCTATTGTGGTCATGTTGTAATTACTGAGCCGACAGATTTGATTGTTCTTCGTTTCGCATCATGTCAGCTCGAATGAAGGAATTCTTCTCATTTTTATTGTTGCATTCTTCTAAAAGATAATGTTTTGTCAGAATTTGACCATGACTTAAGTCATATGGCTACAGACAAGGCGAGCGATAATACGTGAGAAAGGTCATTGAATAATTAATCTTTTCTGAGAGAAGGAAGGCCTAGAGAAAAATATGGGAAAAAATGCTACTAATAGGAGTGATTATTTAAAGCTCTGGTCATAGTAATGGCCATGGCACAGCTGGCAGAGTGCACTATTCACAGCCAATTAATCCGGTTTCGACATATTGCACATAGTATCTAGCCCATTCGGGTCTAAATAGGTGGAGTACTTAAACGCGTTGTAATGTTATGCGGTATATGCTACCTTGGAGGTTGAGGTATTTTAATATATAGATACAAGCTAAACAATGTTTTTCTCTATCCCTATAGTAATATGTTATAAGTCCGTGGTGATGACGTATTTACCAAGCTGACAAGATATGAACCTTGATCAGATTCTCTCTTCTATTAAGTTGTTTAAATTTATTCCTATGGTGAATAATCTACTTTACGAACACTACTACCTTAATAGAACTCAACGTATTAAATAAAAGATTGACCAAAATACTTAATTACGGTCCCAATATCTGTACTAGACAGACCTGTCCCAATATCTGTACTAGACAGACATGTCCCAATATATGTACTAGACAGACCTGTCCCAATATCTGTACTAGACAGATCTGTCCCAATATCTGTACTAGACAGACCTGTCCCAATATCTGTACCAGACAGACCTACATTAAACATTTTCATATCCATGCTATATAGAAACACTGGAAAATTGCTAATCATAATTTTATCTATTATGACAACATATAAGGATCATTCATTTGTTATCTCACATGACCCTTTACGACCACACTGATTTAACTACTATTCTATTCTAATGGGGAGGATGTCTGCATAGTTAGGTTCTCTCTTAGTTCAATATCCGTATACGTTCCTCAATTGCTAACTTATCAACGAATCAATGTACTCTGATTATTTATGGCTCAGTTTTATTGTGATAGATTGAAAACTGTATATATATACATTTCGTATGATTACTTACTTAAAAAAGACGCCAAATCGTATTTTACAGCAAAATGAATTTCACTAAATCGTGACTGATGGTAGCTGACAAGGATCAGCAACATCAGCCACATCAGTAATAGTCTCATCACATCTAGTAATGATGGAAACTTCACACATTTTGAACATATGGACTGCGATCTGGATGTCGGTGGTCTATCTGTTCGTCTCGCTGTTATAGATCGACCCCCACCCTCTAAGAGAATGAATGGCCAACATTCCTAGCAAATTATGCTACCATCCCAAATGACATTGTTATTGTAGGAGACATGAATTTCCATTTGGATATTGTAGATGACCGTGATGCACAGCGTTTTATTGGTATCCTAAATCTGTATGGCTTACAACAACATGTTTGTGAGCCTACACATGTTGATGGTCACGCACTGGACGTTGTCATAACAAGAAATACTAGTACCATCGTGTCAGATGTTGAAGTCACAGACCCTGGATTAATTGACCATCTGGGTAAAATGTCACGTGACCACTTTTCAGTGAAATTCTCGGCAGGCATCATTAGACCTGCACCCATCCACAAGACAGTGTCTTTCAGGAAACTACGCGCCATTGATGTGGACACCTTCAAGCGAGATATAACAGACTCCACTATACTGCATCCCTTCAATGGTTCTGTGGATGAACAAGCAAATGCATACAATAATGGACTCCATTCACTCGTAGATAAACATGCCCCACTTTGCACAAAGAGAATTGTATTAATTCCCTCATGTCCATGGTACTCCAATCAACTGCACGAGGCAAAGCATCTACGACGGAAACTGGAACGTAAATGGCGTTGCTCCAAGTTAGCCATAGAACACCAAATTTATAGGGAACAATGTGCAGTTACAAAACAAGCTTCTACAACAAACGCGCATTTCTTACTACTCAGAGAAGATTAAATCTTGTGGACATGATCAGAAAGGCATTTATAGAATAGCAAAGCATTTGATGGATAATGGTGAGCGGCGTACCCTGCCAAATGGTGTATCTGCTAAAGAACTAGCACAGTGTTTTAGTGATTTATTCACCAAGAAGGTCGATAACATCAGAAGTGACCTTCAAACAAGGCAAATACAAATGTCTGAAAATGTACCTGAACTACCCACTGCCATGTCCGTGGTACTAACTTATTTTAAACCTGCCACACCAGAGGAAGTGCGCAGTGTCATACGCAAACTCCGGATAAGTCATGTGAACTCGATCCGATTCCAACATGGCTCCTCAAGCAGTGCCTGGATGAGCTGGTCCCCATAGTGACTGCAATAATTAATCGGTCCATGGAGACGGGCAGTGTGCCAATGTGCTTCAAATGTGCTCGAAGAAGACCACTCCTGAAGAAGTCTGGACCCAGAGATATTTAAGAACTACAGGCCAGTGTCTAATCTACCATTTGTCTCGAAAATCCTGGAAAAAGTTGTGGATGCCCGCATAGAGCATTACCTTGTGTCAAATTGTCTCCACGAACCACTTCAGTCTGCCTACCGTAAGTTCCACTCAACAAAGATGGCATTACTCAAGGTGAATAACGAAATTTTGGACTCTCTGGATAAGGGTTGTGTGTCTGTGCTTATCATGTCCGCAGCATTTGACACCAATGATCACCAAACACTACTGGAACGATTGGAGCAACACTTTAGTATCACAGGTATACGGCGAGCGTGGATGACATAATATCTTAGCGAACGTTTTCAAACTTTTTCTGTTGAAGGTGAATTGTCATTGCCAGTATTGATGGAGTACAGTGTTCCCCAGGGCTCTGTTCTGGATCCGAAAAATTACGTACTCTATACAAAGCGCCTTGGTGACGTCATAAGGCGTCATGGACTGTAGCACCACTTCTATGCGGATGATACACAGTTGTATCTGTTATTCAAACCAAAAGGTGATGTCCAGGCTGAAGCATTGACACGCATTGAGAACTGTCTAATCGAAATCGAGGCATGGATGCAGCAGAGTGTGTTGAATCTAAATAATGAAAAAAACAGAGGTCATGTTTTTTACATCAAAACATAACTCACAGTTCATGGACAAAGTGTCTGTACAAGAAGGAAATGCTCGAATAACATCCACAATATTTGTGCGTAATCTAGGTGTCATATTTGATTCCAACATGACAATGACACAACAAGTCGCTTCCATATGCAGATCTGGGGGCCTATGCACAACTGCGCAGCATTGGGCCTATCAGGCGTTACCTATCTGACGATGCTACTAAGTCATTGGTGCATGGGCTTGTAATGTCGAGACTAGACTATTGTAATGTGCTTATCCATGGACTACCAGATGCAATGATTAGTAAGCTGCAACGTGTACAGAACACAGCAGCTCGCATTGTGACTAGAACAGCTAGACATAATAATATCACACCTGTGTTAAAGAAACTCCATTGGCTGCCACTAAAATACCGTGCTCAGTTTAAAATTCTGGTCCACACGGATAAGGCATTGCACGATCGATCTCCTGTGTATTTGAGAGACATATTACAGATGTATACACCAGGCAGGACTCCGGGATACACAACTATTGATAGTACCTAAGATGCGGACCACAACATATGGCAACAGATGGTTTACTTATGCAGCACCCAGTCTCTGGAATGCACTGCCTGCCGATATTAGAAAATCTAAGACAACAGAGACTTTCCAAAAAACTTTAAAAACTGATTATTTTCTAGTTCACTATGGCCATTGAACAAATCTAGTCATTCTTAATAATGTGTATATATAATATGTTTATATTGTATTTTTATCTTCTAGTTAATAGCAGTTCGATATATTGTTATATCAGTATATTATAACGATTTAATTTAGATAATTAAGTTTATTTTATTTGTCTTTTTTTTAAATCATACTATTACGTCAAAACAATTAATCATCACTATATTGTAATATTTTATTTTACATTTAATATATATTATTCCGTGTCATTTTAACATTTTACGTTTATATGTCTTGTATTGTAAAGCACTTTTGAACATGACATAGTTTATGAAAAGAGTGCTATATAAATATGGTATATCATAATAATAATAACAGATATTAAGGGAATTATATCAAAGTTTATTGATCATCACGTCATGACGATAGGCTTTCAATGACGTGGTGATGACGTCAGCTAACGTTATCATAAACCATATAACAGCTGTAATATCATTCAATGCATGACGTATACGCAAACATGACATTATTCTTTAAAAAATCGACTTAAGATGGTTGTACAATCTCAGTAACAGGCTTTTTGTCTTTAGGGTGATTAATGCTTTTAATAAACAAAAAGAGGACTCAAACAAAATCAGATCCACTAATTATTGTACGCTGATAGTTTTTTGTTTATTTTAATTTTATTTAAAAATTGCTTCTTAGAAAACACACACACGGAACAAACTTTCAAGTTAAACTTTTGATGAAAGCTTTCAGAAGACGTTTTCAGGAAAGCACCTCCAATGGACAGGCTATGACTCGTTTATTTGTAAGTCAAATATGAGAGAAACACTTTTGAATTATCCTTTTCCGGTGGAAGATTAGTCGGTAACTGTTGGCAAAAACGATATAATAATTCCAAAAAGGCTCTTTTGGAAAGCACACTTTTAAATGGTGACTATGGTGAGATAACACGGAGAAGGTACGTTATAGAGAGATCAACGAATCTCATCTTCTCTAAGAAACTGATTTACTATCAGGAAAATTGTTATCAGTAACAGACTATCTTATATCGTCTTCGGGACATTGATTCTATAACCGACTTATTAACATATTATAACCAACAGTATTATGCCGTAGATCTTTCACCTCGTCATTGTTTGATTCAATCACATGTTCAGCCACAAATGATGACCTAGTTACTTTGATATAGGACAGTAGTAATAAGCATATTAATGTTTTCCGTGAAGCTGAAAATTAAAACCTCATTATTGTGTAATACATGATGGAAAATATGGCTATCTGTCAGTCAGTCAGTCAGTCTTTATGATGAGCACAGAACATATGATAAACAACCTCTATCATAATATGGCGTGCATCTAACAGTGGGCAGTGTAATAAACGAAAGTAAATCATATATATATATTAGAATGCATTCTTTATTGACGAAATTCCTTACATAGGGCTGTAGCATAACAATAATGGGTAAAGTTCTTAGATCAGTGGTAGTAGATACCTATTCAAGGATTTTACCATAATATCTTTAGGCTATTATCATTCATACCACAAATTATAAGGCGGTTTATCCTAATTTATATCTTCTCTCTGACGCAGTTGATAATGGTAACCCCGAAACTGTTTTTATTGATATATTGATGATGATACTGATAACGATGTTGATGATGTGATGTCTATAATAAATCTGACGAAACTTAACGGCATTAATTACTAAAAAGAAAAAAAGAAGAAGAAAAGAAAACCAGATAATGATCCAATCAGAACTTGGCGGTTTAAGTCTCCCCTTTAGATTGCTTACCATCAGTATAATATCTTCCCAAATTACCAACACCACTAACCGGCAGGTGACAAACCAATGACCTGTCCCTAGTCACTCATCATTTATCTCTTTATTTATTTAGCTATTAATTGTTCCGGGTTCTCACTCCCCGCGGCGTATTTTGAGTTTCTCTAATTTAGTCACATTCCTTATCATTAAGCCCACTTTGACGTGTCTCCTCCTCTGCTAGTATCCACATCCTTCTAGTGGATGCCAACAGCAAAGGCAGCCTACAGGCATAACTCCACTCCAAACTATAATAAGGATCTTAAACAAGGCGCTGTTCCAAAGTCCCTATAAGGGTAATGATTTCAGTTCAACATGATAATCAATCGTCAGATATAGTTATGGATCCTTATTTAGATCTCACAATGAAAATATATTTTGATTTTCTGTCTACTCCGAAGTACGATGTACCTATATCAGAGACGTACTGTGACATATTTCTTATAACCAATATATATATATATATATATATATATATATATATATATATATATATATATAATTCTCTCTCTCTCTATCAACATATATATATATATATATATATATATATATATATATATATGCCGTGATAGCGCAGTTAGTTAGAGCGTAGGACTCGTAACCGAACTGTCGCGGGTTCGAGGCTCAGTGAGCTGCAATAATGTCATGTGGCGACTGATTCTTTCATCCATAAAAAAGGAGTACCGGACAGGACGCGATGGTTATGTGTTTAGTTAAAGCTTTGCGCCTAAAATGGTAGCATACGTTATATGCTCCCTTGGGAGTTGAGATATATATATTGGGTGGAAACAGGTCTGAGTCAGGTATAATAATATTGTAAATAATATTGTAAAGCGCCTTAGAGCAGCTTCACATATTATTACTATTATTATTATATATCTGTATATCTGTCTATCTTTCTGTCTGTCTCTTTTACCTATCTATTTTGCTAGATTTCTCTCCCCCTCTCTCTCTCTCTCTCTCTCACCTCTCTCTTTCACTCTCTATCTCTCACTCGCTCTCTCTCTCTCTCTCACCTCTCTCTCTTTCACCTTTCTCTCTCTCTCTCTCTCTCTCTCACCTCAATCGTTCACTCTCTCTCTTTCTTTCTTTCTTTCTCTCTCTCTCTCTCACCTCTCTCTCTCACCCCTCTCTCTCTCTCTCCCCCCCTCTCTCTCTCCTGCATCAACAATATTCCTAGCCCTGTCAGAAGAAGAGCTATCTACAACATTCTTAGACCCTTCTTACGAATCATCTGTCACCCAAACAAGACACCTAGTTAATTGTCAGCCAATAATGTGTTCATCTCTATTATCATTATAAGCGTTCTGATAATATATTATTTATATATGAGATACTCAGGACAGAACTAGAAATATTATTTGTATGTTTTAAGAAAATACCAAAACAAATCAGATCTACAGAAACTCCATTTATGTTCATATTAAACCAAAATAGATTACACTAAATTATCTCACCTATTGCTTCTCAGTGAAATATTCTCGATATTGTTTATGTATGCTATCACTACATTCTTCCATTCATTAACTTACTAGACTAGGTTTATTATCGGTTAGGATATTATTATTATTATGAACAAAATATAACAACATTATATTTCGCTGAAATTGTGGCATCTTTGGCATTAGCTACGGCATAGAGATAGAGATCAGAAACTTCAAGTAAGTTGCTTCTTTGTCCTCCTTTTTAAAATGTACCCCTTTTAAAAGTCCAATCGATAACCCTACTGACTCGTTTTATGTGATTAGCTCTATTACAGTCAAATCGATTCCTCAATATCTATTGTGAATGATACCATTGCTAAACCTGTTGACTTAATTCTCCTTTGTTTCACCTGATGCAAGATAAAGCATAGGAATATTCCCTTTTCTTTTTCGATAAGATAACTCTATCAGAACTAATTGTGACATAAAACAATCTGCTCGAGACAGCAACAAGACCAGAGGAATCTCAATAGATAATGTTTATTTTCCAATTGAAGAATGGAAATGGTATTGTGAGTTAAAAAATCAGTGCGAAGATTTATTGTTTAAAGCTTTGATCAATGCGATGGCCATGTCACAGTTGGTAGGATATTGTATTCACAAAATAAACCATTATGTCTGTGCGTTCTAAGATTGATCATGAATTCTACATTTGATGTCTTGTATAGCTGACGTTTAGTTGAAGTTGACGTTTAGTTGAAAAATAGCTAAAAGCTAAAACATTGTATTTATCTCTAGTATTATACTATCGTTCTTCCCGTTATAATGATTAAGGAAAGACTGAAAATATTCCTTCTTATTAAGTATAATGTCTACACAAGAACCAGCCCTATCGCGATTTACTGCTTAGTTACTTAGCTTAATCATTGATACATATAATCAATGGATATTATGAGAGATTACATAATATCTACAAAAATGTGATATAGTTAATAAATATATTAATTTATGAGAACTGGTTGGTGTCAAAGATAAACAAATTTCTCTGTAAAGAGATTAAAGATTTTAGCTTCATAAATATTAAGACATCAATCATATAAAAATGTTTATATATGACATATAAGTCGTTCACTTTGTTTTCTATTTTCTTTTTAGGAACGCATGTTATTCCTAACGTATTTTTCTCTAATCTACATTGATCAGTTTTTCGAAAGTACTTCCATAGAGGACTCCTCAGCATACACCTCAGAAAGACATATTTAAGACTAAACTCAGAAGGTATTTTTTAGAAGATACTTACTGTAAAATAATTTCTTAGTATACAGATAAGACATACTTAGAATATTTTTTTCTGATAACTCTTGGAAGATATCTTCACTTGATGCTTTAAAAATATGTTTTAAAACGTTTTGATACTTCGAAAAACAATTTGGGAAGAAAACACTTTGAAGACACGTGTAGTAAAACATTGGAAATACACTACCTTTTTATTTTACTCTATTTGACTAAATATCGAAGCCAGCGGTTATTATCAATGACACTATTCTCTATACGTCACTTCCTGTGACGTACAGTTTCTTCTGGAGAGTTGTTGTACTTATTCGGGTAACTAAGGATGGGGCCCCTCTATGTAAGGATTCTGGAACTGTACCTGCTTGGTGAGTCATCAAAGAGCGAGCATCCATAGCATTATCATTGTCCAGAAATGTAATCCCAATAGCTGTTAATACTTGGTATCTATTAGAGTATTCTGTGCGATCAAATATCTCTGACTTCAACATTTTGTAATGTAATTTGCAATCTTGGGCTGATAACAACTGACAGAATCAGTAACATGAATTAAACATTTCTCTAGTATCAGTTCAGTAAATTAGTAACGTCAGTTACAACAATAAATACAATCAGCTAACAGCTTATCTAATGACTTGTTTTGTTCATTTTCATAAAATGACATGTTGATTTGGTTAGTTCGCTACAATATCAGCTATTCACCACCTATACACCACCTATACACCACCTATACAATTCCTATACACCACCTTTTCTATACGAACTATTGGCTGATAACTATATAAGCGAGATACTCTTCATGAATAAATTAAACCTACTGATAGATAGAATATATTTTGATAAATTCGCATGTAAACCAATAAATTTGATTGATGTAGTTATTATTTTTTTCTTTTTTTTCTTTTCTATTTTCTATTGAAGTTTCTTGATGTGAAATATTAAATTGTTCTTCAACTAATAATACAAAAGTAACAAGACGAAACTATTTTCATTATGGTTTGTGTTCTTTTTGTATAAAGCGTTTTAGAAAATACTCTTTAGAAGACACGTAATTGTGACACATTTGAAAGGTAATTAAAAATTAAACGGCAATTCTAGAAGGGTATTTTTAAGGATATCTCTTTCCAACTAGAATTATAATATATTTTGGGAGAGTATTCAAAGACTCTTGCGGATTTGTTTTGTATTACGTTATTATCAGACAGTTGTGAAGAAAAGTTTTTCCGTGGATGACCTTTTTGGGGAGATAATTATAAAAGTCATATTTGATATATAATTGTAGAAAATAATATAATTATGCCATTCCCCCATTTCAATTTACAACCACAAATTATGATCCAAAACAACAAAATACATTCCTCTACAACAACCACAGATACAATTCATTAAACATATCCATTGAAATTGCACCTAAAATACATGTTTATCCTGAATATACGCCCAGGTGAAGGCCTCTTGATCGATTGTGTGATAGGCCAACACTCATTTAGTTGTCAGTCAATCAGCACCGAAGTACAACTGATTTATTTGTCAGTTTTATGACTGGATATAGGAACTGTTTTATGATATTGTTATTTTCCAATTCAGTTCATTGGCTAATCGTCGATTGCATTTAATAATTACAAAAATCAAACGGATTTTTCAGTTTTTGTTAGCAGGAATATGAACTGTTAGTATTGGCTCTGATTTGCATCGTGTAATTACGGAAACGTGAGAGATTATTAATATTTCAGACCTGAAAATATTGACGATATGACTCAAGCTGCATCGATATTCATTCCATTTTGCAGCACGGAATAGCAAAAGGTGGAGCTTCCGGCATTCTTCCTAGTAATTCTTTGATGTGTTATATCTTCTGAAAAGTATCAACTGCCCTTTGTACTTGAAGGATAAGTGTTCGTGTAATTAGTATCTACCAAACTAAGATAAATAGTCTGAAAGTTGCAAAAATTACAATATTGCCATAAAAGTAATATAATAATTGATAAAAGGGAGAGTGTGGTATATATAAATATCTTAGCTTATCAGTGAATTAATTAAGCATTATTTACGGTAATGTTTATATACATTTAATATATTCTCAAAATATGCATACCACAGGACGATGATGATCATGATAATTATGATGATAGACATGATCATGTTATTGGAGACAGTGAATTGTCATCCAGGGGAGGTGTGCTTTGACTGACAGAGAGAGAGAGAGAGAGAGAGAGAGAGAGAGAGAGAGAGAGAGAGGAGAGGTGAGAGAGAGAGATAGATAGATAGATAGATAGATAGAGAGAGAGAGAGAGAGAGAGAGAGAGAGAGAGAGAGAGAGAGAGAGAGAGAGAACGAGATGCGCGTGATTGATAAAAGATATGTAATGTATCCCAAAATAAATCGCCCTTAAATCATTTTGTTAGGCATTTTAAAGACAATACAAGTTTTTGGAGTGAATAATAATGTGCTAATTCAAGGCGTCATACTAGAACAACAAATTCGGTTACGACTGAAATATACCTCATTACTGTCGTGAACTGGACAGTCCTTACACCCAGCCAACAAATCACGACAGATAATCTTGACACAATCTAAATAAAGACGCACAGCTATATCCTGGAGACTGGGTTACACGATGAAATGAAGTCATTAACATGGGAGGGCCCTGGAAACAGCACCCTCTGTCATATCCCTACTGTATGCTGTTGGGGTGGAATAAATCTCCATTAGGCTCCGTTTTCTTTTCTTTTATAACCCCCGGTAATAAAAGGCAGCCATAACTCGTTGACATGCATCGAGAGAAGGAGGTTAGTCGCGGCGAAGAGCAAGGAATGTCATGAGGTTAGAGGAACGAGAAGGGTGTCACAGGGAGTGAGAATGAGATATTCCGAGATAGAGATAATAGAATTGTAGATAAAAAGACAAGTGGAGGTCGACTATGGAATGATAGTAAATATGTCATCCGCTAGTTGGCTGTTTCGGGGACTAGGAATATCTGTTACTAATGTTATACAATCTATGTGAGGGGGGAGGGGTGAGCTGTAAGCAACAACAATATGATTGAATTAAGATCTGGCTTTGTTTTGTTTGTCAGTTTTGTTTATAAATGATGTCAGGATTCATCAATATCATCGTGATCAGAGTTGTCAAACACATTAAATTCATTATTAACAACAGGAGTACTAATTTAAACATCAGCTACATTGAACTGAAAGAAAACTAGACCGAACAGTCAGTGATGTTTGAATCGGCCGCCATGACTAAACAGCATTGACTTCCGGTAGTGGAAAACAGCAACGTTGAAGCGGCTGCGCTTCGAGTTTTTAACCTATGAATACAGACATTTATTATGATGTAGCATTATAATTTTCTGTGTGCAGACAATCTGCATTATTCCTCTCCTATTATATGCCATAAAATACGTAAATATCCTTTTATGCAAGTCCGTAAATCTAGTTTAGTTGGAATCAAACGCCAGAGACAGAAGGAGGGTTGTTGAATAGGCTAAATATAATAATAATAGTTAAGCTTAATTTCCCGGCAAAAATAACGCTTTAACAGTTATTTTAAATATGTTCCTTGTACTTACGATGAAAATATATTCCTTTTGTATTACTTTTATTCGCATGGCTTATGTAACCAACAACACAACAATAATTCACCATGTTTATAAACCCGATTTTGCAGCTTGCGTTCCTTTTTTTCCCGACCGGAAGTTGGGTCCTGTTTGCTATTAAATAGGCGGCCTTGTTCGGTCTAGTTCTCTTTCAGGTCAATGATCAGCTCTATTAACGGTGACATTGTCAACTGAATTAGTGAGAATATTGTACCGAGGACTAGTTACGTTTAACATTATGTCTCTGGTTTGAATGATATGGTGGTAACAAATTCGGATCAGTATATAATTGTTTTCGTGATATAATTATATGTAGATCTATCTCTTGTTTAGAAGTTAAACTAATGGGAAGGTATTGCTATGAAAATATAATATTTATGACACAGCATGTTAGTATTCTTTTAAGAGTCAATTCATAGCATTCCCTAGCACGTTTATTGAAGCAAGGATTTCAAATTGAATATTCCAAGTTCTGAATAAAACATCTGTGTCGGTTTAATACTTGTTCTGGATGCTATATTGCATGCTATCAATTTCTTCTAAAATTAAGGTGCAGTATGTTTATTATTCTTTTAAAATCAGTTAATGATCTAACCTTATACTTTTACTGAACAAAGAATTTCAGTATGAAGTAACCGACTATTTAATATAAAAAAACTGACAAACTGCAAGATAGCAACGTTATCATTCTTGTGTGAAACTGTTACTGCCTTTGTTTAATAATCAAGTATCATATTTTCTTTCACTATATACATATTATATGATGCTTTTTGTTTATAATCAGAACCTGAAAGCTGATTGCCAACAACCACATTCTCTAATTTTATTTATAGAATGATATATATTAGAGGGAATATTATAATATCGGTATACAATTACCTGTAGTAAGCTGGTTTGGGTATTATATTCCTGACAATTGTAGGTACGAAAACAGGAGAGACAATTCTATCTCATGATAGGGTGTATTCGTCAGTTAGTATATTGTTTGTAAATCTCAGTTATTGGTTAATTATCGATAATTAATTAATCAACTAATTAATCCTTTGTTCTGCTTCAATCAGAGAGAACGTGAAGGATCAATAGAATATATAATGTATGTTACTGATGTGGCTGCACCAGTGTCCTCATTTTACTGACACTGTCTCGTGGGCTTAATTCTATCGTTAGAGAATCCAGTTCACGAAAAGAGTAATTTGGTGAGATTTATATAAAATGTCTTCTGGAAGGTCTCTAATGAAAAGATTCTTTCAGGATTGTATCCCAGGAGTTTTCTTAAAAAGATAGTTTCAAACCATCTACCGACAATATTTCCCGAGAGTTATTGAGAAAATATATTTTAAAAGTGACGTTTTAGTATTTTACAAAATGTTTTACAGAAATCTTCTTCCAAACAAAAACGCCTTCTGAATTTAGTATTAAACGGATCATCTGGAAGTGAAATGGAAAAGAAGATGGAAATTAGATAAGAATATATTAGAATAAGGTGCCTTCCGAAAAAGGAAAAGGGAAGAAAATTAGACGAATTCAGAAACTTAGTTAACATTTATACTACTGATGTCCTAATATTTATAAAACAAAACGTTTATCTTAGACACAGAATAGCTTTGTGAGGTTAATATATTTATGTTCATCCTCGATATTGAATAGTTATCAGAGGTGCGTGTATTTCTAGAAGATATAATATTAATGTAGTGACGACACAATGGCTGGTATAATCAAGGTGTTATATGACCTATAATTAATGTAGATAATTGAGCAACAAGTCATGATAGGGATGTGAAAATGAAACGATATATAGCTCTTGTCTAGAAATTGTACTTCATAACAATGCAAAGTTGGAGCCTTTCTCTATCAATGATTGGGGGGGGGGGTATGTGCGTGCGTCGCGTGTGCTTGCGAATGTGTATATGTTGTCATTTGGCCAGCCAATATTTACTTGACATACTCCAATCTAAATCGACAATCCTTTACCTGGATCCTGTACAATCTTGTACTAATAACAACAATGCGAAGCGTGTACCGTCGCTAACTAATAATAATGTTATAAACAAAAATACCCAGGTAAGAAACTATCACTAGCCACATCAGACAATTAATCACACCTGATTACATTGACTATTCACCTAAATACACCCTTTACTTTATTACAAACAAACATTTGATTACATATTTCCACCTCATCAAAGATAAGGAGTTAGTTTTATTTACGACAAAATAGATTTGTTATACATTAATTTAATATACAACTATATTTCCAAATTTCTACTAATTGTCGCGATCCTGTATTGACTTATCACAAGACAATAAATGATTCAGATGTTTGGATGGCATCTTTAAAATTGATAAGTCTAATAGCATTTTCACTCAAAATTAGATTTGATTATCATATTACTCAAATCGCCTCATTACCTATTGAGGTTGCTCGGCCAATTTATCCTCTCATATACACAAACGTGGCCATAACACATCAATCATCAATTACCATCATCGTATCACTAAAACAAAATATTTATTATTTCCAACTAACTATATATTATTTGAAATTATCTATGTATTTGCGGATTTCTCTAGATAATCCGAATGTGGACGAAGGAGATCCCGTTTGGAATTCCCCTTACCGAAACTAAGGTCTATGACGTCAGCTGGCTCGTTAACGGCATCATATATAATGTATACAGAGGGCTCTCCCTATAACTAACTTTTTCCTAATTGAACTATTCTCTTATAACAATCATTAAGATTCACTAGTATTATTGTCTAGAATGTTACTGGACTGTTGTCATCATCCCAATTCAACGAGGATGACTACGAAGTAACTCCCCTAAAAAGACTAGTTTGTATATTAAATATAATTTTAATCTTTTTTGTTGTGTTTGTTAAAATTATAATTACAGCAGAATCACCATAAATGTTGAAACTCCATGTTATAACTATGATCAAGGACACTAAAATATCACTGAAATGTAAATATAGTGTTTTGTTCAAAATTGTGAATTATAATATCTAGAAAAAACTGAGCCAGTTAGCTGTTGAAGGGACGAATAGAGTGTCTCCTAGAGATAGAGAGAGCGAGGCCGCCAGCCCGCATGCCCACATGTACGCACGCACGCACACACACACAGAGAGAGAGAGAGAGAGAGAGCGATGAACGGAAACGTATGAGGGTTAGCTGTTAGGTTCGAGTAAATCATAGTATTTACTCAGGTTTGAGACGATATTTCGTTCTAGTCCAATAATAATCCATTGTGTAGTATTGCTACTTTGTTTATATTTTAGTTAAATCGCTTCAGTGAGTCCATACTGAGTTAGTGTACATTCTCTTTGTTATGAACAAACTGTAATGTTTGTTAACACGCTGAGGCTATATATAGGGCTTGAATTTTCACTTAGGTTAGAGAAGAACTTCGACGCCAGACCAGTCGGACGTGTATTGATACACGGTTCATATAGGTAGGATTTATTCAGTTATTCGAACCCAGAATAAAGCTGAGGTCAGCATCTGAGGTGTCGAAATGTTTTATATACAGGTTTCTTTTGGACCACAGAAAATTACTGTTGAATGTAAACTGTGGTGTCAAAATAGTTTATGATATGTATGTAGCAAGTCACCATTGAACCACACGCACGTGTTGTTTGTTGCGAGCTGTGGTATCAAATGGTATGTTTTACGTGCTTCCGCTTTTTGTACGTAGCCTGTATGTAGCCGCTTTCCTGTGGGCGTGACATATTTGTCGCGTACGAAAAGCGAATTAGCTGGTTCCCACAGGCTGATGAGTAGACCAGACACATGCTTAGGTATACGCACACATTTATCAATATGTGGAGGTATGGAACATTTTATTTTTAGATTAATGTATGTATAGTTGTATTTAGATTTATGGATGTAGGTTTCGAAGGATGTTTAGATATGTTTATGTTCTTTGCCTGTTGCCTCTTTATATGTACCCTAAAACGCACATTGCCCGTGCCAGACATCTTATCTATTTCCATCCAGATTCCATATTACACCATGTTAGAAAGTTATGTCGTTATTACAACATGTTTGAGTTTATTAGCTTTGTTATGTATAACGTCGGTCAAATACCGGCATTCCAACTACCAGCCGTTGGGGTTCAAAACCATGCAATATTATGAACTGCATGACGTGTCATCTAATAAGTGATTGCTCAAATATTACGAGCACTGTCACCCAAAAAACATTTGGAATAATGGGAGATAGATTGCTCTTCTTCAAACGTTATTTATGCTTATCAATGCTACTTCTGTAATAAGCAATATGTTGGCGAAACTAGTACATCTCTTCGCGTAAGAGCTAATGGCCACATATTTACAATTGAAAGAAAACATCAACCTTCTTCTTTAAATACACATTTAAAAGTGCACGCAGATAACTCTTCTCTGCCTGATTACAACCGTCCATCTCTCGGTGATTATATTTTAATACAGATTGAACAAATACACAGCTCGGGTTCTGATTGGCAGGACCGAATTAATAGACTAAAACGAGAAACCTTTTGGATTGATACCCTGGGATAATTAGAACCAACAGGGTTAAACAAAAAACGTTCGGAAGATATATTAGAATCGGCCGAAAAAGGTGACACTGTAGCTCTAATAATGCCGTTTTCTAGAACAGGCAATATGGCTTCAAGAATAATAAATAAACATTTTAAGATACTTCAACCGAAGAGTTATTTAGAACACTATCAATATAGTATCATCACAGCTTACACTAAACACTCTTGGGTTAAAATAAATAGAATGTCTCCTGAAGCTCTGGAAAAGTTAATCACAAACACAACTTCAGTAAAGCGTCAATCGCCCGAAACACAAAAATCTCAACCCACCGTTACTATGTTTGTAAAACAACGAGATATCTATATATCAATTGTCAAATGGGAAGCTACGACTAATTCATTTGAAGTACATTTAGGTTTATTTTCTTATTATGTTGGGCACTTTCACGCCTGTACAAATATATAAATTCTATTCAATTATCGTTGGGATATTTTCAAAACACCGGGTTACGCAAGTTCACAAGTAGAACAAAGAGATTAAAATAGCACCCCTCCTTTGTTAAAAAGAACTAAAGGATTAAGTGCGTGGCTTCCTATTGAAAATTGTGTATATAAACCTCGAGCAATATGATAACGTTAGACATTCTATGCAACCTGATGAAGACTTGAATAGGTCGAAACCGGTCGTTGCTATTGGGTTGAGTCGTTTTATATCGCTGCTATTAGTATTAATCTGAATTTATTCTGATTTATGCTTATATTATTCATACATTATTCATACTGTATATTAATATTTTATTTTTCCATTTTAGGCTTAATCTTTCTTGGCCGTAGTGTTCGACACAAAGCCTGGTTTTGTTTTAATCATAGTTTCTTTTTTATATTTAGATTATCCTCTTTTGGATTATTTTAAAAATTTGTTTTTTCTTTCATTTTTCTCTAATTTTACGGTAATTAATTATACTTACAATTACATATTAAAAATCAGTTTGGAGTTAATTGTTGTTTGAATGAAAGTATAACACCTGTGCCAGCGCCTTAACTATCTTTATAAAACACACACAAACACACACAAACACACACACACACTATATATAAACTTACAAGTGCGGATTTTAAACCGATCTCCCATAAAACTAAATGTTTGAATAATAAAAATTTAGTGCGTAAACATCATGGTCCCAATGATAATCCCTACCAATGTCATATTCACCGCCATTTAAGACAGATATCAGGAATTTTTGCGACCCCCCCACACAGAATCAATTCCTGTTAAAAATACTATTACGTGTATTACTCAGTACTATTATCATCACGGACTGAGTCAGTAAATCAAGTCAAATAATCTGAGCACAATCTAAATAAAGACATATACCTATACCCTGATGATTGGTGGCAATCTTTACTTGAAGCCATTGACGTAATGGGCCTTGATAACAACGTTATCATAAAGATTCTTACTACAGGCTAGAGTGGAGAAAATAAGTATTTTTGTTGTTATCTAATGTAACATCCCTTCGTACTAGTCTACCTCTTGCTCTTTTATATCATCCGATAGGAGGCGGGTAGTCGCGGGGATGGAGAAGCAACAAAGTATCGTAAAGGACAAAATATGCGGTGAAATAAGCTGCGGGGAATAAAAGAGAGATATTATCCGATACGGAAGCTTGTGGAATTGGTCACTAACTAGATAAAGAGATAAATGATGAGTGACTTGGTACAGGTCTGACTGTATGTCTCTGTGACTGTGTAGATGTTGTATTGATGATAGATAATATAAAGGGGAGATTTTAACAACAAATATCTCATTGTTATTTTGATAAATTATTTTGCAAATAACCTTTTAGGTTTTTAAAAAAGATGGGTTAATCGGTTGAATGAAGATATAAAAAAACAAAATTTTTGAAGGGTTTTTTTAAAAATTCCTGAACATCCATTACTAACATCAATAACAGTATCAGGGGGGGGGGGGTGAATCTGGATCTGCAAAAGCTATATGGCCGGGTGGGGCTGTAAGAGTTTTTACAAATCGATAGTTAATCTTAAGGTTGTTACATGAAGCATAAATATGATAAACGCAAGTTTTAGTTAAGGAATATCTTTTTGATTTTGATTTTGTTTCATAATGGATATCTGCTCTACAGGTTCCATGAATTTCAGTTAATATTTGTCTCATTACCATACTCAAATTGTATATACGAATCAATTCTATATTTTGGTTTAATGCTACCCCATTTTTCGTGCTGCCTCCTATATATTACGGTCGATTATATGTATTTTACTTTCCTTAAATATTTTTATATTTTAGGTTCCTGATCAAAAGGTTTCAATCCCATTTCATCAAGAACGTAATAAAATCATGTCACCAATACATCCTACAGTGATCAGATAGACACATTATTCATCATATGTGACACCATTATCATCAGGTTCATTTCATTACCTGGAGGTATTGTTTACATTTTTTATTCCTCGTTTAGAAATATTATTATGGTATATAATAATTAGTCTGCAATCATTATATACTTGTTACACAACACGCGGGATGGGCACCTTTATTCATACGAATGAGACAATAAAAGAACAGTATTTCATTGTTCTATATAGTTTTATTGTGCTATAATATAAATGGGGAGGGGTAGATTGTTCTAAACCGGCATATCACTACCACCGTCAGTTCTTCGTTATATATATATATATATATATATATATATATATATAGTTTCTTGGTGCTAATGTCTGATGCACTAATTATGTGAAAAATCATGAAATTAATGGATTCAATCCGAAGACCTCTCCATTTTATACGACACTCTTCTAAAGCTGTGCCTTCATCAGCCAATGTTTATCTTTGTGTCTCTGATATTTTGATGGTGTCGGTTACAGTATATTTATAAGTCATTTATGGAATCAATATCCTAAAGACGATATTTTAGAGTCAGTTACTGATGACATTTTGTATGTAAATAAATCAGTGTCCTAGAGAAGGCAGGATCTTTGAAATATACAACCAGTTAAGTATTTTACTGATTCCACTCATCTATGTTATTGATGTGTCTGAACAGGAGAGTTGCTGGTGTTGAATACTGATGTTGGTGTTACTAATAATATCCCGTGATATCGTTTTGGCTTAGAATGCGTCATTGCTTGGGAACTTAGTTTTTGTATCCTGAATATAATGCGCCTTCTGAAAGGTGTCTTATGAAAACATTTCTAAATGTAAATTGTATTTTTTTAAATAGCTTTTAGAATTATTTTCCAGTTAAAGAGAGCCGTGATAATAGAGTTACACCGTAGGACTCGTAGCCGAAGGGTCGCGGGTTCGAGGCTCCGAAGTTGTAATGCTGTCATGTTGGCGGCTGATTCACTCATCCATAAAATGAGAACTTGACAGGGCGTGATGGCTATGTATTTAAGTAACGCGTTGCACCTATAATGGCTTTGTACGCTCCTTTGGGAGTTGAGATGTGTGCTAGATTGGAACGGGTCTGAGTGAGAGATAATAATCCTGTAAAGTGCATTTTAGCAGCTATCTAGCTGAATAAGACGCTATATAAATTCACTTATTATTATCATTATTATTATTATTATATGAAGTATTAAAAAAAATCTTGTCTCAAACAAACATAATCTGGCAAACTTTACCCTTCGTAAATATTTCAAAAGTATCAAATAAAAGCTTGATTTGGTTGGTTTTCTCTAAGAAGCGATATGACATAAAATGAAAGGAAAAATATTGATGAAAATGAAGAAAACAAACAGAATAATAGTCACCTTATTATCAATATATTACTTTGTTGACAACAACATTAATTTATGTTAAAGTTTTTGACTGAGACAGTAAGGTTACCACTAGTTTCAGTTTATATAAAGGATATGATCTTTGTGTGGTTATCTTACATTGATTTGTATTAATATTGTGGTGGATGGCATATGACAAAGTTAGCTGAACTGAACATCAAGTCATGTTAGGACTAACGTCGTGATATGATGTTAGACAAAATGTGATCTCATTCCTCTTATTTCTGTTACTGGTGTGGCTGAACTATTGAGTTGATAGCAATTGGTTCTTCTGGTTGAATCTGTCTTATCATCTATTATATGTCTAAGTACAGTTAATTCAATTCAATTAAGGAATAAATTGATTTAGGTTTTTTAACCGAACTAATTTTCAACATTGTTTTTCAAAACGTTCTTCCTTAAAGCTAATCTGATGGGAATGGGACAAAAGTAATTCTACGAAAATAATGGTACGATTATCTCCTGCAACTTATAGGTACCAGAGGTTAAGTTATTGATGATAGATATACAGTTTGTGTAGTTAATAGACAATGACTAGCATTAACAATGACTTATAATGAAGTTACCTAAACCCAGGAAGAAGTCGTGTTATTATGACGACATTGTGTTGAGTTATCACGAAGACAATATACTTGATATCAAAGTATAATTTAGATGTTCCCCAAAATGTAAGACAACATATGTTTACGTAATAAAATCTTATAGTGCTAATACACAGGGTATACATTTAGTCCAAATCGAAAACCACAGTGGAGTAAACTGTAAATGCTATTTTGTTTTGATTTAGTGAACAAAGAAACCGAATCCATGATAGTTCATCACGTGATTGAACAATATCCCTGTTATAGTGATATACTCGACAGAAACCGATACTTTAATCCATCTATCTCCTAACTTTTGACGGCTGATCCACTTTAATCCATTACTTCGTCCACCTAGATCCTAGTTAATGTTATATAATCAACACTAATCCATCGAACCACCCAGCGAGCTCTAAATTGTAATCTTCTAATTCATAATACACCATCACATCATTCAACTAAAATCCAACTTATAGTGATTTAATCCACAGTAATCCATCAAACTCTTCAAGTGACTCCCAGTTATTGCCAACTAATCCACACTAATCATTCATATATTTAAACTTGCTTCCAGTTATTGTTAACCGATCCACAATGACACATAACTTGGTATAAACGTTAATGGCTGGCTCAACAAATGACCACTTTATATGCCAGTTTATAGTTGGGCAATCTAACTCAGAACCTCATTTTCTTCAATCTATCACACTAAGACCAAGCTATTAATAATCAGAGGATATTGATTTGCTGATGAGTCAATATTTGTGGGAAGCATGGGGAAAAAGAAGTATGACCAAATCTAGCTATGAATATACCACCTTCTTATTGGAATAGTGTGGTAGCTCAATTAGTCTGGTCTTAAATGGTCCGGTGAGATAAGAGTACGATATTTAATTGTTGTGTAATGGGACAAAATAGGACGAATATCTTCCAATGTTGATATACAACATAAACATGTTTAATATAGGTCTGTCAACTATAGATAATAATAGTACCATAGTCAATTGTAATCAATCTTTAATCAATCTTTAATACGTTGTGTTTTTATCAAGGTAGTAGTGTCTGTAATGTAGGTTATTGACGTTAGCTATGAATGTAAATAAATAAATAAATACGAAGTTTCGTCTAAATTAATGTCTTGCTATTTCGCTAAAACAATTAGTATAACCTAGAATTAATACAATTATGCGATATATTGATAAATAGAGACAGCCATAGATCCGGTAATTCCCCTTTGGTATTTTAAATTCGAATATACATGAACATGTTAGGTAATGCGTCACCCAAAGTTCGAAGAAATATATATTCATACATTTGTGCGTCTGCACGTGCACGCGTGCGACCGTGTGTGAGTATGTGTGTTTAGTGTGTTTTGTTTCTGAGCGCACCCGTGCGCACGTGTGTGCCTGTGTGTGTGTGTGTGTTTCCCACAGGGAATCATTTCTAATAATTAATATTAATACAGACAGTACTTTTTTCATAGAAAATGAGACTATTCAGAACATGGTCTGACTGCAGATGAAGGTAGTTTTTTAAATATACAGAGAATGAACATATTAGTATATTTTATTATTTCCCACTTATAAAATACAAAATTATACAACTTATTGTACATGTGTGTATAGAGTTATATTAATGCCTCCATCAAAATTGGTTTTGGACATTATCATTTGACAATTTACCTTAAATTTGTTCAAACTTTCAAAAATCCTGCTAACTTCGCTATGGCTTTGACAATGATCGCACGCACGCACACGCACGCACACACACAGACGCACACACACACACACACACACACACACACACACACACGCACGTGACAATTTGTGGTCAGGCAGAAATAATGTCATTCTTTAACACCTCTAGTACAGGTTGGCGTAAATTAAATCTTTGTATTGCTCTTTTCCCTTTCCTTTTGTGATCCTCGTTCATCAAGACTGTCTTTTTCATCATTGACATCCCGCGGGAGGAATCAACGACTTGTTGTTGGGATGATATGATATCCTGTGAATGGGAACACGCCAATGTGAGTTGAAGATCAAAAAATGTGGTGAGGTTAGAGGAACAAGAAGGACAAGCTGGTAGAATTGACTGTTAGGGAGATAAAGAGATAAGTGTTGAATGATGAATGAAATATCAATCATAAATTGGCCAAATATTAGTTGGCTATTTCAGTAACCGGGAGAAGTTGTTAATGGTTGTAGACTAAATATTTATCGGAGGAGACGTTTTCATTAAAACAAATATAATGGGACTAACAGTATTATAATACTTTTTCCAAATATTATTATGGGGAGAGAGAAAATAACGTATTGTAATCAAAGATTTAATAATCAAACGTAGAACACACAGACATCAACATTTAATATGGGAACAGTGAACCCTACCAGCTGTGCTCTGGCAATCACCATGATCAAAGCTTTAAACAATGAATCCTCGCTTTGATATTTTTTCTCAAGAACTCTTAGCCATCCTTCCGACAGTCAGTAAAGAATAATTATCCATAGGCCTTTCTCCCGTATTGTACTTCACATTTTCTAGGGGTCCGTTTTATCTCGCGATTGATATCCGATAGAAAGTCCTATTTGAAAAGAAAAGGAAATAAATGCAAGAATAAAAATAGGGAAGTCCCGGTGAGAATTCCTTCGCTTGATTTGACGGCAGGCAAAAAGCCGAACAATGGAACCCTTTTAATGATCAAGGCTATAATAGAACTAATCCAAAAGCAAAATCCCATTTTCTCTTAGGATCAGTTGCGTTATTACCGGAAGTGTTATTATATTTTTAGCAACATTTCAATTAAAATAGGAGGATAAGGAAATAACATATTTAAGAAGAGCCACGCTCAATATTCTATTTTAAGTGTAATGTTACTCATCTTTGATATGAAGTCTAAGATTGTTGAAGCAGAATTCCCACATTTATTTCTACCTCAATGTCATAAGCATTGCCAATGATTTTCAGTGAAATATAAATGTTGTGTTTTATTCAATATTGTTGAATAACATTATCTTCACAAACCGAACATAGTAAGTTATCGAATGAGAGCATATGGTGTGTTCGAATATAAAAGTAATATCTAGAACATTTATCTGGGTCTCAAAATGTTGTAAATAATTGTTTGTGTGATATTAAATTAGAGTAGTCGAGAGAAAGAGATAGATAGATAGATAGATAGATAGATAGATAGATAGATAGATTGATAGACAAGCATGTTAAATATGATCCCTACATCACTCTCAAAGGTTTTATAGCTAAGACCAAAAAAAAAGACTAGCACTTGGCTTAAATCACGAGAGTCGGCGTGTTATATGAAAGGCAAGATTTGTTGTTGACCACAATGAGCTAGTTGAAGCCATCAAACTAGAAGAAGAATATAGGTAACAACTGAAGTAGGTTTCACTACTGCTGTCAGATTGGCAAGTCCTATATCAGTCCAGCCAGCAAATCAAAGCAGATAATCTTGACACAATCTAAATAACGACACTATCCCATTTCCTGAGAATATCGCGAATGGAAACTCGTCAAAGTGACCTCAAGAACGCTAAATGTAATTTTTTTAGCATTTAAAAGGATGACGCGAAGAGTGAGAAGGAAATAAAATAAGGTCTTAGAAGAAACCGCTATTTAGATAAAGAGGTAAGTGTCGAGTTTCTTTCTTAGTGACTACCGGGACATTAAAATGAAGGCAAAATAATCTACACGGGAGACTTAAACAGCCAAAGGCTAATTTGATTATTCTCGGACTTTAATACATTTTTATCTTATTAATTTACGCTGTTATTCCTTTTCTGATACATGACAGACATCGCATCACCAACATCATTAACAATATAAACAAGACCAGATACAGGGAGACCAGTCTTTATTGTATCACAATTAACTGTAATAGATAGAAGATTTAAAACAGGACAGGCGACCTTCAAATAAAGGTCAATAGTATGAATGATAAATATCCTGAGATGTTATGGTGACATCCTTGAATCAGTTTCTATTGTCAGTGTTCTAACAAATTTAGCTTATTTTGTTATCCTACAGCCCTATGTGTGTTTATTTA
Organism: Paralvinella palmiformis; assembly: GCA_025642065.1. Lineage (NCBI taxonomy): Eukaryota > Metazoa > Annelida > Polychaeta > Terebellida > Alvinellidae > Paralvinella > Paralvinella palmiformis. The sequence continues at coordinate 64,876 of JAODUP010000611.1, forward strand.
TTATTTGTAATTTTATCAAGCAGGATAGCTCTCTTGTTGATTTACCGTATTATACATCCCACTATCAAGGGCACACTTTATTATAATATACTATTTTAATTATATGTTTTATAGTCATCGAAATGACTGACCTCAAGATAAGAACGTTCTCTGTCGTGTATTATAATGTTGACATACTTTTCATTTCATAATGAGCCGTCAATTGCCATATTTCTTTATTCAGTGTTCTTTTGTTATAATTATTTGCAAACTATCATATAATGTATTGTTATTATAAGGAGTAAATTATACTGGATGGAGCATTGTAGTATTAGTATATTAATACCTACGTTACTGTGAGTCGACAGACAAGAGGGAATTGTTCAAATTCTCGGATAATATGTTGTTTGTAGATGGCAAATATGGATCTATCTATTAACATTGCTCTGTATCAAACCATCGAGGTCATTATTTGGGATTGAATCAACGATAAGTTAAAAGATCAAGTGAATTGTGTTGGATTCGAAATGAGAAACGTTCAGTTCATATCCTACCATTTTACCACAATGACAGCGAGCGCCATTATCTATCTATTAGGGCTTCTCATTCTGAGACCGTGATGCCATCAATTATGCCATCTTTATCAGCGCTTTATGGAACCAGCTTTTCCGAAGACGATATAACGTAGTCATTCACTAATAACAGTTTGGCTGATAGTAAATCAGTGTCTGAGGGAAGCTGATCTCTATCAAGCAAACGATCAGTTAAGCTCTCTACTGATGCTACTCATTTCTGCTTCTGATTTGTCCGAACTGTTGCTATAATAACATTGAAGATTTGTCTTCATATTGCTGATACTGCCTCGTGGCATTAATCAGACAGTCAATTAATTCGTTTCTCGAATAGAGAAATTCTATGACCAGCATATTAAGTGCGTTCTGAAAGGCGTCTTACGAAAACAATCTTTTAAAGCTTTTTTCCAAGAGAGCCCTTCCAGAATTATTTTCTAAACAAATGCATCAAATGTTTTTGTGGATAAATATCGACTAATCTTTTATTGCAAAAGGGCAATCCAAAGATATCTTAGTAATATCTCTCCCCTAATGATCTTACAAATTAAACATACAATGCTGATCCCCAAAGGTGTTTTCCAGAAAATATGTTTTGGAACATATCATCAACATTTATCACCTTGAGGTTCATTGGCATGAGTGTTACTAATAAATAGTTTTTAAGTTAAATAAAAAAAAGAGATACAAATGAAAAACAATTATTGGACCGATATTAATATATGATATTAGTTAAACATTGATCTCATTCCTACGAATCGTTGAACTGATAACTTAATTATACTGTTACAGTTACTGATCCTATCAGTTATTATAAATCATGATTTAGTTAAAAACCGCCGTCCAAAACTGTGTGCAGAAAGTATATTTCGAAGGTTTATTGAAAAGTATTACCCTAAACATGTCTACCACTAGATTAATCTAAACCAGAATTATTAGAGTATGACAAAAGTGTATTAAGAAACTTACCTTCTTAAATGTACCTTCTGAGTTATATCTTGAAATGTAGTTTTTTCAGTATGCTATGAAGTCACCTAAAATTATTTAGCGAAAGAATAAAATAGAAAAGACATCAGATAAGACAACAAAGAATAACAGAAAGAAGGAGAAAGAGAATAGCAGAGGAGAATTGAAAGGAATAGGGTAATTTTCGAAGAGAAATGGGAATTAAATTAAAAACAAAAACAAAAAAACAAATAATGGATCGAAAAACATTCGTATATTGAAATTGATAATTTTGACGCGCTAATTAAAAAAGCGAAACATTATTCTTACAACACACAATATGAGCAGATTTGGCATCAATAGATATGAAATTTTGCTGTATCGACGAATGATATGAATGGTGGGTCTTGTGTGGCTTATAATGGAGATTACTAAATTAAGTAACATGTCATCAGAAGGTAGTGATAATGATATAGTGTATGCTTATCATTTGGACAATGCACTTGATATTAAAGAATACTTTCAAATATTCCTTTTGAATAAGCTGTATGTAAAGAGTTTGAATAGGCAATGCACAGTGAACAGTTTTAGTTTAAATCTAGCTATATTGTGCTGTCGCTTGTAGATATTATTTTGTTTAGGGTTGGTGAACAGGGCCATCTAATCTACACGAATCGATCACGTGCTATTTACAATCATCTAAATCAAAATAATTCATCAAGATACATAGTGATCTAATCCACAATAATCGGTTCGAGTCATATAATTCACTATAATCCATCACGTTGTACAACTATCGCTTAGTTATGTATTCAACAAAAAATGTATCACTTCGTCCAGCAAGCTTCCGTTTTATATAATGAAATCAACAATAATCCACCACATTGTCCAACTATCTGTACGATATTACGATATAATCCGAAGTAATCCATCAATTCCTTCAACTAGCTGTACGCTATAGCGATTTAATCCACAGTAATCCATCACGTCCTCAAATTAGCGAACCATTTAATGGCTAGCTCAACTAATGATCACGTGATATACAAGTTGCCAGTTGGCAGTTGGCTAATTCTAACCTGAGACCTCTCACACATGAAACTATAACAATAACACTTAATATGTCAAGAATTAACGCAAAATATAGGGATCTTTAAGAACCATTATACCTCGCAATATACATAAATGTAGGAATATTATATTTTCTTGTTGTTTATATATAACATGGACGTAAACATGTTTAATGTAGGTCTACCTATTATAGATATTACAGTTTATTGTCACTCTTTTATACGTCAATGTTGTAGTGTCAGATACGTACCCCATAGACCGTGGCTATAAATCTAAACAAATTAATACAAACAAATTGTTATTCTGGTTTACGTCGATATCTTGACAGTTTGGTAAATGTTTTATTTCCTAAAAATAATAATAATAGTTCTGCAAAATATTAATATAGGCATAAGGACATCTAATGTTTTACCTTGTAGCTATATCGCAGCAAGACCTCAAACCCCAGAGCTCTACAGAACAGATCTAACCCAGGAAAACGGTTTGAGTTTTATTTTTATCTATACCCGAATGGACATAAGAAAGATATAGAACCTGTGAAAAGGCCATAGCCAAAGCTTTAAGTAATCAATTATAGTATTAATATACTCTACAGACTAATTGTTAGTCATCCTTCCATATGTAAAGAATAATAATCAATTAATGTTTCATACATTATCCCTCTACAAATATTTAGTAGTATATTTTATGTCACACTTGATTTCTGACGGAAATTTCTCTTTTACAAAAGGAACAGAAAAAACCTGCACAAACAAAATTGGAAATGTCCCGTTGAGAATTCCTTCGGTCGAACTGACGTCAGGTGGAGCGAAGGACAATGACGTCAATGTGTTCTCAGAAATGGCATTACATCAACAATAGACACAGTGGAATCTCTCTCCTAAAATTAATCCTGTACTAACATCAATATTAAAATAATAATGTTTTCTGTTATGGTAAATATTGCTATTATCTTAGTGTACGTTTAGAAACATCTCAACTGATAGAAGACAATGAACCAAACATACCTAAAGAGAGACCCAGTTTCCAAATTAAGCGTGAAGAAACTCATCTTTGAAGTTTTCTCTACGACTATAATAACAGTGGAATTTCTAGAATTTTCTTATCTCCAAATTTTACCATGGTAAGATGTTGAACGGAAAAATGTGTTAGGGTACAAAACTTAGATCAAGAACATTTTCCTGAGAAAAATGAGTTAAATAATTCAGTGTAAATTATACTAATTTTATTTACATTTCGTATATTATGAAAGCATGTGTAAAACATTTCTTGTATTACCCTTAAATACTATAATATAAAGAATATATTATGATAATATTGATGATGATAATGAGAATAACAAAAAAAGGAACACGACATTGGTGATAATTATTTGTCATCAAGTGGACATCTCCACTGAGTGACAGATAACTGGTATGAACGGTCTCAGTATGTTGTATATAACTTTTCTTCTGACAGAAGTATGGATATTATTGATGCAAGAGAGAATATATATATATATATATATATATATATCTTATACCCAGCTCGGCAAATCACTACAGATAATCTTGACACAATCTAAATAAAGACACACACCTATATCCTGACGACTGGTGGCCACGATGAAATGAGGTCATTACCGTGGTAGGGCTCTGGGAAAAGTGCCCTCTATAACATCTTTACTTCAGGCTGGAACGAAATTATCTTTACGACGATCGTTCGTAATACACGTTCACGTCCTCCGAGAGGAGGTTAGTAATCGCGGAGAAGGAGTCTCAGCTAAAAAGGGCTAAAGGACAACAATGTTGACAGATTAGAGGAACGAGAAGGACTTATCACCAAGCTGATATAACTGATCTCTAAGTAGATACGGAGTTCAATGGATGGGCATAAGCATAAGGAAAGGTCGAATGTTGATAATCTTCATGTGACTGTGGAGGTGTTGAACTGATTGTGAACAATGTGTAGATGGGGACTTTAACAACAGAGATCTGATTAGATAAGGATAGTCATAGTTTTGCCTTTGTTACTTCGGTATATGTTGTCATCAAGCTTCATCAAGTCCATCATTGAGAGAGTCGTCAATAGAATAGTTAATAATATTATTAAAAAGAACAATTCAGCTTAACAAATAGTAGCACATACAACTAAGATGAATAACAATGTCATAGGAATATGATAAGGACCCAGTAAATATATGGGATAAATTTAGAAACAAAACAATTATTCCTATGGATGCAATAAACATACATTATGACAATTGATGTTTTACGACCACTTTGGTGTACATGATAGGCTAAATGGGCTGAGCGACCTCCAAAGGTAATGAAGAGAAGTCAAAGATGAAACAACTTTCAGATATGCCTACGCGAGATTCTAACACGGGTGATAGTGATCTGTGGTTTAACACGCTACCGTTAGACCATGGCAATATATATATATATATATATATATATATATATATATATATATATATATATATATATATATGGGGGTGTATTAGGGTACATATAAAGAGGCAACAGGCACAGAACATCAACATATCTAAACATCCTTCGATATCTACCTCCATAAATCTAAATACAAATACAACTATGTATACATTAATATAAAAATAAAATGTTCCATACCTCCACATATTGATAAATGTGTGCGTTAACCTAATCATGTGTCTGGTCTACTCATCAGCCTGTGGGAACCAGCTAATTCGCTTTTATATGTCACGCCCACAGGAAAGCAGCTACATGCTGGCTACGTACAAAAAACTTGAATCACGTAAAACATACCATTTGATACCACAGCTCGCAACAAACAACACGTGCGTGTGGTTCAATGGTGACTTGCTACATACATATCATAAACTATTTTGACACCACAGTTTACATTCAACAGTAATTTTCTGTGGTCCAACAGAAACCTGTATATAAAACATTTCGACATCTCAGATGCTGACCTCAGCTTTATTCTGGGTTCGAATAACTGAATAAATCCTACCTAAATGAACCAGGTATCAATACAAGTCAGACCAGTCAGGCGTCGAAGTTCTTCTCTAACCTAAGTGAAAATTCAAGCCCTATATATAGCTCTCAGCGTGTTAACAAACATTACAGTTTGTTCATAACAAAGAGAATGTACACTAAATCAGTATGGACTCACTGAAGTGATTTAACTAAAATAAAAACAAAGTAGCAATACTGCACAATGGATTATTACTGGACTAGAACGAAATATCGTCTCAAACCTGAGTATATACTACGATTTACTCGAACCTAACAGTGTGTTGTGTGTGTGTGTGTGTGTGTATATATGTGTATATATATATATATATATATGTGTGTGTGTGTGTGTGTGTGTGTGTGTGTGTGTGTGTGTGTGTGTGTGTGTCGTGTGTGTGTGTGTGTGTGTGTGTGTGTGTGTGTGTAGATGGATAGATAGATAGATATATAAAGATGGAGATAAAGAATTAGATAGATCTAAGGATATTTAAAAATAATCCGATCAAACCTATAGCGCTCTCAAAACGTCTTCCTCAATTGAGTATTACTCGGCTTCAGTCAGAGATTGGGCAATTTATATGGAAAGTAATATTTGTTATGGATTACAATCAGCTAATTCATACCAGCAGTCTAGAAGAGCAGAAATAAATATTTAACACCTATGGGGTGGCATAGTTTATTAAGAGACAATGGAATTGCAATTTGTTTATATCTAATAATAAAGAATAGTATAAAATTGTATATTGAAATCGATCATTTTGATTTGCTAATTTCTATAAAACATAACATTATTCTTGTAAAAAACAGGAAGATTATCCCGGAAAATCTGTAGGTAGGATAAGTTTGGGTAGTCATGAAGGAGATGTCTTTGTGTAGTTATCGGATGATGAAGGATGTTGTGTGGCCAATAATGAAGGTAACTAAACTCAGCAACATGTCAATATAGGGTAATGGACTAAAGTATACTTTCAGATGTTTCCCATTAATATGCTGGCGACTGTTTTGTGTAGGAACGACTAGGAAAGGCAATGAATAGTGAATTATTGTATTCCAAACCTAATTCCACAGTCCTCTGGACTTTGGATGCTATTTTATTTCGATTTATCGAAATAAACCTTAATCATAATAATCCATCATGTCTCTGAATGAGTTTTCGTTTATTATAATCTAATCCACATTAATTCGTCATATCATCCAATTAAATCCACTTTAGCCGCCTAATCCACACAATGCCGTCACTGCAACCCTTTTGTTGTCATCTAACCCACTCTAAGCCATAATACTGTCTAGTTAAATATAATCTTTAGTTATTTAATCCGCAACAATTCATTACGTTGTCCCTCTAGGTATATGTGATACTGATATAATCCACTTTAATCCATCACATCGTTCACCTGGTTAAGCATTTATTAATTGATATAGAAGTTGTCAGTTTACTGATTCTTACTCAGAACCTTACAGGCTTTCATCTTTCACACTAACACTGAACCATTATTAATCAGAGGACACCGTTAATAAGCCAACATTTGAGGAAAGTATACGGATGTATTAAACTAAGAAAGAATCTGATATGATTTTATTAGGATAGAGTGGTTGTTAAACGAGGATACCCATATAAGGAATCTGATCTAAGTTTATATCTTGTCAGTTAGCTCTGTCTCTTCACCGAAAAATATAATCGTTCTTCAACAAATTACTATAGAGATAGGGAAACATTTTGTTAGCTTTTAACTATGTTGTTCCAACACCTCAATCACTAGATATGTATAGTGACATATTTATCTATACCTCAATGGATTACGTCGAACCTGGATTAATTGCCTGAGGATAGAGCACTGTAATAACTTTGCCATGGCGACTACCATGATCAAAGCTTTAAATAATCAATCACCTTAGTAATGATTTCTTCATAATAACTCTTGATCATCCTTCCGTGAGATAATAATCCATTAATCTTTCTCACTTATTATCCTTCGTCGTGTCTGTAGTAGTTTATTTTATGTTACGATCGATTTCTGACAGAAAGGTCACTTTTAGCAAAAACGTTATCGTCTAGAATTCCTTCGCGTGAGATTACGTCAGGCGAAACGAGGGACAATGACGTAAACAGCTTCAGAAATGATATTGTCTCCACAACAGACACATTGAAATTCCTCTTCACGATCATTTCTGTAATACATTTAATCATGTACCAAGATCAATGTTAAAAAAGATATAATTTTCTGTTAGGATCAGTATTGCTATTATTAGGACAATTAGTGTACCCTTAGCAACATCTCAACTCAGAGAGGAGGAGAATGAAGCAAGTCTACCTGAGGAGAGTCATACACAATTTTCCGTAATAAGTATAAAGAGACTCATCTTTAGTGTGATAGCTAATGTTATAATTATAGGCGAGTTTCTGTTCTCCATTTCATGTTTACCTTCAAAAATCCCAAAGTTTCTGAGAAATGTATATGTTGTTGTGTTTTGTTGAACATTCTCGAACTATAATATCTCGATGAAACTTGAAACTAACACAGTAAGTTGTTATAGAGGAGAGTTTTGTATTAGCATAACAAACCTACATATTAAATATTTCGCTGGAATGAACGAAATAATTCAGTGTAATTTACGTTAGTTACCGTGAGTCTGTGATTTTCGGTCAGTGATTCACTATCATATTTTGAAAGAAATATTCTTTTTGGATCATATCATAATAACAACGTTGGTATCCGATGAAATATATCTTATTACTGTGAAGAAGATAGTACCATTGGACTACAACTATAATTACAAGCCAACTAAACCAAGACAATATGGAGGGATTGAAGATAAGCATTCCACATACATGCGTACTCAAAGTTATGAAACACAACTGAGAACACCTAATTACATTCCTGTCTCATCTGCGTTGACTGATAACACCCAACTCTTTAAGACAACAAACACTCTGGTCTCAATGCATAACAAGGCAAGTAAACGAAACAAACACAGCCAACAATTCACAGTTCACCAGAGTTTTCATTACATAACACAACTGCTATACACACGGCCACAAATGGTTGTCATTAATATCAGTTCGTAAAACCAGCTACTGTACCAGTCCCAAAACAAGATACAACTCCCAGATCCATCATTTCCAATGGAACACAAATCTCGGATAATCTGCCTCAGCATCAAATCACGACCTTGTTTAAACCAAGGGGACTGGAATATGGTATGCATAATGACAATTTCTGTGCGTCCACGACTTACCGCGACATCAACCCAGTCATTATTGATAATGACAGTGATTACAGTTCGTCATCCACATCAACTCTGGCTCCTATTCACCACCTGCCACATGATGTACCAGCTCACCCCCACCCCCCAGATGAACTCAACACTCGTATATGTTATGTTTACCCACCCTTAAGATAGGCACGTGGAACGGCAATGATTGGACTGATTATAACCGTGTTTTAAAAATCCAATCTATTATTTCTCTTAATAAAAATTATGTATGTATAAATGAAACTCACCCATCAGATAATAGTACCCTTAATATCAATGGATTTACTTGGTTCAGTCATAAAAGGCAATTAACCCATGTATAAGCCGATCGAGCTAGTGGGGGTGTTGGATGGTTGGTGAAAATTATTACAAGATTATACCTGTAATGATATATATAAGTCACTAGAACGTGTTAAATGTTTAAGTGTTCAACACAAGATAAGCCATTTTTCTATATACCTAGTAAGTTGTTACCTACCACCAGAAAACATAGGGTGGGATAGAGATTGCACAAACCTTTATGCACATTTAATCACATTGTTATACATGTATACAACAGTTGGTTTGGTGAGCGCTGGGTGAGGATCGTGCTCCATTTCTCCTCATACCAAGTGATAATTGTGGTTGATCCGTTGACTTCTGGAAATTGAAAGTTCTTACACTTGTGTATTACTATCACTGCAACACAATTTGAAATTTTCGCGAGTATTAAGCGTTTGGTGAGATTATCCAAATAATCTCGTTGAATAGGTTAGATATCTGCACTGAAGCATGATATTAACCTACAGCAGAGCTAGACTTCTGGCACTTAGACCAGTGCAAACAGAGATCAGTGAACCGTGTCGACCTGTGTTCCGCACCAGAAGAGAAACCAGAGCTGGGAGAAGGATAATTAGGGCAATACCATGTGTTACGAGAAGGAAGTACAACAACAATGAGGCCGATGGTGACAAACGTCATCACAGAAGACCACAGTTTCTTATCCCGCTGGCTAATTGCAATTTTCCTGACAGCTACCAACAACAAGACCAATACGACAATATGGTGTCTACTGTAGCTACAATGGTTTGAACAGCCGAAACACACTAGGAATAGTGTTGTATGCTACGAAAACCTGCAGACAATTAAACCAGTGAAAGATTGCTTGAAGACGGTTAAACTGGCTTTGACAGAAACTTAGCTGGGTACTTCCATCGATGCCCAGGTATTGTCTGAGTTGGTACCTCCTGGTTATGATATTCTGCACGTGGCAAGACCAGATAAATACGGCGGCGGTGTGGCGGTTTTGTTCAGGGGGGGGGATTAGTCTTGAATATAATCCAATCCACTAAGGACGGTATATTTACGCAATTTGAGTACATGGAATTGTCCGTGAAAGCTTGAAAGACCCAGATGAGATTGTATATTATCTATCGTCCACCTCCTTCTGGACAGAATCGCTTCAAATCTACGATGTTTTTAGACGAGTGGTCAAATTATCTTAACAACCATACCTCGGGAGATTATTATTACTGGATATTTAAATTTCTATTTTGATGATCCTACAGACATCAATGTTCGTCGATTCACGGGGCAACTTGATGCTTATGTTCTTGTACAACACGTTAATGGATCGACTCATATCCGTGGCCAAACGCTAGATGCGATAATTACAAGAGAAAGCAGCTCCATCATCAAGGGAAGTCCGTCTATTGTCGACTCATGTCTGTATGATACTAAAGGATTGTGCGAAGCCACAGCATAGTAACAAAGAGATCACTTTCCACATGCATTGTGCTATTTCTGTGCCAGATTTCATCGAGGACATCAAATCATCTGCAACCTTATTATGTACAAGTGGCGCTGTAGATGCCCATGTGGAAGCATATAATTCGGGTGTTAAGATTTTTATTAATAAACATGCCCCTATGCAGAGGAAAACTATAACCCTGAGGCCAAATGCTCGAGAAGGAAAACACAATCGTTGGAAAGCTGAATGACTGTGGCGGAAAACAAAAGCTGGAAATCCATCATCAGCTATTCAAAGAAAGATGTCTTGAAGTAGGAAAGCTTCTCATGAGATCCAAGAGGACTTATTATTCAGACAAGATAGCGGAATATGGGAACAGTCAAAAATGTCTGTTCATAATAACTAAGAATTTGATGGGACATAAAGGAGAAATCATTCTGCCAAGCTGTTCATCTGATGAGCACTTGGCCAACGAGTTTAGTGATTTCTTCATGAGGAAAATTACAACCATTAGAGACAACATTGATAATCACAAATCACAATAAGCGACGCTGTTGTGATGAGCGCTGATATCAAATTTGAAGGAGAACCTCTGACAAAACCTGCACCTGCCACTCAAGACAAGATACAAGATATTATCATTAAGTCTCCCTCAAAATCTTGTGAACTAGACCCATTACCTATATATCTGTTGACCGAAATGCTGGAATACCTACTGCCTATGATTACGGCTATTATAAACAAATCACTGGTGGAGTCCAAGGTTGCGCTTTCTTTCAAAAAGGCCAATATTAGACCACTGCTGAAGAAGCCAAATCTGCATAAAGAGGAATTGAAATATTACCGACCAGTGTCTAATCTGCCTTTCTTGTCGAAGATCCTGGAGAAGCTGGTTGCTAAGCGGTTGGAGACCCATTTGAGTAGTCACAGACTGCACGATAATCTTCAGTCAGCTTACCGTACCGGTTAATCTACAGAGACCGCGCTCCTGAAGCGATTATCATGACATTGCTGAAGCTTTAGATAGGAAGTGTATGGCGGCATTAGTTCTGCTTCACTTATCTGCTGCTTTCGATGTCATAGATCACAAGATCACTCGTTTAGAGTAACCTGAAGTGTCCTCTCCTGGATCAAATCTTATCTGAGTGACAGCTCTCAGTGTGTTGCCATAGGAATGACGATATCAGAAGGCAAGTGCCTGAATTTTGGGGTGCCACAAAGATCGATACTTGGACCACATAAGTATTGTTTGTATTCAAAATCAATTGGTGCGATATGTAGCCGACATAATTTGCTCTACCACTGTAATACAGATGATACCCAGGTTTATATGGCGATCATGCCCAAAACAACTTGGTCCGACGTTGCAAAGAAATTGGAAGCTTGTTTGGCTGATATCAGTACTTGGATGAGTGCAAACATGCCCAAGCTAAACGAGGAAAAGACAGAGCTCATTATCTTTAACCCAAAACATCAGGTTAGGATAAATGAGGAATTATGGCTTCAGGTAGGAACTAATACTGTTTCTGTAGCATCGTCAGTGAAGAACTTATGAGTATATTTTGATACACCCCTGACCATGGAGAGGCAAGTAAATGCAATATCCAAAGCCTGTCCAAAACACTGGCACATGCCCTGATAATTTTTCGGCTAGATTACGCCAACACTCTCCTGTATCGTCTTCCAAGCACACTGATGACACGGCTACAGAAAGTACAGAATTCTTCTGCCAGGTTAGTTACTCGCACTCATAAAAGAGAACATATAACACCAGTCTTGAACTCATTGCATTGGCTTCCGGTTATATATATGTCGCAGTACAAGATTTTGATATACACTTTTAAGGCACTTCAATGGATCTATGGTCTGAGTCTGGTACATTCTTAGCCGTACCAACAATACGTGGAGTGACATACGGTAGTGGTTGTTTCAGAAAGGCTGCTCCAAACTTATGGAATAATCTTCCAGTAACCATCAGAAAGTGCAAGATCCTTGATACCTTCAAAAAGAAGATAAAAACTAATCTTTTTGTTTCAGCTTTTCCTAGCTGAATATATTATGTATTTGGCTGGAAAGAATTATGCATTTTAAAGATGTAAATCTGTTACATCCATAACATTATTTATTGTCAAGCGCCTTAGAGTAACGTTCTTACAAGTTATATAGGGCGCTATATAAATTATATATATATATATATATATATATATATATATATATATATATATATATATATATATATTGGTCTCATAATGTTTTGTGGTGACTTTAATTCGAGAATTGGCGAATTTAATGATGGTATTGATGAAGTTGATGAAATGCCAAATCGTTCAATTTTAGATTACCAATTCAACAAACAAGGCAAAGAATTATTTGATTTTTGGAAAGATACGAAAACATCGTCTGTTTAGTGGTAGATTTTATCTAAATACTTTCACTTGTATTTCGCCACGAGGAAAATCAATTGTATATTATTGTATAGTTATACATGAACAATTGAAATACTGTAAATCATTTAATATTCATACATGTACAAATATTGTGGACAGGTATAAACTACATGGTTTACTTTCTATGAAATCTAGTATGACTGATCATTCAATTATTGTTACTGAGATAAATGTTGGAGAAGCCGATGAATATGTTTCTGAAGATGTTTGTCCAAATAAGGAACAAGCAAATACAACTGTTAAAAACTACAGTTTGTTAACATGCCGGTTAATGCTATGAAATCTGATGCATGGAAAGAATCCATTGGTAAAATAATTGATATGAGATTAATTAAAACCACATCGTAGCAAGAATATGTTTAGTCAGTATCTGAAAATTTGGAACATGGGTCCACAAAGCAATTCAGTAAGCCTTATTGGAACAATCATTTGGCTGAATTATGGAAAACTCTAAAAAATAAAAGAACATGAATATACTAAATCCAAAAAGAACCTAATAAATAGAAGCATATATTTTGGGGAATTTAAAGTAGCTGGACATCAATTTGATAAAACATTACGCAAATATGAATGTAATTATTTCCAGAATCAGGCAATAAATATTTGAAATCTAAATATAAATAATGGGTATTGACTTTATTCCAAATGATGTTTTGAAACATAAAACTGTTATAATTGCCTTATGGAAACTTTTTCGAATTCTTTTCTTGAATGGACTTCAACCGAGGTATTAGTCTTCTCAGCAATGTTTGAAAACTATACTCAGAATAATTAGATCTTTTTGTAGATGAACAAAATGGATTTAGACAAAACAGATCTTGTGAGGATCATATATTCGCACTAACAAGTATAATAAATAAGCAATTGAATGCGAAACAAAATGTGTATGCTGCTTTTATTCATATGTAAAAATATTTTGATACCACCACACTGAATCATGTATAAAAATAAATCATATGCTGTCTGACTGGTTCTTTGTTAGAAATGGAGTTCGTCAGGGGGATAAATACCCACTCTGTTTTCAATGTTTATAAATGAATTGGCTAAGGAAATCAAAGGAATGAATTTGGGGATTTACAGAGATTACTTGATAAAATGTATAATTGGTGTATGAAATGGAGACTAACAAATCAAAGTCTCAGGTTGTTCATTTTAGGGGATCTAGAATTACCCAATCAAATTTTAAATCAAAATATGGTTATAGTGTTTTAGATACAGTCTAGGGGTCATTTTATATGAACATTTAGCATTGAACAAACGCTCTAAAACTCTCTCAGAATCAGGGGGTAGAGCACTCGCAGCGTTTTTGTCAAAATTCAAATTGAAGAAATAATTTAGAGTTAATACTTATTCTAAATTATACGAAACAGGAGTTATTCCGATATTGGACTATAGTAGTGAAATATGGGATTATACTGGAACTAACTTTTCAGAAACAATACAGAATAAAGCCATTATATACTATTTAGGGGTACATCATTTTACACCCGTACCATCTCTCCATGGAGAGATGGGATTGTTAAGCTCTATATATAGAAAATAATTAAACATGTTAAGATTCTGGAATGGCTTAATTAAGATGAAACCAGAACATTTGACCAAGGATATGTTTTTGAACGAGTTTGACTCGGATACACGTAGAACAAATTGGACAAATGAAATTAAAAATATTTTTTATAAAATTGATCTTCATGATCAACAGAAATGAATATGTGATTTGAAAGCATTTAAAGTAAATTAAGGTTCTAGAATGAATAAAATTGGAAAAATTATTTAATTCTTAAACCTTAACTGAGACAATAAGTGCATTTTAAATAAAATTATGAAATGGAACCTTATATAAATCTAGTAAGTAACAAATTTAAACGATCCCTAATTGCCAAACTTAATGTAGAACTTGGCCGCTTTACTCAAACCAGATTGGAAGATAGATTGTGTGAAATTTGTCAGGAAGGTTTTGTTGAAGATGAAATTCATTGTGTATGTGTGTGGGTATGCTCAAAATATCGAACAGAAAAAGAAAATCTCTACCTGAAAAGTTCAAATAAATATATAAATCTTAAACACATTTGATAAATTTATGTATACTATGAAGAATGCCAATCATCATTTCTCCAATTTTGTTTATGTTATATGGAACAAGAGAAGCCTTATTTTATATAAATGAAATACAGGTAGCAATTATTCTACAATCTAAATAAAGACACACAACTTATCCTGACTATTATTGGCTACGCTGAAATGAAATCATTACAATGGTAAGGCCATTGGAAAAACACCCTCTATAACATTCTTACTCTAAGTTGCCACGGAATAATCTTTGTGACATCCGATCGTAAAATACATGCATATCTCCCGAGAGGAGGCGGGTAGTCGCGTGTAAGGAGACGCCTTAAAATAAGTTAAACACAACTAGTATGATGAACGTAAAGAAAAGAGAATGACGCCGCAGATAGAAGCTGGTAGAATCGATCTCTAAGTAGATAAAGAGATAAGTGATGAGTGAATTGGGAAAGGTGCTAAGTGGTTGGGTGTCTCGGTGACTGTGGAAGTGCTGAATTCACGATATTTAATCAATAGGCGAAATTTAAATAACAAAATCTTATTTGATTAGGATGTGGCATTAATTCGACAATTAATCACAAACACAACTTCAGTAAAGCGTCAATCGCCCGAAACACAAAAATCTCAACCCACCGTTACTATGTTTGTAAAGCAATGAGATATCTATATATCAATTGTCAAATAGGAAGCTACGACTAATTCATTTGAAGTACATTTAGGTTTATTTTCTTATTATGTTGGGCACTTTCACACCTATACAAACATATAAATTATATTCAATTATCGTTGGGATGTTTTCAAAACACCGAGTTACGTAAGTTAACAAGTAGAATAAGTAGAACAAAGAGATTAAAATAGCACCCCTCCTTTGTTAAAAAGAACTAAAGGATTAAGTGCGTGGCTTCCTATTGAAAATTGTGTATATAAACCTCTACCAATATGGTAACGTTAGACATTCTATGCAACCTGATGAAGACTTGAATAGGTCGAAACCGGTCGTTGATATTGAGTTGAGTCGTGTTATATCGCTGCTATTAGTATTAATCTGATTTATGCTTATATTATTCATACATTATTCATACTGTGTATTAATATTTTATTTCTCCATTTTAGGTTTAATCTTTCTTGGCCGTAGTGTTCGACACAAAGCCTGGTTTTGTTTTAATCATAGTTTCTTTTTTTATATTTAGATTATCCTCTTCTCGATTATTTTAGAATTTTTTTCTTTTTTTTTTCTTTAATCTTTCTCTAATTTTACCGGTAATTAATTATACTTACAATTAAATATTTAAAAAAAATCAGTTTGGAGTTTATTGTTGTTTGAATGAAAGTATAACACCTGTGCCAGCACACACACACACACATATACACACACACACACACACACACACACAAGAGAGAGAGAGAGAGAGAGAGAGAGAGAGAGAGACAAACACCCAAACCCACACACGAATATATATATATATATATATATATATAGTTGCACAGATATGTTGATGCTCTGTGCCTGTTGCCTCTTACTATGTATCTTAAAACGCACATTGCCCGTGCCTATTTCCATCCAGATTCCTTATTACACCAATGTAAGAAAGTTATGTCGTTATTACAACATGTTTGAGTTTATTAGCTTTGTTATGTATAATGTAGAATCTATATTGTTGTCCTCTTATGTGGTCTGGCGAAACGACCTATTAATTCATACAATGCTGCTTGATGGATTTATACTCCTGGGGTCGTTTGTTACTCCGGCAGGCATCTTCATGGGTATTAAGCTGCGGACAGAGTTCTTTCCCATATTATGAGTAATTGGATTACACTGATATAGGAAATTTGTTAAATGTATAGCTATTATAATCCCGACGTGTCATTCGCAGTATCGGAGATCTGCCTGAAATCCGCTGTTCTCGACTATGGGTCAAATAGATCAAGTGGATAGGCGCTTTAATTTAGATCCCACCACACCTAACTGCATATACTTAGGGACGCTAAATTAAGCGTGAATGAACGTTCCCTTAGTGATGAACGGAAACGTATGAGGGTTTGCTGTTAGATTCGTGTAAATCATAGTATTTACTCAGGTTTGAGCCGATATTTCGTTCTAGTCCAGTAATAATCCATTGTGCGGTATTGCTACTTTGTTTTTATTTTAGTTAAATCACTTCATTGAGTCCATACTGAGTCAGTGTACATTCTCTTGTTATGAACAAACTGTAATGTTAACACGCTGAGGGTATATAAAAGACTTAAATTTTCACTTAGGTTAGAGAAGAACTTCGACACCAGACTATTCGGACTTGTATTGATACATGGTTCATATAGGTAGGATTTATTCAGTTATTCGAACCCAGAATAAAGCTGAGGCCAGCATCTGAGGTGTCGAAATGCTTTATATACAGGTTTCTTTTGGACCACAGAAAATTACTGTTGAATGTAAACTGTGGTGTCAAAATAGTTTATGATATGTATGTAGCAAGTCACCATTGAACCACACGCACCTGTTGTTTGCTGCGAGTTGTGGTATCAAATGGTATGTTTTTAGGTGATTCAAGTTTTTTGTACGTAGCCTGCATGTAGCTGCTTTCCTGTGGGCGTGACATATTTGTCGCGTACGAAAAGCGAATTAGCTGGTTCCCACAGGCTGATGAGTAGACCAGACACATGCTTAGGTATACGCACACATCTATCATTATGTGGAGGTATGGAACACTTTATTTTTAGGTTAATGTATGTATAGTTGTATTTAGATTTATGGAGGTAGGTTTCGAAGGATGCTTAGATATGTTGATGCTCTGTGCCTGTTGCCTCTTACTATGTACCCTAAAACACACACACACACACACACACACAGAGAGAGAGAGAGAGAGAGACATGCACTTGATAAAGGTTTCTTATAACCGAAACTAGTCGTGCTATTTTGGGCTGAGTGAAAATACTATTATTTCTGTTATTGTCGGAGGTATTAGAATTATTATTATAATAGATATTATATGTACTGATATATATGCTTTATTTCCTGTTATAGCTGCGTTACATATGTACTAATATATAAAAAAAAATTCTATTTAGGTAGTAGTCGTTTGATCATAATTCTGTAAGTCAGTCACTTGCTTATTTACTAACTCACTCACCAACTCACTCACTATATCACTCAACCTCATAGACACATTCTAAAGCGACTTGATCTAAATTGAGCAAACTTAAAGATGAGTAACTAACTCGGATTAGTATCTACAATATATCAATATTTATAATTATTTTCTACACATCAAACGTACAATAATTTAAGCACACTACCAGCTTTGCTATCACCGCTAAAAAGATTCAATTGTCAAACGTGGAACAATTAAACATCATCATTTAACACGTGAGGTGATTATTTACAGAAGAATGAATGAGTCATCCTGTGTCAAATCTCACACCCTGATTAATCACCCACATATACCTATCTGTACCAATTGATCAAAGCTTTAAATAATCGATCCTCTTATTAATGTCTTCCTTACAACAATTCTTTACCATCCTTTCTGCAGCAAAGAATAATTGTCCATTGACCTTCCTTCTATATTGTCGCTCGTCATGTCTGTAGGAGGTTGTTTGAGGTCAAGATCGATTTCTGACAGAAAATACTCTTTTAGAAAAAGACTAGAAACTGAGAAGAAGAAAATGTACAACAACAAAAAATAAATAAAAGCTACAACAACAACAACAAAATTGACAGCAATTAGGAAAAATAAATAAAGAATACAACCTCCGTCATCCTCCTTCAATTACCAATAAGAGAACTCACGCCATTTTATCACGTGATAGAAAGATTTCTGAGACTTAATGTGATGGAATGAGAGATAGATTGCTAACTTTTTACGTCGATTCTTCGAATCATCATATCTGAGACATCAAAGAACTGTAATGAGCTACGAGCTCGGACTGGTATGCGAGTGATGTCGAATGAAGCCGAAAACCTGAGAAGATCGAGTTTGGACTATGTATATGCCGTTTGGAATACCTTCTCCTCACACCCTACACGATAGTTACAATCTCTATTACATATGACACTGTTAGCTTCGCCTTTATTACCTGACCAATTATCAATTTTCATATTTCCATTCATCATTATTATTTATACCGTTAAAACATGGTGATAATTTCTTGAGGAGTGCGCATTATAATATCAGTTTACCATTACACACCGTACTTTTGTTAGAGTATAATATTCAGAGGATGGTAATCCCTAAAATCTTATCTCATCATACGGACACATTATCCGGATAGTACGCTGGAT
The DNA here is from genome assembly GCA_025642065.1 of Paralvinella palmiformis. Lineage (NCBI taxonomy): Eukaryota > Metazoa > Annelida > Polychaeta > Terebellida > Alvinellidae > Paralvinella > Paralvinella palmiformis. The sequence continues at coordinate 84,189 of JAODUP010000611.1, forward strand.
ATAGATTTTAATTCTAGATGAATAATCAATGGTATTCCATTACAAAAATACGCAAATAATTGATGGACTATTTTTGCATTTTATCAGATAATAGGCGATATTTTTGATCATCTCTCCATCATTTTTCTATCAAAGGCCAATATCTTTGGTCTGATGGGTAGAGCGTAAGACTATTTATCTATAGCTAAGGTTATTCTGTGCGGGACGTCTCAGGTTCGCCCCTCGGCCGTGACACTCTAGGCAACTGGTAAGGTTTCCTCCACCGAACATGTCATCTATTCTAAATTCTAAATTTATTTAGAATTAGTCTCCGTGGGGAAGCTGTAAATTACAGACCATATGCGTCTCCCTTATTTGATGTTGCCAGCCACGTTAAAAACTGCAATTTTGGCTATAATTATTATTATTATTATCCATTAAAGTTTCTCTGTTTGTTATCATGATGCCCTCAGTTATAACATGTATACGTCATTTATACAATTAATGTTGTGAAGTTGCTATAACACAATCAGTTACTGATAAGAGTATCACAGACAGTAGATCAGTTTCTAAGGAACGTTGAGGTCTACCAAGCAAAAGATCAGTAAAAATCTATGCTGATTTCGTTTATTTATACTTCCTATCACTGATCTCGATGACACTGATTCTATCGGGTGACTGATATTCTCAGAATAAAGTGATTTGGTGATTTTTGTATAAAGCGATCATTATTTTTAACTGAGACCGTATTGCTACAAAAGGTTGTTATTTTCATGAAGGATTTATATTTGTCACATAATGACTGGCGATAACCATGTATTATATAGCTTATAAAGAGGTTAGCGAAAGTCCACAACAAGTAAGTGTAAGACTATCATCATAATACGATGTTAGAGAAGAAAAAAAATCTGATTTCAGATATTTCTGAGACTGATGTGGCTGAACTGTTGAACTGATAATAGTGAAGCATGCAGATGATACTGCTGATCCTAAGAATTATTATCAGTCCATTCAGAGTTAATCAAACTTATATGATGTCGCTCTTTCTTCAACTTCTTATGGGAATTATTTTACGAAACTTGTCATTCAATCGTTTGTTTTCTCAAAAGTAATTTTTAAAAAAGGTCGCACAGGAATGTACCTGCCAAATATTGTCAAAACCTTTCTAAGCGTGGATTTTGAAAGTATATTCAAAAATTACTTCCAAACCATTTATTAATAGTGTATTTGGAAGGCATAACCTCAAACTCATTTATTATCAAAGTGTAATTTAATACTCATATCAAACTCATAGCATTTATAATAAAGGTAAATAAACTCAGCAGCATGTTGTGGTATAGTTATAGCTATTGCGTGGCACTAGAAAATCTCCAAACTGATTCTCATGCTCTTTGTAATTGATTTGAATAAACTGATCAAATTGAAGTATGACAGAAATGTTACTAATACAATAAAGTGATGCAGCTCGGTTTCAGATAATTTACTTCTGAAATAAACTGATTCATCATCCTTTGTATTAAGTTTCTTCTGAAAAGGATCTTATCAAAGTTGTCTTCGTCAGATGTTTTTTGGGAATTATTTTTAGAAACTTAAGTTATAAATAAAAAATCGAGTTTTAAAGTCTTTCATAGAAAAGGGATTTTAACAATATGCAGAAAATGTATAATAAAAATTAACTTCCAAATTATCTAGCGAAAGTGTGTGTGAATAGTATATTTAAGAACATAATTTAACCGTCTATTAAGAAAGTAATTTCGGGATAGTATAATCTCAAGCTACCATCAGAGTGTTGATTACAAACAAATATTATTATCAAATAAATTAGCAAGAAAATGGAAATAAATCATTCCCAAATACACAAACATTAACGTACCTTTTGAATAGAAACAGAGAATTCATATTATTGATGTCGTTAGCCAATATGCTGAATACCAACACTCTATATGTATTAAATGTTGATACATATTAATAAACAATATCATGTTTATACAGTTTTCTGATAAAGTCTTTAATGAGGGGTTATATGGGTAATCATGAAGTGATCTAAATTTGTGATATATTTTAGCATGAAAATATTTATTTAATCATGCCCCTCTCTCTCTCTCTCTCTCTCTCTCTCTCTCTATATATATATATATATATATATATATATATATATATATATATATATATATATATATATTATGACTGTAGTAGACACAGTATGCTCTTAAAGCATGTACTCCTGACTCAGGAATAGAAACACTGCATCGCATCTCGAGCGGTGGCATTGGACACAGCTCGCGCGGTTGGTGGGTTTTATATAACAACTTATAAAATTCACCTTGGTTGTATGTGGTCCAGTTATGTCCAGTTTGTACTATGACATTCAAGATTAGCTTTAATCTGCTTGTCATAAATAACATATAAGAACTACAATAGCAGACGTTAGGTCAGGTTTGAAAATGATAGCATAGTTCAAACAGTACGGAAGCTATGACGCGCTATTACGGTCTGCTTCAGCGCGGATGTCAGTCTTTTAATAGCAATTAAGATAAACAGTTTTAATAATAGTCGCTTCATGACGCCTGCCCGTTGTAAAAACTGATCTTTGAAGACAGTGACAATTGGGTTATATAATTTATATAGTATTGCTTTGAAGAAAGATACAGCAATTGAGAAATAGCTATAAATAGGGCTGCTTAGATAATTAATCTAAAAAAGGGGGACTGGTGAGACATTACACATGTCTGAGCAAGAAAAGTCGCTACTCTGGATTTAGTCCCCTGAAGAAACGTCCAGAGTTTGAATTCACGGTTCGAGATTCTCTGTGCCTGTGCCTTATTATACACAGCTAAACACACACACACACATATACACCCACACTCACACATACTCTCTCACTCTATATATATAGTATATATATATATATATATATATATATATATATATATATATAGATATATATATACACTTGTAATATGTATATTGTCTGTTTCTCTGTCTCTTTGTCTGTTTATTTCTCTTTCTCTCTCTCTCTCTCTCTCACACACACACACACATACACCCCCACCCCCCACACACACTCTCTCTTACTATATATATATATATATATATATATATATATATATATATATATATATATATATATATATATATATATATATAATATATATATATATATATTGTAGTGTGTGTGTGTGTGTGTGTGTGTGTGTGTGTGTGTGTGTGTAGCGCGTGTATGTGTCACGGCTATTTTTAGTTCTGAGAATCACTAGCGATTTTGTGTGCGCCGTTAGTGGATTTTAGCATCAGCTCAACTTACTGAGGAGGACATGAAGGCAACTTATCTAATCGGAGCAATCCGCAATCTTTTATTTTAAGTGCATTTGAATGATGTATATAATTATAATTAAAGTATATTCCCTGTATGATATCTAATTGTTACGATCATGGTCCAGTACTTGAACATTCTATATATTAAACTAATCTAATAAATTGTTGAAACAGAGATTGTCGTAAATTTATAAACTGATCTGGTCAACAATTTCCTGAAATAAATTAGTGACATAATTGAGTGTGTTATGTAGTAATTTAATATTTATTTCATGTGTGTTTAAACCATAGGTACAACGTTTCTCGTTTTCCATGGAGACGCCAATATAAAGATATTGATGGTGTTTAGAATGATGGTGAGAATGATGATAGAGATGAACGTGTTATTGGTAGAAGTGATTTCTTATTCACCTGAGGTGTCCCTTTGAGTGACGGCGTAGTTGCATTGATGATAAGAGAGGGAGAGTGGAGAGGGGGAGAGGTGTATTATGTAGCCGTAGAAAGCTCAGTAAACCATGCGAACAAAAATACACCGTTCTCAAGAAGTCAATTAATCTGCTTTATTCACAGATTTGTAGTATTCTATAGAAGTCAATGTTTGTAGTGGATCATAATGAGCTAATACAAGCCACCATGCTAGAATTACCGTAGCGGTAACGACTGAAATATGGCTCATTACTGCCGTGAACTAGGCAGGCTTTAGGCGTAGCCATCAAATCATAACAGATTATCTTGACACAATCTAAATAAAGACGCACACCTATATCCCGACGGCTGGTGGCCATGATGAAATGATGTCATAACCATGATAAATCCCGGAACAGCACCCTCTATTATATATATATATATATATATATATATATATATATATATATATATATATATCACAGACTGAAGTAGAATCAACGTCTATCAGGCTCCCGGTTCTTATCTTTTGTAACGTTCGTGCGTAATAGGCTGTCTTTGCTCGTTGACATCCTTGTGGAGAAAGAGGGTAGTAGCGGGGAAGGCGACTCTTCGGTGGGTGCAAATGGACGACAATGAATGAGGTGAGGTTAGAGGAAGGAGAAGGATGCCACGTGGAGTGAGAAAGAAACATCATCCAAGATATGAGATGGTATAATTGTCAGCTAAGTAGATAAAGAGTTATGTGGCTAGTAGTAAATAGATAATCTTCTCGTTGTATGACTCGCTGATTGGGAAGATATTGTACTAATTTTTCACAACCTATAGGGAGACTTAAATATCAAAAGTAAGATTGGATTAGTGTTTGGCATTGTTTTGTTTGTAAATGTTGTTTGCAAATGATGCTACCGGGCTTCATCAATGGCATCACAACAGTCAGAGTTGTCAATAACAGCCTTAACAACGTCATTCAGAATAGATTCTGAATTATAGGCGACAATGTCAACCGAATTACTAAGAATAATATACCACGGACTATATACGTCTACCACTATCTCTGTAGTTAGAATGATACATGTGATGACATACAATGAAATAACATATCTTGATCAGGATAACTTTAATTTCAATTTATAATGAGCATCTATTACAGATGCTCCAAGAAAGTCATTTTTTATTCTCATACTATAATTATATGCTGGACCATCTACTATTTAGGAATGAAGTTAACGGAAAACGTATAGTTCTTATGATATAGTATGTGTTTGTATTATTATAGGGATGAAATCATAACATTTCCAAGAGATTATACGGAGGAAATATTTCAATCTGAGTACTTCATGTTCCACATAAATCTCTTACTCCGATATAATGCGTGTTTCTCGGTGTTATTTTTCACACTATCAATTCCATTAACATTTAGTATTTAATAGGTTTATTATCCGTTTAAAGTCAATTCATAGTCAAAATTTTCGCTTTAACTCGAAACAAGATTCAATTATTAGGCATCTGAGTATTAAATAATATCATACGAACAGTTTTTTATGTCTTCTGCTATGAACAAACTGACAGACTACAAGATAAAACATTGTCCGTCCTATGTCACATCATTATCGTATTTATTAAGTGTCATTTGTTATATTTCCTTTCACCAAAATATATAACGTTTAGTGGCTGTTTAGGAAAAAGCCTAATATTCGATTACCAACCATAATATTCTCCCAAATATTATCTATTGTAATATAATTATATAATAACGCATGTTTATATAGCGCCAGAACCAGGTAACTCTGTTCTAAGCCGCTGTACAATGTTATGATACCTGCCTCAGACCTGCTTCAATCCAACACACACTTCAACTCACAACGGAGTATACAACGCAAGCTGCCATTAAATGCGCAAACAATTACTCACATACATAGCCATCACGTTCTGTCAGGTTCTCATTTTATTGATGAAAAATGAACCAGTCGTCATATGACAGCATTGCAGCTTCTGGTACGATTGCTACGTGATAACTAACTGCGCCATCACGGCTCTTGGTAGCATATATTGGATGGAGCATTGTAATTTCTGTAAATCATTCATTATCTGTTGTAAGCTGCTTTGGATATTATATTCAAGGGGCGGTTGAAGATAAAAAACATAAATAGACGATTTTATCTCATCATCCGGTATATTTATATGATAGTCTATTGTATCTAGATGTCAATTATTGGTAAATAGTTCCGAATTATACATGACCGATTTAATCCTTCGTTCTGATTCAAGCTGATAGAACATGAAGGATAAATACAAAGTTGCTGGATTTTAGCATAAAATATATAGTAAATCAGTAACTTAGAGAAATTAATCTCTACCAAAAATACAAAAATCCGTTAAATACTGATACTGCTGATGTTTGTTTCTGTTTTATAGGTGCACTGTTGATGAAAACGTTGAAGATTGGCCTTAATTCTACTGACCAATAATCCGCTCCCAAGTGAATCCTTTATGAAATAGAGTAATTTGGAGACTTTAATACAAGACGCATTCTGGAAATCGTCTCATGTTTCAAGATTGTGTCTCAGGATATTTTCTTGGAAGAAGTTTGCATGTTTAAATCAAAATAACAACAATAGAAAATAATTAATACTAGTCTCTTATGACTATAATTTAGACCTAGTTACCGAGATGGATTATATAACTAATCCTTGATCTCATTAGACGATGTATTAAATTATCGTGGCTTAGAATACTGTAACCGGAAACTAGTTAGCACATATTGTGGATTATATTATTGTAACCGGGAGCTAGTTAGACAGATATGTGGATTATTGTGGATTATATAACTCTAACTGGGAACTGGTTAGACAGATATTTTTGAAAAACGATATCTTAGATTTTACTTTAAAAATGTAAATTGATTCGATAAACGACATATAAATATAAGTCGTGGAGTAGTGGCGTATGAACTGGATGATTCTCATATGTTTGGAAACAAAGTATGTCAAAACAATTAAAAGAATCAGTTATGCGAAGCAATCATTGGTGAATGACCCCAATGGAGAAAAGGCTTCGGTGGCGAACTTCCCCGGAACCTAACTCGGTATGTCGCGTCAACACCTGCATTACGAAGAGCTCCAAAGATGTCTGCGGCCGTGGAACATTTCCTTACGAAACAATATTTGATAACAATATTGGACATGATGCGTTGCTGACAGGTGACTGGACATAAATACTCAACAAACCTGATAAACGGATAATCGAATGTCACATCCCCTCCACATTAATATCATACCACAACAAACTGCCTCGTCGAGTAACGGAATTATAAAATGAAAATAACAAAAACGATGTATATATGCTAGATAATATAATATTTCTATCCGATCACTGTGGGATGTATTGATGAGGTAATTTCAGAGTATTCTTGAGGAGAGTTAGTATCATACTAGTATAGAATTATAGAATATATGTAATAATAAAAGTACCTGAATTTCATGGAACACATTTAATATAAAAAGGATTACTTGAAACAAACTTCTGTCAGGATCATTAAGTGGCGAGCATGAGGTGTTGATCATGCTATCGGCGATAGATTAAACAAACTGATAGTTGGGGTTAAAACAGGATCAAAATCCACGTATAATTAACCACCTCCAAGGCTGTCCGTCGAATATGCCCCATTCTAATGCCATCCCACCACAACGCCAACTTTCAGCCAGGTCCCAAAGTTGACATAAAGGTGAGGTCAGACTATATATCTACAGTTATTTCAACAATTTCTATTCATAACCATGACTGCCAAACTTACGCCTAGCTTGGTTACATCAAGTTTAAAGTCTGGAGAATATAGAATTAGGTTTTGTAGTAAGGGAAATTCTGTTATTTGTGGTAGATCGAATATCCATCACTCTGATCTGTTGCCAGGAACACCATCTGCGTCCTGTCCACAAGTACTGCTAGTGAGCGAAACTTCAGCCTGCCATAGTTTATCTGCTAGGAGAGCTGCTTTGAAACAGTTTAGTGTAAATGACATCCTAGTCATGAATAGTGCTATTCATCATACTAAATAATCGCTATGAGATACTACATTATTTTAATACAAAGATGTGAATAAGTTACAATTGAAAAAGTTAGTTTTTCAATATACTATCGTAATAACAGGAATTTTGTATGTTTCGGGTTCCCACTCAAGTAATGTGTCCTGATGTATATTTCAGCCGTTATCGAAATTGATTTTCTATTATAGCGACTTTAACTAGCTCACTGTAGTTCCCAACAAGTATTTCCTTCCGCATAAAACGCCGAATAGAGAGAGAGAGAGAGAGAGAGAGAGAGAGAGAGATATGTTTGAAGCCAAGCAATAGTCGTTTTAGTATGAAATTGTGAGAGGGGAGTTATGTATAGTTGGGTCATTTTTATAACCTCTCGTAATACAATATAACTACCATGTGTCCGAAGAAAATCATAGTCTGCCGTAGGTTTTATATGCTAGCACTATATTTTAACTAGCACCCACCTTAACGCCCAATTTATCATAAAACACATCATGTCATTATAGACCCAAAGTGTTATACATAGCGTCACGTCCTGTTAGGTTCACATTTCTGGCGGTGTGCACCAGTCACCACATGACAGCATTGTATCTCTGGAGCCTAGAGACCGCGACCATTCAGTTACGAGACCTACGCTCTATATAGCTGTGCCATCACAGTTCGACAAACATTCTATGTTAGTTTTATGGAAATATTATAATTATATAATACTTTAACATTTATATTTCGCGAAGCATTTGTGATAGTTGACCATGTTTTAACATGTAGGCAGCGAACATATGGGAATTGAGCAGTAATTACAATGTTATATTTCATATCAGTTAAAAGTTTACATTTAATATGAAATATTGGCTATGGCTCTTCTTGAATTAGTTGTTTCTTATCCTCCTCTGTGAGTTGACATGTAGCTAAAATTACCTAAAAGTACACTAACGGTCCAGTTAATAGCATTACTGATCCTTATAGAAGGCATAATCCATCTTAACATTGATCTTAGCCTAGGCTTGGTTTTGTTACAGAAATGATCCCCTAGGAGGGATTTCACCCTATTGTTGACAAAACATGTTGACGTCATCATTATCCTTCATTTCGTTTAACGTCAGCTTGAGTGAAGAATAACCTTATTTTTATTATTGCATATTTTGCTTTCTTTTTTTCTGAAAGAAAAGTTCTGCCAGAAATCGATCGTTACATAAAAGACATTGTGAACGAGAAAACGGGAGGAAGGTCAATGGATAATTAATCTTTTCTGGCGGAACGTTGAGCCAGAGATATTGTAAAGAAAACATTAATACTAGGATTGATTAGTTAAAGCTTTGATCGTGGTAATGGCTATGATACAGCTGATAGAGTGCACTCTTCACAGGCGATTAATCCAGGCTCTATATCTGGCGCGTGGTATCTTATCCATTTGGGGATAAATAAACATCTCACACATTAGATAGTGATGTCTACATCTTGTACATGTTCACACTTGTTAAAGTGTTTAAATGTGTTCTAAGTTCGATGTATTGTAGTTAGCTCTGCCATGGTGAGATAGAACTACAAGCTAATACAAAATGTCCCTATCCCAATATTAATATGTTGACGAACTAATACAATTCTGTGTTGTTGACACATATACGAAACTAAGAGGATACAAACTTCGATCAGATTATCTCCTTGTCTATTAATTTATTTTTATTTGTTGCTGCAGTCAATGACCTACATTAGAGACGCTACTACCTTGATGATACAGAAAGTATTAAATTAAAGATTGATTTTGGTTTTAATATATCTGTATTAGATCGACATACGTTAACCAAGTTAATCTCCACGTTAGATATAGATATTGGAAAAATGATCAACCGACTTTCATCTAATATGACAACATATAATGATAGGATTTGTGGACATATATTTAGAAAATAGTTCACGATTCATTGGCTTTCCGCACTTCCTAAACAAAAACACGCGAAGATGTTGATGCGTAACATCTGAAAGTATACTTTGATATCAAATACATTATCCAAATGTTACGTAGACACTATATCATGAGCACTACCCTACCATAACATGTTGCTGAGTTTGGTTACCTTCATTGTGAGCGGCATAGCATCCGTTATTAACTAATAACAACATACAAATCATATCCCTCATAAGTACCTCATCTTCTCATACGTATAATGTGTTATTCAAGATTAAAGTTTTGTTTTATACAAATTAAGCCCTCAACATTATGAATGTCAATAATCGATTTATAATTATATTTCCTTTAATTTAATTACGCTATATCTTAGGAGGTTTGTACTGATTGCTGATCTGCATTGTTATCTTATCTCATATTTATTCTTTGTTGTCCTATCAAATCTTTGTTTACGTTTACATTTTTAGGCGTCTTCATTACATACTGGAAAAATAATTATTTCAGTGTTATCACCAAATGTCAGAATATAGGTGTCTGTCTTTATTGAGATTTTCTCAAGAATATCTAACTTAATTTCCTTGCTGGACGTAAGACGTACTTACCTGATAGCAACACGAGGACTATACAGCCAGGTGTTACCGATGTTGTTATTCTAATATGTTGTATTGGACTAGTTCATTGAGACATCGGGCCAATCTCTCATTAAAGGTTTAATATTTTTGTTAAATATTTTTCAATTTTAGAAAGTTGTCATTTTTATTACGAATTATTGTTAATTTTTGGCATGCTTACCTCTTGCTCTCTCTCTCTCTCTCTCTCTCTCTCTCTCTATCTATCTATCTATCTATCTATCTATCTATCTATCTATCTATTTTTCTCTATTTATCTGTCTATCTAACTGAATTATCTTTGGAGGTCGCTCGGCCCATTTAGCCTACCATGTGCACAAAAGTGGCCGTAAACATCAATCATCATCATCATCATCATCATCATCTATCTTTCTCTCATTCTACACAACGCGATGAAGACTTGCATAAGGGTCGTTGCTATTGGATCGAGTCGTGTTGTATGTTGATATTGGATCGAGTCGTGTTGTATGTTGCTATTGGGTTGAGTCGTGTCATATGTTGCTATTGGATCGAGTCGTGTTGTATGTTGCTATTGGATCGAGTCGTGTTGTATGTTGCTATTGGATTGAGTCGTGTTGTATGTTGCTATTGGATCGAGTCGTGTTGTGTGTTGCTATTGGGTTGAGTCGTGTCATATGTTGCTATTGGGTTGAGTCGTGTTGTATGTTGCTATTGGATCGAGTCGTGTTGTATGTTGCTATTGGATCGAGTCGTGTTGTATGTTGCTATTGGATCGAGTCGTGTCATATGTTGCTATTGGATCGAGTCGTCTTGTATGTTGCTATTGGGTTGAGTGGTGTTGTATGTTGCTATTGGATCGAGTCGTGTTGTATGTTGCTATTGATCGAGTCGTGTTGTATGTTGCTATTGGGTTGAGTCGTGTTGTATATTGCTATTGGGTTGAGTCGTATTGTATGTTGATATTGGATCGAGTCGTGTTGTATGTTGCTATTGGATCGAGTCGTGTTGTGTGTTGCTATTGGGTTGAGTCGTGTCATATGTTGCTATTGGGTTGAGTCGTGTCATATGTTGCTATTGGGTTGAGTTGTGTTGTATGTTGCTATTGGGTTGAGTCGTGTTGTATGTTGCTATTGGATCGAGTCGTGTTGTGTGTTGCTATTGGGTTGAGTCGTGTCATATGTTGCTATTGGGTTGAGTCGTGTTGTATGTTGCTATTGGGTTGAGTCGTGTTGTATGTTGCTATTGGGTTGAGTCGTGTTGTATGTTGCTATTGGATCGAGTCGTGTTTTATCGCTGCTAAGAATATTGATCTGAATTTATTCTGATTTATGCTTATATTATTCAATTATACAGTGCATTAATATTTTACTTTTCTATTTTAGGCTTGATTTTGATCGATGAATTCTTGGCTGTAATATTCAACACAAAACCTGATTTTGTGTCAATAATAGTGACGTCTCTTTATTTAGCTAATCTTCTTCTAGATTCTTTTAGTAATTTCTTTTTTCTTTCATTGTTTCTACTTATAAATGTAATTAAACTATAACTGTACTTAAATTATAAATGTAATTAAACATATTGTTAACTAGTTTGTGGTTATAATTGCTGTTTGAATAAAGGTATAACCCCTGTGCCGGCGCCTTAAAAACACACAACCACACACACACACACACACACACACACACACACACACACACACACACACACACACACACACACACACACACACACACACACAATATATATATATATATATATATATATATATATATATATATATATATATATATATATATATACACACAAACACATATGAGTACACTTAGCTCTATCCTCATATAATGTAACGAACCTAGTTTGATAACAAAGTTTGTAATAAACAAAAACCTTATTTACGGTTCAATAATAAAAATACACATATTAGAAACATTGATATTACTGATACTGACCTCAGAACCTTAGATTTTGTTCAATCATACGGCTACAGTACCAGCTCGATGTTTACTAAAAATTGAACACGCAGCAAAGGTTGGACTCTTTAATAAACACTTGGACCCTCTGACAGCTTGAGGTTTTATATCGTACAGACCAGGGGGGACTACACTCATCCTATGTACAACTATTGTGGAATGAATGAGGTATCTAATGTCTTACAACGAATAGTGCGGTTGACCTCTCGTATCCAGGATCTAATTCCACCCTGGCTGTGTCTGAAGTTATTTTATCTTATCACTTCACCTAATTATCTTTCGAGGTGGCTCGCCCGTTTAACAAACCACTTACGAAAAATTAGTCTTAAAACAACGACATTTATTTTATTCTATAACACTGTAGAATAGATTATTATTATCATAGAACGAACCATCCACTCAATACTAAATAAATTCGACTATCTTTACTCAACTTTACAACTTAATCCTTGTGCGTTACCATTCGTTATGTTGTCATCACTCGCCCACGGCAAAGTTAGATTTGGAATTTTATGCAGATATACAAGTGCACCAAGTGATTATTTCAGAATGATCTCCTTGACCTATGAATGTCAAATGTCATATAGGGATTCCAACGCACATCTATTCAAATGATCATTGCATAATTGTTTCCATGGAAAAGTTGAAGAAAAAAACTCTCCCCGCACACTAAAGCCAATGGAGATGTATAGTGAAGACACAAACACTTCGAAGATTATAAATCTATTAAATGTTGTATTAGAATTTAGTTATATATATATATATATATATATATATATATATATATATATATATATATATATATATATATATATATAGAGAGAGAGAGAGAGAGAGAGAGAGGAGAGAGAGAGAGAGAGAGAGAGAGAGAGAGAGAGAGAGAGAGAATACCAGTAAGTCTGAAATTTAAGGTCCATACATCCAAGAAACGTAAAACATCCACATAATTTCTTACATCCATAAACCTCATCAGTAACTATGACATACGCTAGAATCTGTTCGTACTTGGCCAGACTTCTATATATGTAAAACAGCTAAAGCAGACCGTAAACATGTTTGTTTACACCCAACCTTCCATTCTGAGATGCTACACACCATTCACCTGCCAATCAAAGGATGCATCCCGTGGGTGGCTTCCTGAGTTGGGTCAATTTATTTCTGGACCTTATTTATCAGGGGGTGGGGGGGGGGAAATTGGCGTACCCAATAATGTTAGAGTCGCCAGGACTAATTGTCATATCGTAGTTTTATTGTTAAGAAAACGCGTCGTCTGATTACGGCGATATTTAGAATGACCGTGCCAGATAATAGAATTAGAGCGGATAAGTCCGGCAGTGGTCTATTAAAGAGAGTGAAGCTGTCAACAGTGTACATCAATTCATATATACACTCATACAGCCACCCTACCCCCCCCCCCCACACACACACAATCACACACACAGACACACATTCTCTGCAACATGATGAAGACGTGAACAATTAGAAACCGGTCAGTATTGGTGCCATTATATAAATATTTATATTTTTTACTTATATTATTGAAATTCAAAATGTTACATATTTTGCGTATCTGAATTTTTATATTTATCTAATTGATACATTGATACATTATAATCGAATTGTTCATTTTCAGACTTTATATATATATATATATATATATATATATATATATATATATATATATATATATATATATATATGCTAGCGCATTATTGTTCTTTATAACACACACACGCATGCACACACGCTTACACTATTTAGTTACAAGTTGCAAGGGTTTGTCGGAGATAAATTATTCTAGGAATGTTGTGACGTCAGCTATTCAAACACCAAAAGAAACTATATGTACACAGTTTATCAAAGTTCTTAGCGTAACTTATGTTTGCTGATAGATAACATTCATAAATATTTCATAATAATGATTATAATAATAATAATTATAAGTGAATAAGTGAATGAGTGAGTGAGTGAGTGAACCAATCAATCAATCAAAAGTCATTTAGCGCTGAGTTCATTTGGCCACTTATAACAAAATAGAGGGAGTAATCTCCGAACACGTAGTAGTGGTAGTAGTAGTAGTAGTAGTGGGAGTAGTAGTAGTAATAGTAGTAGTGTTACTAGTAGTAGTAGTGATAGTAGTAGTAGTTGTTGTTATTAATGTGATAATATCAAATCTAAACATCTGATTATGTATAAACTCAATAACTTGACAAAAGCTTTCTCGTAATACCTTAAACAAAACTTTCAGGTGTCTATATAAATTAAACAATTTAAGTGGACTAGACGAATATTGATCTACAACCGAGTGGATTGGGCCAGATACTGATCTACAATTAAGTGGAGTGAGCTAGATAATACAATTTAGTGGACTGAAACAGGTATTGATCTACAACTGAGTGGACTGAGAAAAATACTGATCTGCGGTCAAAGGGCTAAGATAGATACTGATCTACAGCTGAGTGGACTGGCATAGTTACCGATTTATAGCCGACTGGATTGAGTCGGATACTAATCTACAGCAACAGTAATAAATAGGGCTCGAACTCCAGGTTATCATATTAGTATATTAATTGTCTGTACCAAGTTTAACACTAGAGCCATTTTGACGCCATTATAACTAATGTGTTCTAAAATAAACATGATTCTATAAAAATAGACATTTAAGTCGACGTCATCGAAATAAATGTTTATGTTCTTTCTTTTCGTCGATGAATGTTTAAAGGAAGACTATACCCAAAATATACCCCCTCTCCCCCCCCCAAAAAAAAAACCCCGCCTAAACGGAAGAGAATCTTGAGGAGGCTGTCCTACAAATGACGTCATTTTCTGTGAATGTAAGCTGTGTCCGTGCAGACTTGTGAATATGGAAATCGTAACTTATCAAAATATAAACAATGATTGACAGTTGTGAATATGGTAGATGACTATGCTTTGTTTTTCTTCAACCAAATATAGCTCAATATAGAATTGAACGGGAAGAAATCCGTACATGGTGTTCGATTACACGACTTCCGATTATGACGTCATACCCAATAAAATCAGCCATAGTTCTCTTATGCGAACAAAAATAACAAAATGCAAATATCAATCTGTCTCCTTAAATAAATGTTGCTTCAGATAAAAACTATATTTCTACAACTTTTTGTGTCAAAACTTAACTCTATATATAGTTATGTCACAATATTATTTACATGCTGCTGAAGTCGTTTATTTATCTTTCTATTCACATCATCTTTCCCTGCAGCAGCCCCTTAATAATCGAGTCTACACTAGCTCAGCTCTGATGTATTTGGATGTGGAGTCGCGTATCCCGGACTGGCGTACCGTAGAAGAGCGGACCAGTAGTGTCATAACGCCGCCCGGGCTGAGAGACAATTCGGAGAATAATGTCTAGATCTTACAACACTGAGAGGTGCGACGGTCAATGTCAGTGAGTGAATTACTCAATAAGTGAGTGGGTCATTGATTAATTAATTTATTTGATGGATGAATGAGTGCGTAGGTGGAAGAGTGAGTGATTGAGTGAGTGTGCGATTTGTTTAACATAGCCACTAATAATATCAACCCTTTATGAGATAGTGTCCAGTGACCACTCCCTAACTATTCATACACACACACACACACACACAATCAGACGGGTATTGATACACGGTTCATATAGGTAGGATTTATTCAGCTATTCGAACCCACAATAAAGCTGAGGTCAGCATCTGAGGTGTCGAAATGCTTTATATACAGGTTTCTTTTGGACCACAGAAAATTACTGTTGAATGTAAATTGTGGTGTCAAAATAGTTTATGATATGTATGTAGCAAGTCACCATTGAACCACACGCACGTGTTTGTTGCGAGCTGTGGTATCAAATGGTATGTTTTTTTACGTGCTTCCGCTTTTTGTACGTAGCCTGCATGTAGCCGCTTTCCTGTGGGCGTGACATATTTGTCGCGTACGAAAAGCGAATTAGCTGGTTCCCACAGGCTGATGAGTAGACCAGACACATGCTTAGGTATACGCACACATTTATCAATATGTGGAGGTATTGAACATTTAATATTTAGATTAATGTATGTATAGTTGTATTTAGATTTATGGAGGTAGGTTTCGAAGGATGTTTAGATATGTTGATGCTCTGTGCCTGTTGCCTCTTACTATGTACCCTAAAACACACACACACACACACACACACACACACACACACACACACACACACACACACACACACACACACATATATATATATATATATATATATATATATATATATATATATATATATATATATATAATAACACAAAAGAGAGAGGGAGAAGAGAGAGAGAGAGAGAGAGAGAGAGAGAGAGAGAGAGAGAGAGAGAGAGAGAGAGAGAGAGAGAGAGAGAGAGAGAGAGAGAGAGAGAGAGAATGTTACATGAAAAGGAACCACGCGGTGATGTACTATCTATAAACCCTAGGGAGTTGATCAGATGTCAGATTGCAGACTTTAGCCAGACAAATTCGTGTATAAAACGTCACAATTAGACTTCAGGCACACAGGATGATGTATAACATATAACAATTACACTTCAGCCACACAGGATGATGTATAATATATAACAATTAGACTTCAGCCACACAGGATGATGTATAATATATAACAATTAGACTTCAGCCACACAGGATGATGTATAACATATCACAACTAGACTTTAGCCACACATGATGATGTATAACATATCACAACTAGACTTTAGCCACACATGATGATGTATAACATATCACAACTAGACTTTAGCCACACATGATGATGTATAACATATAACAATTAGACTTTAGCCACACAGGATGATGTATAACATATCACAATTATATATCGATCAGAACGTCGGTTGCTACTGGGTTGAATTATATAATGATGATCACAATGGTGTTTAATAATAATAATAATAATAATAATAATAATTCGTTAGGCCTTACGTGGCAGGTGAAGCTGCCGTCACTGGCTAAGCGCTTCAATAAACTAAACAATCAGTATTGAATAAATATAAATAAAATAAATAAATAAACCCTGTTTATGAACCAGAACTGAATAGTTCAAAATTCCACGTCCATAATTTGTCTACAAAACACACGATCACGTGTAAGACTCGTCCCATAACACACCAGCCGACGACAGCGGGGTGGTTATGATTGGGGGGGGGGAGAGAGTTAGAGGGTGCTCCTCTTTCTACCAATGTAACCTGCTTCTCCTATAACAAGCTTCTTTTATTATAACATCTCTCTATTTTATCTCGGGCCGCCGAGAATGTTTTATATCAGATGAGATAACTCTCCCCCACTCCCCTCACAGACCACTAATAGTTACTCCCACATAACAAGATATTAACGTCGGGTAGAGGACGTCGGATCGTTGTGTTGACTCCTAATATAGTCGTCGGATGAGGGATGCTATTTGAGGCTCGAAACGAACCAGAAAACGACGGAGAAAAAAGATGAAATCTCCACTAATTATAGCTACGGCGTTGGTATCCATGGCAACTGGGAGCCATTGTTGGCACACGTGATTAGGGATCATTAAGCCGGTTGTCAGTAGTTTGCGGTTGTTGTGGTTGTGGTTGAGGTTCTGATGGGTGGTAGTTGTGATTGTGGTTCCTCTGGGTGGCGTGTGGTGTTTGTGGTTGGGATTGTGGCTGTTGTTGCGTTAGTAGCTTTGTGGTGATGATCATGGTTGTGGTAGTTGTAATGTTGGATGCACCATTGTGTTTGTACGGATGTGTGTGTGTGTGTGTGTGTGTGTGTGTGTGTGTGTGTGTGTGTGTGTGTGTGTGTGTGTGTGTGTGTGTGTGTGTGTGTGTGTGTGTGTGTGTGTGTGTGTGTGTGTGTGTGTGTGTGTGTGTAATTTTTCTTGTGGGAAGACAGCTTTAAGTAGCTACACAGGTTCTCTAATTTGTATATATTCGACTACTATAGTTATAGGTAAAATATAAACCGTAACAAATAATCTACAAACTGGAAATAAATATCATTGTCATTGTATCCTGTCTACCATTTGTCCCTTTGACGTGGTATCGTATCTACCAGTTTTGGGTTTGAAATGGTATCTCGTCTATCAGCTGTCAAGTTGATGTGGTATAACATCTGTCAACTGTCATCATCCTATGGGATCACAACTACTAAATGTCTTTATGATAAGATATCGCCTCTACTAGTAACTGGTATGATATGGTATCAGGTCCACCATTTTGTGTATGATATGGCATAGCTACATGTAGGTATGGTATGGTATTACGCATTCCAGCTGTCAGTATTATATGGTCTACCAAAAGTCGGTATCAACTGGTATTATGTATAATAGCTGTCAGCATGATCTAGTAACTAGACTGGACAGTTAATTGATCGTAATTAATGTAATTAATGGATGAGACTCAGTGATAAATCGTGATTAATATGTTTGATAAGTGTCAATCTGATCGTGAATGTGAGAATGAAGAGAAAAAGACGAAATGAACGTGAAAAAGAAAGGAAGAGTGTCACAGAGAGAACAGGTGAGATGGGGAGGGGGGGGTATAGAGATAAAAATATATAAGAGTAGAAAGAGGGGGATGGATAAACGTAAACAAAGATATAGATAAAGGAGAGAGAGGGAAAATAAACACACACAGAGTTAGATAAGAGAATGAAGATTAAAGGATATAGATAAGAAGAGTGACAGTGAGGAGGGGGACACTGATAAAGAGATAGATAATACAAGGGAGATGGGAGGATGTAGAAAAGAGAGATAGATAACAGGAGTGGGAGTGAGGGGGATACATAAAGGGGGAAGGTTGTAGATTAGAGAATATAACTAATAAGACATATGATGTCTCAGTGATTTCTAATTTAATACATAATAAAATATTATTATTATTATTTTTATTATTATTAAGAAATGACTATATTAATACATTGCTGAAGTTAACTCTTAATTAAATAGATATAGACTAGCAAGAATAGAGACGGATGGAAAAATCCATATCCAAAATAAGTGTACATAAAAAAGGAATTTCGGACATAAGAAATCCAGTTAAATGGAAATTAATTGTTTAATTATTAGTAAAAGTATTTGCTACTAAGCGTTCTGTTATAAACATTGAAGGAAATCGAACAGGAAATTGTTAAATTATTTATATTAAGAGAAATTTATTACAAAGCATTTCAATGTTAGACAGACTGAAATAATTTATAAATAATAACTTCATTAAATCAACGTATTCTATACTAATTCTGACATATCTTTATTATGCATTTGATGTTTCACGAAACCCACTTTACATCAATAATTAATAAGTCTAGTTAATTAACATGCAATGTTATCTGATTAAGTAAATTATACAGAAGATATTTGATTTGAGTTTATTCAGAATTCATGTACAGAAAAATTCAATACATTGAATACAATATTTGTGACATTAGGTACATAAGAAATTCCGAGGATAACACAAACAGTCAAAAAGATTTATTACCATTGTGGTCTAGCAGAAAATAATGTTTTAACATAAACATTCCGGAAATATTAACTTAATAACATGCTCTCTGGTTTAAAACTGTTAAATGCTAGATCCTGTAGAAATGGTAATGTTGTATATACAATTATAAATCTATGACAATTGATGTCCAAAGTGCAAAATTGTGGACTGTTTTGAAAATATCAACACATTAAATATATACAGTGTGCTTGTGTGTGTGTATATGTGTGTGTGTGTATGTGTGTCTGTATGTGTGCGTGTATGTATGTGGGTGCGTGCGTGTGTGCGTGCGTGCGTGATGACATTTAATATGGGGTGAAACATGATATCTTCGTCTAACCATTAAGCAAATATTTACACAACAGGATATTTGTTTGATATCTAGGTCATTCTGTTTTACTATATGTATACCCATATCCCATATAATCCAGAATACATAATCACACGTAATATCAGTCAAAAACAACAATATTAATCTAAAGATAAAACAGTATTAAAATCATAACGCCTTACAACATCACTGTCCATGATCTTCTTTGTGGTGCGATATCTTCAGCATCTAGTTTGACACCACTGGCCTCACATGGATCCTCCGCATGACAGGTCATATCTCCGGATAGGATCCTGAATGGTTTCAGCGATATATCCGCCCAATCACCTGTCATAGCCTCGTTCGGCTCATGAACGCTGGTGAGTTGGTATTTTGTGGGTTGTTGATGCGATAATTTATTTCGAACCACGTATTTTCCAATGAGTTTCGTATCAGATGAATATCTATCGGCATGTCATGTACTCGGCATCATGATCTTCATAGTATTTTATTCGGTTATCCGTTATCATGGTAGTGTACCTTAATTTTGGCCTCAACACTGTATACGATCCGATCCCAATATTCAACCTGCCGACGGATGTGATCTCTGACCCATTACAGAGAGGTATTCTACTCTGATACCCACTCAGCATCAAACGACCATTCGCCGATGTCATTGTTACAAACAAATTTATGGCATTCTTACAATCAGTTCTCAATCTCAGGATCCCGATGAGCAACTGATATTGGCTTATGTTTGTCTTTATTGCACAGTCTGGTCTAACTCTTAGAGTAAGCGCCGCTATCACTGCGTGTCTCTACAAAACCTTACTGACCGTTGCCTAGGTGTTCTTTTTTGTGCTGGGTGGATATATACCATGTTCCCAGCGGCAATTCCATAGTGTATTGCTGCATCTAGCTGACAAAAATATTAAGTCAGCAATCAATGTTTCAAATTTTAATAGTTTAGGTCCAAATGTGTAGAAAATCTACGTTCAGTTGAATGACTCATTGCTTTTTATCAGTAAACTGAAATCATGTCATATTTATAGGGGAGAGATGGGGACGGTTCTACCAGGTGAGGAGAATGGACCACAACATTAAAACTCTATTCTTTATTTATTACGCTTAATAGTTTTAGGTTGTGACATAATATATCTCTGAATAATTGTTTTATGTTTACTTTGAAACAATTTGCAACAATAAAACAATACACTATCAAAAAACAATTAGCGACTGAAAGCGGGGGTGTCAAAATTCGAACTTTTGTCACTAGGTGTCAACATTTCAAAAGTCTGTAAGCAACATTCGCGCCTCAGTTTGTGTTAGATTTTCATGGTGTTTGATCTTCATTAGCTTTCTGTGTGATATCCTTTCAAACAATTAATGTATGTATAAATAAAATGTACCTTGTATGTAAGCTTAGGTCAATAAATTTAGAAATAACAAGGGAAACAAAAATGGTTGATTTTGTCGATTCGCTCTTTGCAGACTATAATTTCTGTGTCACTATCCTAAATGGGTCATCAGATAAAGATCATGTGACGTATTTCTAATTTACATAAACTATTAGTACGATATTTCCTCCGGGTACAGCCTTCTGAATCATGTGACGATTATGTGACGTTTTATAGCCTAATTTACATCAGACGCAAAGACCAATATTGAGGTAGACTTTCCTCTGACTTGTTGTTAGTTAGCTACGCATATTTAGTTTTTTTCTTTGTACAAATGAAATAGTAATATTATGATATGCTGTAAATATGGGTCTTTATTTATTGCTAATAAATTAATCAAATTGTGGACGAGCTGAAATGAAGAATTATCAGTTTTATGAAATGATGAAAGGGCGCCTCCGTGATCTAATTGGTAGTGCTTTGAACCACATATCACTACCACCTGTATTCGAATATCGGCGTGGGTATACCTGAAAGGTGTTTCAACTTTATCTTCGCTTCAAAACCTTCGGAAGTCGTTTGGCCCATTTAGCCTACCTTGTGTACAAAAATAGCCATCATCATCAAATATTTTACGTCTTTTGTAAATGTATGAATTTATAAAGTATTAGATCTATATATATGTGTGTGTGTGTGTGTGTGTGTGTGTGTGTGTGTGTGTGTGTGTGTGTGTGTGCTGATATGTGAATCATGGAAAGAAACAAAAAGTGAACACTGAAAGATTAAGAATAATAAGAAACAGGAAATTTTAGTTGTAAACGATGTCCACATAGCAAACAAAATTTGTCGATTATCCCCTCCACGTGTGGTCGAACCTCCCCTCCCGCCACTTTGCTTATGTAAATAACGTTTACGACATTGACTTGCGTCACAAATTACGTGATCATTGCCTTATTAGGAACATTAAACATTAAGGGTCCGACAGAAAAGTACTTCTTGCCAATTGTTGTATCCCGTATACTAAAATCAAACCATTGAAGTGTAAGGTGGTAGAAACCTCCCCACCTCTCACCTAATAGCCAGTTATTTGTTCAACTTGTTTACTACTGCGCATGTCCATTGACCTATCGGTTGACGGTGAACTGAGATATTTGTGTAGCTACCAGCTGAAGTACTACTGTCAAGTTTTAATAAATTGTTTTAATTATTAATATGGATCAAGAAATAAATATTGCATAATAAGTGCCGCGGCACCTCCATGGTCTAGTTGATCCACAGATCACTACCACCTGAGTTCAAATTACGGCGTGGGCATATCTGAATGGTGTTTCATCTTCGACTTCGCTTCATTACTTTTCGAGGTCACTTAGCCCATTTAGCCTACCATGTACACAAAAAATGACCGTAAACATCAATCATCAATCAATCAACATAATAAGTGTCAACCCTCTCCTTGTATAATAGGTTTTAGAGATTATTTAATTAATTCGGCCGGGTAAGGTAAATAGTTTCTTCCTACGGAACGTCTAAGAACTTTGTACGTTACTCCAATTTATTTTTATCCATCGCTTGAAATCACGGCATGGGGTACTGTAAGTCACTGTCCTTTACAACCAAAAAATTAATTTTAAAAAGAGCTGTAGGAATAATTTATAAACATATTAAGACGTGTGGCATCTCTTAAAACGAACTGTAAGCCTATTTAACTACACAATCAAATCTTGTTCGACAATAACAGTGTGACTTTATAACTAGATTAGCTGCTTCCTGATTTGCTCGTATTTGGAACAAGTAGATATTCACTCTGATTAATTTGACTTCTAGACCTCACTTTAAAGTCTAAATGGAAATAGCATCAGGATCAGCTTATACTGGTCCAGTAAAATATTCCAATCTGTTGTTTGGGGATTTTCTTCTTCAGTTTACACTGAGGTATAATAAGATATGTTATGTTTACATTAGAGATATGGCCGCCAGTCACTTAATATCCATAATTATTTGTATTTGTTATTATTTCAATGTGTTTTTAATTATTTTGTTAAAGGGTCACTGGGAAGACAACATCAACTTTACTGATCATTCATTTGCCATCTTTTATAATTTATCTGAACTTATCGCGCGTGCCTGCTCACACACACACACACACACACACACATATATATATGTGTGTGTGGCTGTGTGTGACGGGTGCGTGCGTACGCGTGTGTCTGTATTATTATTATTATTATTATTATTATATAACTCCTAAAGCTTATGTGTTAAAAGGTAAATAATTATATTCAACTGTCCCACATAATATTAGTTATTATATGAATTATGATGAAGACACCAGTACACCTCCCAATAGCAAAACAAACATGATATGTGTCTGTAGAAATTACTCTCACACATCAAAGACGTCGTTCGTTAAAAACATTGTCGCCTGGGCTTTTCTCTGCGGTTCAATATCTTGGAGACTATGATGGCCAAATGTGGTCTTTTACTTGCGTCATGAAGTAGACACAATGGTCTAATGTTGGACATGGTGTCATAAATACAGGAATATGGTCATTGGGCGAAATGATAAGCCGACGGCGGTATTGATCCATTTGTGTGGATCGAGTCTCCCCCCCTTTCTCTCTCTCTGTCGGGTGTGTGTGTATGTGTGTGTGTGTGTTTGTCAATGCGTATGTATATGTGTATGTGTGTGTGAGTGCATGAGTGAGTGAGTGAGTGAGTGTGTGTGTGTTTTAGCTGTGTATAATAAGGCACAGGCACAGAGAATCTCGATCCGTGAATTCAAACTCTGGACGTTTCTTCAGGGGACTGAATCCAGAGTGGCGACTTTTCTTGCTGAGACATGTGTAATGTCTCACCAGTCCCTAAGCCGCCAAGCAAAATCAAAATACGAATCACCTACAGCCGTGGAGTTTGGGTGTAAAACATCCAAGTCAGATCACGGCAGTAGTGAGAATGTTTAGCCTAATTATCTAAGCAGCCCTATTTATAGCTATTTTTTAACTGCTGTATCTTTCTTCAAAGCAATACTATATAAACCATATTACCCAATTGTCACTGTCTTCATAGATCAGTTTTTACAACGGGCAGGCGTCATGAAGCGACTACTATTAAAACTGTTTATCTTAATTGCTATTAAAAGACTGACATCTGCGCTGAAGCAGACCGTAATAGCGCGTCATAGCTTCCGTACTGTTTGAACTATGCTATCATTTTCAAACCTGACCTAACGTCTGCTATTGTAGTTCTTATATGTTATTTATGACAAGCAGATTAGAGCTAATCTTGAATCTCATAGTACAGACTGGACATAACTGGACCTAGGAAAGATAATTGTGTGTGTGTGTGTGTGTGTGTGTGTGTGTGTGTGTGTGTGTGTGTGTGTGTGTGTGTGTGTGTGTGTGTGTGTGTGTGTGTGTGTGTGTGTGTGTGTGTGTGTGTGTGTGTGTGTGTGTGTGTGTGTGGTTGGCGGGCAAGCTGTTCACTCTTCTGGGCTAATCCCTTTTTTAATTTGATCTCCGATCGTTACACTGTAATTCTAAGGACTGAGATGTTTTCAGTCTATGGACCTAACTATTTTATTTGTTTGTATTTCTTCTCCCAGTCAAGTCTACTGTTCGGTGGTGTTTGTATGCAGTATCGGATGATTTATTCAATTCTCAAAGAGGATACTGTTTCAGACTGTCATTTCTGGATGAAGCTAAATCCTGATTAAGAAATGATTCATTCAGTCTATACTACGTGCGGTAGGACCGAATACATGGACTAGAAATACGAACTCAGGTACTGGCACTTTCCAGTGCAGCGCTCTATCACTGGATCATCATGACTCTCCTTCTATGTCTGATGATGACACACAAGACATCTTTGTGTTTCTGTCCATCAGTGGACTATGTAAGGTCAACCAGGTCATGCTAAGACAGGCTCAACCTTATCTATAATATTTGCAACAGCTATAACATCTGTAGGCCCGCTCTTTCTCCCCTCTCTCTCTCTCTCTCCCTCTCTCTCTCTTCTATCTCTCTCTCTCTCTCTGTGTGTCTACATGTGACCTAAGATGACATCCCGCTGAAAGCTCAACGACGGCCGAAGAGTGTCTCCTTAATCGCCTCAGACATATCCAAATTCCATCAGACAGCTGATAAATAATCCTCAAAGAGATCACATTGATGAGCTTCTGACCAAATTTATTACTTCCTTCAGTAGATCTCCAATCCCCAGAGACTCAGTGTCCAATACCAAGTATTCGCCAGAAGGAATCAAACACGAACATTACTTGAACGTGTTTGAATATATCATAATCGGCAGTTTTGCCTTTCGTTTCGCCATTTGGATCTCCAGAAACTTGTTCTATTGTCCATTGTTTGATGATGGGCACCGTTTCATTAAACAGCACAATGTAGTGTGTTTCGCGTACTGTTTGTTGGGGCCGATCTAGTTTTGAGTTTCCGGTGACTTCCTCGTCGTCTTTCGGGCGATGCAACACCTCCAGCGAGCGTTAATCAGATGGTTCGAAAGTAATGTCATCAAAGCGATTAATTTCCTCCCGGCACCAATCCATCTCGGCGCTGGTTCGCGTTCGACGTGAACTCCTTCTCGACGACGGGTACAAGGTAAGGAGTTGGAGATATCTCAAGGTCGATCCCGAACATCTCGAAGCCATTCTTCAAATTTTCTTGACAGCTCCGTCGATTCTAATCACATTTGCCGACGATCCCGACAAACACCTAGCTCCAGATGACGACCTGACCGTCTTGTGACGTATCATATCGGGATTATATTCTGCGCCTCGTCCTCTACGTTCATTTAATCAGCGAACGTCAGAACGGGCGTCAGAACCGCCGTCAGATAACCAACTACCCTAAACCGGTCGGTGTGTAGGGCGTGCGGGGGTGGGGAAGGGTGGACGGACCGTGGACCAGCGGACCGATGTTTGGCATAAATTCTACTCACAGACGCCGAGATTTGACGAAACACTCCCCAGCGTCACCTCGTAATGGCTTCTACACGTCACGGAGTCGGCGGTCGTCCCCTGCCTGCTAGGAATTACCCGCCAAATATATCACCATTCCAAGCGGATTTAATCACGCACGCCAAACAAACTTAATTAAATTACGGGATCTTTAAAGACGTTTCGCAGAATAAAAAGAAAAAAACATTGTGGCCGCATTTTCCCCCAAATGTCTTCTTTTTAGGCCTATTTAATTTACTGATAGTCAACAATTCCTTGGCCAATTAAGTATTTATCCGATGATATTTCACAATTTTCCGAAAATGTGGAAAGCAATTTTTATACGCTAACTTCACGGCAAAATGACACGGAATCCATTTAATCAGTATTTCAGTTTGGATGTTTGTGTCTTTTTGGACTTTAAAATATCCATAAATTATTTTTATCTAATTTCTATTTATGTCTGATCTAGATGGGAATCAATAGCTAAGGGAACTGTGCCAGATAATTATCTATATCCGAGTGTATGGAGTCGTATCCGATCTACAGTGCATTAGATCTGGAGCTCTACCGACCAAAAGCTGATGAGGTAGAGCGGGATCTTGTTCTGTAGCTAAGTAATCTTGTCAATATGATGGATATAATACTTGTTGAATTATGGCGAGACATTATACATGTCTCACCATAAAAAGATCGTTGTTCTGTGTACAGTCCTCCGATGAATCGTCCATGAAATAGGATTCGAGATTATCTGTGCCAGTGCCTTGTTTCACACTGTTAAACACGCACACGCACAAAACACACATACACACACACATAGAGAGAGAGAGAGAGAGAGAGTAGGGGGTACAACTTAAACAAAAACATAAACGCGTCAAACATCTAAGTTTATAATTGTACCGATAGAGACGCTACTATCCGTTCGATTTGATTACCTTTATCGGTATTTTATCGACCGTCGGTTATCGTTCTCCCATTTACGGATCAGCCGTGATGTCACCAACATCCGGGTATCTCATCATCCTTGGTTCGTCATTAAAGCCATCACTCGATTAGGTCACCCTTTATCGCTTTCTGGACCATAAATTCTCCATCTTTATAGAAGGGTCTAACCTCAAACTGGAGAGTTAGAGAGTGAGTGAGAGAGAAATAGGGGGGGAGAGCCCATTCCTCGTGAATGCTCTCATTGTCTCGACTCACTAGTCTACTTTGCCAATTTGATATAACGGCAACACATCCAGGGAAGAAGACATTACTCTTTTCAAGTACCTTGCCGCCTTTTTGTTGTTTGCCTTTTATCATAACTCCTTATTAATCATGTTTCCTTCTTTTTCTGAGATACTTCACACATGTACCATCTTACCTTCTTATCAATTGCATTTCTAAGTTTCTTTTCATATATATCGTTGGTGGTCTTATATTATATATATGGAGTTTGTTGATCTTCCGTGGTAGAACTTGGTAAATAACTCGAACCTTAAGTGATTTGTGTTAGAGCTTTATAAATATAGTTTATTAATATTGTACCTTTTCTACCGCTTCTAAATTATCTATTTGATTGTGTGCCTTTCTACGATTACCCAACATTCAAATTCTTCTGAATGACCTTCCCACAGACATTTTCACCTTCTTGTTGTGCTTCCTTCTAAGTCCTTCCTTCCTTTCCCTTGTCATTTCCATAAATCCGTTCGTCCTTCCCAATATGTTGCCTATTGTCAACAATTTCATTCCACACGATTGTGACTAGTATTTCTTCTAAGTACAGGACACCACCGAGTCAAAATTGATGATGCACTGTGCCGAAAAACCTTCAAATCAAGGTTGGAATCCTACTCTTACTTGTGTGTGTGTGTGGGGGGGGATTCGCGCTATCATTTGATATCCCTAGGGTGTAGACATTCGGCTAATATGTCTCAAGTCTGAATAGAGCGGAGAATGACTTTTCAGTCACTCACTCACTGGTGGACTCACTCCCTCACTCACCCACTCGCTCACCCATAACATGCATTCACTCACTCACACGCTCACTCATTTATACAAACACACACACATTCACACCATTTTTCCACGCCGATAGGTCAGCTATGGAATTGCAGTACTGTTCCCCTTCAATTATAATACTACAGTTATAGAACAGTTAATATTATTTATCGACATAGAAGCGACAAACTCTGATATATTTCACTTGAAACAGATTTACCCTTAAGAGTCTAAAACAACAAACCTATTACGACGAATATTCATTGATGAAGTATCAACCCTTCTACTGTACAAGTGTATTATATCTGTGTATATAGCATTAGGTTTAAAGACTGAGTTGCTAGGGTAGTGTTATCAACTTCCGGTGGTTTCAGCTCTATCCATACCATGACATACGACACACTCGGTCCATGTATTAATTACACAGGTCGATGTTTACATAGTATGACAATGGTGTTAAAATGAAAGAGTGATGTAGCCATTTATTATACTCCGTTTTGGAGCATATTATGGTATAGACGGATATATATGGAAGTAAGCTAGTATTATCTGATGGCTTACGAGAACGAGACCTGGTAATTCCGTGGTTTTAACTTGAAATACAAATTTGGAAATTCCCACTTCGAATCCACCAATTTCCTGCTGATTGTTTATGAACTCAGTAACTGGCTAGTGCCTATCCACATAACCCACCCCGCGACTCATCTACCTACTTTTGTCGTACATCGGGCAAAAATGTGTTTATGATATTTTCCAATATGGTTATTCCATTTTTGCACAGTAAATTAGAGTATAATTCGAAAGTAGAATTATGACTGATTTACTTTACTTACTGGGTGTTTCTTCTTGTGGCAACTCAGCCAGTTAGAATATTGATGTCTACTCGTTACATGTTTACTGTTACACTCTACATCATAACAATATACATTCATCACTAAATTCAGGTCAACCGAAATAAAATAAAAACATTATATTAAGACATGGAATACAGTTGTTGTGTATTTAATTATCCTCCCAGACAGGACCATAGGGGGGTGGATCATCCAATTGAATCAGTTCCATCCCCAAATAAACCATACCATATTATCCCATCCTTCCCAGTCCTAATCTCTCGTTACCTATAATGATTTAATCATCAACATCGTGGTACGATAGACAACATTAAAACATTAACTTCTGGTGGCTTCTGATAAATAGACATTATTATCTCTGGCGTGATAACGAGGGGATTTGTTGACAAGATAACGGGTACTGACTCTAGATATAGGGCATCCAATTAATACCAACATCCTTCTAATAGATTAGTTTACTTTATAAGTAATTAAGTCTAAACTAATACATTAATAATCTTACATAATTAGCTTGCTATCTGTATCATGATATTAATATAAAAATAACAAAGAGATCACTGGTATATCTCCGTAAAGGTGATGTCGAATGAAAGATTAATAGACTTATCTAGCACGGCATAGTTAGAAATAACAGCACATGATATGCCACGACATGATATGAGATTATATGATTATTTTGTATTTTTTCTATTGCGCCTGTTGCCTCTTAATATGTATCCCAAAACACACACACACACACACACACACACACACATATATATATATATATATATATATACGCGCACATCACACGCACACAAATATTTATTTCTGTGGTATAGCAGGGATAAACGGGCTGCAAAGATACAGTGAAGAAGTTAGTAGACTGCGTGTTAGAAAACAAGGATCTAAGTATTAATAACAATTAACTGATTGTTTTCAATATCTCAAACAAAATAATACACACATGTAAATCAATACGACATTCCGACATCTACTAACTGAATGAAGTAACCCTGAAGTATATTTAATAATGATTTATTCCAAAACATATCAATTACACATTATGTGTTTGTTTTAGTCAACTTCTTAATTTACAACAAACAAGAAAGTTTTACCTTTTATAATTTGTTCATTGTACAACATCACACTAGATAATGTACCTTGACTTATGAATGTCATAAACTTTGAGATGTCTTCTTACTGACTTTGATTCTATTTTTGGGCTTTCTTTATTGTTATTTGATGTTTGGGTCGCGTATAATATCGAAACTACTTTAATATGTCGCACTAAAAGTAATGGTAACTGATTCATCTTTTTTTCAGAAACGACTGAGTGAGTGAGTGAGTGAGTGAGTGAGTGAGTATATTGGGTCACGACTTCGTGATCAGATTACTGTAACATAGTGGCTTCCGGTTCCCTCTAATAACCAGCGTTTAAAAGCATGAGAGGCGTTATAAAGCGATCCGATGTGTTACTGTAAACCGACATTTTATGATGCCTTCTAATGACTTCTGATGACTTCAGATAACGAGATTATATAATATAACTCGGTAATATGCAATATATAGAGTTGAGAAATATAGTTCAATTGAAGTAATCCTTGACCTCTCGAGGATCTTTGGTATCATTAGTGATGTTATTATACTAAACAAACAAACACATTACAGGATAAGATAATTGGATATTGGACGATTCAGACAGGATCTATAAGGAAAAGGTAAATCATTGTTTACAGGATATGAGTGTGTGTGTGTGTGTGTGTGTGTGTGTGTGTGTGTGTGTGTGTGT
Source organism: Paralvinella palmiformis (assembly GCA_025642065.1). Classification (NCBI taxonomy): domain Eukaryota; kingdom Metazoa; phylum Annelida; class Polychaeta; order Terebellida; family Alvinellidae; genus Paralvinella; species Paralvinella palmiformis. The sequence continues at coordinate 115,132 of JAODUP010000611.1, forward strand.
GTGTGTGTGTGTGTGTGTGTGTGTGTGTGTGTGTGTGTGTGTGTGTGTGTGTGTTTTATAAAGATAGTTAAGGCGCTGGCACAGGTGTTATACTTTCATTCAAGCAACAATTAACTCCAAACTGATTTTAAAAAAATATTTAATTGTAAGTATAATTAATTACCGGTAAAATTAGAGAAAAATTAAAAGAAAAAAGAAAATTTCTAAAATAATCCAAAAGAGGATAATCTAAATATAAAAGAAGAAACTATGATTAAAACAAAACCAGGCTTTGTGTCGAACACTACGGCCAAGAAAGATTAAACCTAAAATGGAGAAATAAAATATTAATACACAGTATGAATAATGTGTGAATAATATCAGCATAAATCAGAATAAATTCAGATTAATACTAATAGCAGCGATATAACACGACTCAACCCAATAGCAACGACCGGTTTCGACCTATTCAAGTCTTCATCAGGTTGCATAGAATGTCTAACGTTACCATATTGCTCGAGGTTTATATACACAAATTTTCAATAGGAAGCCACGCACCTAATCCTTTAGTTCTTTTTAACAAAGGATGGGTGCTATTTTAATCTCTTTGTTCTATTTGTGAACTTACGTAACCCGGTGTTTTGAAAACATCCCAACGATAATTGAATAGAATTTATATGTTTGTACAGGTGTGAAAGTGCCCAACATAATAAGAAAATAAACCTAAATGTACTTCAAATGAATTAGTCGTAGCTTCCCATTTGACAATTGATATATAGATATCTCATTGCTTTACAAACATAGTAACGGTGGGTTGAGATTTTTGTGTTTCGGGCGATTGACGCTTTACTGAAGTTGTGTTTGTGATTAATTGTCGAATTAATGCCACATCCTAATCAAATAAGATTTTGTTATTTAAATCTCGCCTATTGATTAAATATCGTGAATTCAGCACTCCCACAGTCACCGAGACACCCAACCAGAAGATGATCCACTTAGCACCTTTCCCAGTTCACTCATCACTTATCTCTTTATCTACTTAGAGATCGATTCTACCAGCTTCTATCTGCGGCGTCATTCTCTTTTCTTTACGTTCATCATACTAGTTGTGTTTAACTTATTTTAAGGCGTCTCCTTACCCGCGACTACCCGCCTCCTCTCGGGAGATATGAATGTATTTTACGATCGGATGTCACAAAGATTATTCCGTGGCAACTTAGAGTAAGAATGTTATAGAGGGTGTTTTTCCAATGGCCTTACCATTGTAATGATTTCATTTCAGCGTAGCCAATAATAGTCAGGATAAGTTGTGTGTCTTTATTTAGACTGTAGAATAATTGCTACCTGTATTTCATTTATATAAAATAAGGCTTCTCTTGTTCCATATAACATAAACAAAATTGGAGGAATGATGATTGGCATTCTTCATAGTATACATAAATTTATCAAATGTGTTTAAGATTTATATATTTATTTGAACTTTTCAGGTAGAGATTTTCTTTTTCTGTTCGATATTTTGAGCATACCCACACACATACACAATGAATTTCATCTTCAACAAAACCTTCCTGACAAATTTCACACAATCTATCTTCCAATCTGGTTTGAGTAAAGCGGCCAAGTTCTACATTAAGTTTGGCAATTAGGGATCGTTTAAATTTGTTACTTACTAGATTTATATAAGGTTCCATTTCATAATTTTATTTAAAATGCACTTATTGTCTCAGTTAAGGTTTAAGAATTAAATAATTTTTCCAATTTTATTCATTCTAGAACCTTAATTTACTTTAAATGCTTTCAAATCACATATTCATTTCTGTTGATCATGAAGATCAATTTTATAAAAAATATTTTTAATTTCATTTGTCCAATTTGTTCTACGTGTATCCGCGTCAAACTCGTTCAAAAACATATCCTTGGTCAAATGTTCTGGTTTCATCTTAATTAAGCCATTCCAGAATCTTAACATGTTTAATTATTTTCTATATATAGAGCTTAACAATCCCATCTCTCCATGGAGAGATGGTACGGGTGTAAAATGATGTATCCCTAAATAGTATATAATGGCTTTACTCTGTATTGTTTCTGAAAAGTTAGTTCCAGTATAATCCCATATTTCACTACTATAGTCCAATATCGGAATAACTCCTGTTTCGTATAATTTAGAATAAGTATTAACTCTAAATTATTTCTTCAATTTGAATTTTGACCAAAACGCTGCGAGTGCTCTACCCCCTGATTCTGAGAGAGTTTTAGAGCGTTTGTTCAATGCTAAATGTTCATATAAAATGACCCCTAGACTGTATCTGAAACACTATAACCATATTTTGATTTAAAATTTGATTGGGTAATTCTAGATCCCCTAAAATGAACAACATGAGACTTTGATTTGTTAGTCTCCATTTCATACACCAATTATACATTTTATCAAGTAATCTCTGTAAATCCCCAAATTCATTCCTTTGATTTCCTTAGCCAATTCATTTATAAACATTGAAAACAGAGTGGGTATTTATCCCCCTGACGAACTCCATTTCTAACAAAGAACCAGTCAGACAGCATATGATTTATTTTTATACATGATTCAGTGTGGTGGTATCAAAATATTTTTACATATGAATAAAAGCAGCATACACATGTGTGTGTGTGTGTGTTTGTGTGTGTGTGTGTGTGTTTGTTGTGTGTGTGTGTGTGTGTGTGTGTGTGTGTGTGTGTGTGTGTGTGTGTGTGTGTGTGTGTGTGTGTGTGTGATGTTTTATGCAGGTACCTGTCACTTGCCCTTATGTCTTAGATATTACACCTCCGTGGTCTAGCAGTAGCGAGTTGGATCACATATCATTACCACCTGAGTTCGAATCTCGCCATGGGCATATCTGAAAGGTTGTTTCATCTTTGACTTCGCTTCATTACCTTTGGAGGTCACCCGGTCCATTTAGCCTACCATGTTCACAAAAGTGGTCGTAAACATTAATCATCATCATCATAATGTCTCATATGTGACAAGGGACGAGGCTAAACAGTAACGTAAATATTTATCTATAAGTCTCAAGTTAACATTTACTATTTACACTCGTAGTTAGTGTTTACATATACTGATTACAGCAACGTTTTGCAGTTACGGTGTACAGTTACTATTTACATTTGCTATTTGCAGTTACTTTTTCAATTACTGTGTAATGTTACTCTTTACAGTCACTCTTTATTGGTAATTTTAATAGTTATTGCTTAAAACTACTCATTGCAGTTACGGTGACCGTTTATAGTTACTATCTCCTCATTCACATGACTGACTTTCCAACTCAACTAGCAACTTTCCTTTTCTTATTTGTGCGGTTCATCTCAATCTTGTCACTTTTCCATCGAATAGTCTTTCCAGCAAATGATATTTCCATCAAGTAACTTTTCCATCAAATGATGTTTCCAACAAGTGACCTTTTGATCCAGTGACCTTTCCATCAAGTGACCTTTCCACCAAGTGACGGCTCCATCCAGTCGTGTCAGAATTTCCAGCTTCGGGCTAATTATGTCTGACCCTGACATATCACCAGAACCAGATAAGCATCATCATCATCATATTAATTATCATCATCATCATCATTATAATCATCATTATTATCATAATATTCATCAACGGCTGCTTCTGCTATTGCCATTATTCTCGACAAATGACATCCTATGACAGCCGACATCATTCTGGAGATGTAAGCTTCATAGATCAGCCCATAGAGAACATCCACAATCTGTTTGTTGTCTCCACAAGCACCGAATGACCTTAAACAGTGGGAAAAAATACTCCACACATTCAGCAAATGGCCTGCATCACCTCATTGGTCTAGTTGGTAGCGAGTTGGACCACAGATCACTACCACCTGAGTTCGAATCTCGGCGTTGGCATAGCTGAAGGGTGTGTCGTCTTTGACTTCGGTTCATTACCTTTGGAGGTCGCTCGGCCCATTTTGCCTACCATGTACACAAAAGTGGTCATAAAACATAAATTCTCATTATCCATAATTGATCCACTGTTGGAAAAAAAAGGGTGGGGAGGGAGTATTCTGATTTTTTAGAAAATCCAATATCTTATCAGTTTTAGGATAGTCTGAAGGTTATACTTCAAGCTGAGATTATTTGTACTTGTAAATAAATATGTAAATATCAACTACTGAAACAGACACTCTCTCTCTCTCACACACACACACACACACACACACACACACACACACACACACACACACACACACACACAACACACACACACACACTTCTCATTAAACAACCTGATTTCAAGGCAGCTCTCTCCCAACAACAACAACAACTAGCGCCTGTCTTTTCTCTTCAATCGAACATTTATTGTTACTTATCGACCGAGAGTCAAACATATCTGATAACTTACACGCCATTATTCGATATATGAACCCCAGCTCAAACAATGAGTGTGCCATTGCTTAAAGATTAAATACTGTACTCAGTCTAAAACAACGCCACTGGCTAAGGCGAACACTTAGAACAAAGGAACGACCCTCACTTGGCTATAAATGACACCTACACGAGCGATTATTCAGACATCTGGAGTTTTTCGTATATAATATTAGGTTAAGTATGAGCCACATTGGGTATGTTTATTATACTCCCGTTCTGGGATTCGCCATAGGTCTAAGGATGGTATCAGAGACTGTCATATATCATCTTCCAAATAATATAACATTATGACGAGCTTGCCCAGTAGTAAATTACAATTTAAGAGATTCCAAATTCAAATACATCAATTCTCTAATGACGTTTGAGGCACTAACTGATTTTAATGATTCGCAAATGATTAATGATTACTGAGTTAGTGAGTGCGCGAGTGAATCAGTAAGCCAATGAGTTAGTGGGTCAGTCACTAAGTCACTCTGTCAGTTAGTTAGTCAGTAAGTTAGGTTTATTATGGTTTATTATGGTTTAGAGGGATATATGCCAGTAAGCTAATATTATCTGATGCGTTACTAGAATGAGACAAGATGATTCTGTGGTATTATCTCAAAATATAAATTTGGGAATTCCCGCTTCGAATCCACAAATCTACATGTTTCCTGTTACCATCTACCTCACAACAGTATATATTTATAACTAAATATCGGATTAACTGAAGTAAGATGAAAATATTATATTAAGACATAATATACAACTCTTATGTATTTAATTCCAATTGAAATATTTACCCCCCCCCCCACACACACACACACACCTATCCCATACTATATTTTAATTATACCTGATTAATTTCTTTTATTCACCTTAAAAGACGAGCCCCGAGTAATATAAGATGTCTGCATGACGATGACGGATAATTTCGACCATCTTACAGTTATTGAGATCGTACATTGACGGAAGATGTCCTCAATTATTCTTTGTTCAGCTGAAAATATATTTACACGCTCGCCAAAAAGCATCAGGATAGTCTCATCTCTATTATAAATGAAATCTGTCCTTCTAGATCCGATATAGAAAAACAAATAGGGGTGAAACCTAAATATATCATGTTGTGTATGTCAACATCTAAATATATCATGTTGTGTATGTCAACATCTAAATATATCATGTTGTCTATGTCAACATCTAAAGATATCCTATTGTCTATGTCAACAACTAAAGATATCATGTTGTGTATGTCAACATCTAAAGATATCATGTTGTGTATGTCAACATCTAAATATATCATGTTGTCTAGTTTAACAAATACAGACATCCTGATTGAATGTTAACATCTAAAGACATCATGTTGTCTATATTTTCATCCAAAACTAAAACATTTCGGTCGTTAAAATGATCATTTATTTCTCTGATCATGTCACAAGACACATTAAGTAGGTTCTAATTAATTATGTGATATTGAATTTGTTTTAATAAATATAGATATAATATAGAAATTTGAATTTGTAGTAGATTGTTTCCCATACATAAGTACTAATACTGCTACTACTACTACTATCACACACACACACACACACACACACACACACACACACACACACACACACACACACACACACACACATAATATATATATATATATATATATATATATATATACAATGCATAAAAATCAGTTCATGCAGTTAGATAGATTTCGAGTATATTTAGGAAAGTAGTAAATAATCTCACGGAAGAGTTTGAGGAAGAAGTGCATTATGTAAAACAAATCAGCTGTTTTAAAGGTTTATTTTTCTCACTCAACATTTCTATATGGAATTGTTTCTCAGTGTATAATAATTGATCAGCTCTTACTAATATTGACGTTTAATAAATATATGTAAATTCTATTAGTATAAGTAATGTTAGTATTAGTACTATTACGATTGGTTGTCTTAGTATTAGTTTAGTAGCATACGAATTAGTAGTAATATTAGGAGTAGTATTTCTATTAGTAGTAATGGTAGTTGTTGTTGTTGGAGCAGTAGTCATAGTAGTACAGTAGCTCACAAGAGAGCGCAACAAATAAGAAGACATTACAGACAAGTCGAGTTTGACGTGACTTGACGTGACGTGACGTGATGTGAGATGACATTGGATGACATATGATACAGCGTAGCAGTCAGGTAAAGTCCATTATCGCAAAGTAGAGCGTAATACATATCTTGGCATGACATGACACGACGAAATTAGGTTAGAAAAATGACAAGTCATGACATCACAAAACATATCATAGCCCGATAGTTGTGATAAGACATCAAACAAACCACATAACGTGATATAATACAAAACGAGAAGACACGACCAAAGGTAACATCCATTAGATAACATATGTTATATGCTTTGTACATTCCTTTTTCTCAATTGACAATGAGCATACAACATTTAACCTTTTATAATCCGTTAATTGTAGAACATCATGCTAAATAATGTAACTTGTTTTATGAATGTCATAAACTTTGAGATGTCTTCTTAGTGACCTTTATTCTATTTTATGGCTTTCTTTATTGTTTTTTGATGTTTGGTTCGCGTGCAATATCGAAACTACTTTAAAATGTCGCACTAAACTAACGGTAACTGACTCCCTTTATTTTGGGACGGAGTGAGTGAGTGACATCTAAAGATATCCTGCTGTCTATGTTGACATCTAAAGAGATCCTGTTGTCTAAGTTAACATTTAAAGATATCATGTTGTATAAAATACAGTAATATATAATATTGTAAAATATGATATAATATAATAATTTGATTTGACTGGTGTATCTCATTACTACTTGTTATTCAGGTCTTATCTTGCTATTTTTCTATTCAGAACAAACGTTCATAAAGAATGTCCTCTTCAGTATATTTTATATTATCAGTACTTCAAAATATAACAATATGATGTTTAATTCATTTTCTAGGTTCATTATCTGTTTATCCACAAAGTTTAGATCTTAGCCTATTAGTGTTTTCAAATAGATGCTATTCTAATCTCTTTTAATATTAATTTGACATTAAACATGATTTATATCAATAACATATATCAATATGTTATTAAATATCAATTGTCTATGTTAACATCTAAATATATCCTGTTGTCTATGTTAGCCTCTAAAGATATCCTGTTGTCTATATTAACATATAAACATATCCTATTGTCTATATTAACATATAAACATATCCTATTGTTTATATTAACATCTAAAGATATCCTATTGTGTATATTAACATATAAAGATATTCTATTGTCTATATTAATATCTAACGATATACTTTGTCTATTTTAACATCTAAAGATAAACTGTTCTCTATGTCAACATCTAAAGATATCCTGTTGTCAATGTTAACATCTAAAGATATCCTATTGTCTGCGTTAACATCTAAAGATATCTTATTGTCTACATTAAAATCTTCGATGTTAAAATCACACTGACATCAAGGAGGTCTTACATAATGATGTGATATTGAATTCCTTTGATTAAATAAAGATGTAATATTTGCAGGATATTTGTTCTATAGCTAAGTACCCACCTATATACACACACACTCTCTCTCACACACACAAGACACACACACACAATATATATATATATATATATATATATATATATATATATATATATATATATACTATATATATGCACACACCATGTCTTTTCCAATATATACATTGTATTCACCTACACATTTATAGTTATAAGGAGATCATATTGAGACTCTTTATTTTTACAACATAATAAGGGGACTCTCTGATATCATAATGATCATAACCTAAAGCTTGTAATATTTCAGGTTATGAGTTCTAACCTGACTCTTACCTGTCTTCGTGATATTTGTCTCGTTTGTCTGACACCCCCCCCTCGGCTATATACCCCAGGTGTGACCAACGTCGAGGCTAAACAAATCATCTTCATCAACAACAACAACAACAACAATAACAACAATAAGGACAACTATTAAAGAATAAATTGAAAGGATCACGATGATGTGACTACAAAAATAGGACACAAGACAGAAGAATCTTTATTCTGTATGAGATATAATATTATGTAATATTATACAATATTATATAATATTATATAATATTACCATTTAAGTTGACTGGTGTAACTCAGAACTACTCGTCCCTTTGAACTTATTTGCTCTATTTGATATATACTTGGTATAGTTTATATTATATTTAACTGATGATATATCAATATAATGTTCAATTCATTTTCTAAGTTCATTTTTTGGTTATTCACAAAGTTTAGATCTTATCCGTTTTGTGTTATCAATATATCTTGTAATATTAATATGACATTAAATACCAATTGCATATTAATAATACATAGCTGTGGGTAATAATAGATTCTGATGTTAAATCAAATTTCTTCTTCACGTAATGGTTGACATTCCGGAGTAGATCATTGAGAAACCTTCTTAAATTGCATAACAATGAAACGGATATTATCCACATTATCACATGATATTTAATCCTTTAAGATCTGAGCCTCTTAATTAATTAATGGTTAATCATGAAATTGTTAGTCAGATCAGCATTGTCATAGCCGAAGTGATAGTATAGTTCTAGGATAAAGTTCAAATCCCGACTGACTAATATATCCAGAATCCTTTAATATTCATTTTACATCGTTTCCTTGGGACATCACATGATCCATTAATCTTATCATGTAGATAAAAGTGGCTGTAATACGATGACATTTTCCTAGTGGGTCAGTATAAATATCCAGATCTTATTGTTGGTAATTCTATTAATATCATTTATCGAGTTACATCGGTATTCAGAGTCTTAATAATCCACGGTCTAAGATCTTTCTCGTCAGAATGAGTACTTGTTACAGTGTTCCATGGCTTTATTTACATATATTATAGACTATTGTAATTCAATCTTATATGACATATCTCATTATCACATTTATATGGCTTGGGTCGTCACTAATATTTAAAATAGGTTATTTTCGCCGAAATTGCCTAAATCGCCATTAAATGACGGTGGGATCGAGTTATTATTTCAATACTTGTATTTTAATATCAAAGAGAAGCCTTGTCCCTATGAAAGTAATCAGAAAATCATGTCATCCGGTTAGATAATATTTTAGATGTCTGTCTTCCGGTTAAATTTAGGATAGTAGCAGATAACCTCATAGAAGAGTTTGCGAAGAAGTGCATCATATCATAAAAATCAGATCTCTTAAAGGTTGATTTCTTCAGGAAAATATTAACCTCACTATTTTTCTTACTAATATTGTCTTTTTAATAAATCCTTATTATTATTATTATTATTATTATTATTATCATCATCATCATTATTATTATTATTATTATTATTATTATTATTATAATCAGCAGCAGTAGTAGTAGTAATAGTAGTAGTAATAGAAGTAGCACTACTACTACTACTACTACTAGTAGTAGTAGTAGTAGTAGTGTTATAGTAACAATAACACAGAGCAAGAAATCAAAGAATATGATAGACAAGATGCAATTGACATGACATGACGTAAGATGACGTAAGATATTAAGCCATGACATATGACACAGTTTGGCAGTGTAGCAAAATATATTGTTGCACAGAAGAGCGTAACACACATCTTGACATGACATGACACACCGGAACTCGGTTAGAAAAATCATGTCATCAACAAATATGTCATAGCTTGGTAGATGTGTTGCGACACCAAACAAAACACAGAAAAGCATATGATACAAAACGACATGACACGATAACAGGTTACACCCATTAGATAACAACTGGTTGGGTGGTTGAGTGAGTGAGTGAGTGAGTGAGTGAGTATGTTGTGTCATGACGTCTTTATCAGATTTTTTTTGATGGATTCTTGTTGGCTCTTGATAAATATAAATTATATATCTCAATGCAGTTTTAATTGCTAGCCAAAGACCCTTAATTTTAATGATCGTCTTCAAATTTAAATTCAAAAAAAAAATTTTTTTTTTTTATATATATATATATATATATATATATATATATATACCTCTCTCTCTCTCTCTCTCTCTCTCTCTTTAAAAGTATTTAAATTATATTTAGTGTATTATCATCACCTAGCGAATAAAATGTTGTTACGATAGGTACTTTGTTTAGTCTCCATGCTGCTCTAAGTACTTAGATAGGAAATTCCTTAAGAAACATTATATAATTCTTCGGTATTTATATCACTCTGTGACAAATGTAATAATATTTTCGAGTTAGAACTGCTTCAACGAAATGTTATTCGTATAATTTGCAAATTAACTTCGGTGTAAATTCATCATCATTACTTCGTGATATTCATATTACGCAATTTGTTAAATTAACAAATCATTATTAACATTCCAACCAACATAACTCTCTACTGCGCATATTTAATTTCAACATTTGTCAAATATTATCACAAAATCGGACGACAAATTATTTCAATCCGACGCTAGACCGCTCCAAAAAAAACAGCCCAGTTGATATCGCACTATGTCATGGATGTCTATGTTTGGGTTCAAATCAGATATGATAAGGGACGAGGCTAAATAGTATCGTGAAGATTTATATATAACTATCCTGTTACAGTTAAAGTTTACTGTTTACAGTCATAGTTAATTGTTATGGTTACTCTTTATATGCGTTGTTAACAGTTACCGTTTGCAGTTACGGTTTATAATTACGATTTAATGTATCTCTTTACAGTGAGTCACTATTTATTGGTACAATTCATAGTTGCTCTTTACAGTTACACTGGCCGTTTACAGTGAATGGAGTAGAGTAGATTTTATTTTCAATTTCCCAAAATATTTACAATTTTATAAAGCAGTACTTAAATACAGATACAATAGGAAATTGAAGGACCAAGACAACCTAAGATATCTTCCCACTGGCTCCAACATTAATATTAAAAACGAAAATACATTTGACATATTAACAATAAAGGCATCAGTGTAAATTATGGAGGCAGTGTGTCCTGGTCAGGGATATTATATATATTAAAAATATATAAATGAAGACCAAACAATCAATCCATTACTATCATAAAAATCTCGTATGACTTTCTTATCCTTTCTCGTGCAGCTCACCTCAATTATGTCACCTTTACATTGAGTCGCCTTTCCATGAAGTCACCATTCTATCAAGTCGCCTTTCCTTAAATCCAAGTAACGTCTCCATCCAGTCGTCTCAGTCTTTAAATTTCTGAGCTAATTATGTCTGATGCTGATATACAACCTGAACCAGATAATTATCATTATCATCATCATTATCATCATCATCGTCTTCATCATTATCATCATAACATTCTTGATCAGCTACTTTTGCTGCTACTATTATTTACGACAACTGATAAAAATAAATATGTAAATATTCACTGTTCAAATAAATCAATGCAACTACTAAACATACAGCTATCTACTCATACACGCACTCGCTCAAACGGTCACTCACCCCGTCATCTACGTTACCTCACACACATTCATTCACTCACTCACTCACACAGACATATTCGTGATTCAAACATTTGCGCAGGCATAAACATGCACGTAAAATATTCTCAAAGAGAGAGATGAACCAGTGCACTAAATAACTAGATAGTGCACGACACGCAAACACTGACAACACACACACACACACACATACACAAACACCAACTGACTCATAAAACAACCTAATTTCAAGGAAGCCCTCTCCCAACAACAACAACAACTAGCGTCTTTCATTTCTCGTCAATCGATTATTTATTGTTATTTATCGATCGAGAGTCAACAATATCCGATAATTTACACCACATTATTCGATGTATGAACCTAAACTCAAAGAACGAGTGCGGCACTGCTCAAAGAGTATATTACTCAATCCAAAACAAGCCACTGGCAAAAGTGAAAATTCATCTTTTGGTCACTCAAAGGAATGACCAATAGTTGGCTATAAATAACACTTACCCGAGTGATAATTCAGGTATCTGGTGTTTTTCAAATAGAATATTAGGTTAGATATAAGCTAGCATTGTGTATGTTTATTATACTCCGTTTTAGGGTTCGCTATAGGCCCATAGGTGTTATCAGAGACTGTCATATGTCATATTCCTATAATATAATATTATGACGAGCTGGCCCAGTGCTAAGCTACAAATTAGGAGATTTGCAAGTAAAATACATTAATCATCTTGTGACTTCTGAAGAACTGACTGACTAACTGATTGACAATTAATGCTTGCTTGCTTGATTGAATTAATGAATGATTGATTAATTGATTGATTAATTGATTGAGTTAGTGAGTCAGTCAGTCAGTGAATCAGTCAGTCAATGAGTGAGTGAGTGAGTCAGTCAGTATTCTACGTTCATACCCTAATTATAATCGGTTCTTCGACACTACCCCATTTTGGAGTCGCTGTTGCAAATTACCGAAGCCGCTATATATCAGTCAACCGCGGGGTATATTAATTAATGGATGGTAATTGAGCAAATGTATTATAGTAAACAGTTTAGTCTGGGTTATCACTGTGAGGTTACTAATATAAATGAGGTAATTAAACCTTGACAATTACTCAAAGTCTGTCATGTGACGTTATTATTATTATTATTATTATTATTATTATTATTATTATTATTCGTGGCTTGTCATCATCCCACAATGCCAATTCAACAACGCAAACATCCGACATCTTGTTTTCATGCCCTTCCAGTTCCTGGATCCAGAATGTGTTCAGAAATTCTTCTGGTCACTTGCACAATATCGCTACTTCTTCAATGAGAGATTAAATTAGCCTAATACAACCTCCATGTTCACTTCGTTAGCGGACTTTGTCATCATCATCTAGATTTGATAAGTCACTGTAAAACGATGACTTCTGGTGGCTTCTGATAGCCAAACACTATTACCCGCGGCGTAATAATATGATGTGATTGATTACTGTAAAACAATAGCCTCTGATGACTTCTTATGTCAAAACTGCGCTATCTGTGGCGTTATAACGGGTTCTGACTGTAGTGTAATACAGCTTCAGTTCATATTGCCAACCTCACGCTTCATAAGCGAGTCTGTATTGTAACCGATTTATACCGCGAACTTAATATCGTAGTATCGATAGCATAGTATTGGTACTGTAATATTAATACCTGGCTACTAATATCACAATATTAATACCAAAATAGCAATATGGTATCAAGTGATACTCTATTTATAGTGGTCAAAGAATACGGGACATAACATAACATGGCATTATGTGACATGACATAGCATGACATAATGACATGGCAAGGTATGGCACAGCACGATATGATATAACAATACACGACCCGTCACAACATGGCGCGCCATTACTCGACATAACATGTTATAACATGACAAGCGACAACACAATACGTTGTCACCTAATATTCCTTGACACAATCCACATTTATTTCATTCCACGAAAAATGGTTCATCTCCGACCTTTGATGGTATGTTCTTTATGGTAGCAGATAGTACCACGAAATCGCACGTTTTTCATTGATACAAATTCTGAACTTTTTGTGATCGTCATCCTTAGCTCCAATTTACGACTTCCGGTTATTGTGGAATGACGTACGGGTGACGTATAATGATGGCGAACGTCTGCACCATAGCGATGGGACTACTGATCCTTGCGCGTATAATTTTACTCGTTCACTCACTAATTTACTCAATCATCACTCATTCGCTCACTTGAACCCCCCCCCCCTCATTCACTCACTAACATATCATTTCGTAAAGTTTATCTTAAGATATTTCAGTTTATTATCGTGATCCTTAAGGGCTTGTGTTTGTTTATTTGTTTTTGTTGTTTGTTAATTTTGTTGTTTTGAAAACATTTTCACACAAACACACACACACACACACACACACACACATATATATATATAGATATATATATATATATATATATATATATATATATATATATATATAATATTGTTGTTGCTGCTGTTGATGATATATACATATACGGTCTAATATAGCCAGACTTACTGTGGCACACATTGCCCGTGCCAGAGATTGAGGTTCGTGTTTTCTTTTTACCAATTTTGTAATATTTGATATAAAGGGTTAGTGACGAGTAGGTCATAGAATTTATTGGATTTGTATGCTTATGAGGTATTTGACCCTCCAGCAAATATCACAAGGCATATTATGCTGCGGTTGAGAGTTCCGTTTTCTATGCGTGGAGACATTTTCCGGTCCTGCATTCAAGAAAAGTTGATCTAGAGCTGTATAATCCATGTACTATTTGCGTCTTTGGAGGCACGCCGTTTAGATGTCTGGCCTGGTTATCCAGCATTTAAATGACTGTAGCAGACACAGTACGCTCTTAAAGCATTATAAGTACTCCTGACTCAGGAATAGAAACACTGCATCGCATCTCGAGCGGTGGCATTGGACACAGTTCGCGCGGTTGGTGTGTTTTACATAACAAGTTTACTTGTATATATAATTCACCTTGGTTGTATGTGGGAATAGAATTATCTTTCCTAGGTCCAGTTATGTCCAGTTTGTACTATGACATTCAAGATTAGCTCTTAATCTGCTTGTCATTAGATAACATTTAAGAACTACAATAGTTAGAATATGTAATATTAGACGGAATCAAAGGTTTGAAAATGATATGCATAGGTCAAATAGCATTGTAGTTTAGAGTATGATCAGAAATCAAGCATATTACGGTTGGCTTCAGCGGCAGATGTCAGTCTTTTAATATGTATAGTTCGACAGCCTAAACAGTTTAATACGTAGTCGCTTCTGTGACGCCTGCCCGTTGTAAAAACTGATCTTTGAAGACGGTCAACAATTGGGTTTTTATAGTTTATATATATTGCTTTGAAGAAAGATACAGCAATTAAAAATAGCTATAAATATGGCTGTTTAGATAATTAAGCTAAATATTCATCAACTACTGCCTTCCGTAGATCTGACTTGGGTGTTTACACCCAAACTCTAACGGCTGTAAGTGATTCGTATTTTTGATTTTGCTTGGCGGTATTAGGGACTCGGTGAGACATTACACAATCTCAGCAAGAAAAGTCGCCACTCTGGATTCAGTCCCCTGAAGAAACGTCCAGAGTTTGAATTCACGGTTCGAGATTCTCTGTGCCTCTGCCTTATTATACACAGCTAAAACACACACACACACACACACACACCACATATACTATATATATATATATATATATATATATATATATATATATATATATATATATATAATATTGTTGTTGCTCCTGTTGATGATATATACATATACGGTCTAATATAGCCAGACTTACTGTGGCAATGACATGTCACGTGGTACAAAATGGAGTCTCTGTATGGAAACAGATAATCTAATAAATGACCTAGACGTCTACACAAATAGTCAATATCAGTTCTAAGCTGTAATAGACAGGAATTTAGTGTTACACCAATAGACCCTTGTAAAGGGTAAATGTTTCTCAGTACAAAGGTATACTCGAGAATATGCAAATGAGCTAATTATGATAGCGAATAGAAAATGATAAATCATCATATAAAAGTCCCAATAGTTAGTTTATGATATTTGGAAAGTTTACCAATTTAAATGCTGATAACAAATTTAACCCGTTACCATGGAAACGATGGACATAAACAAAAAGAGGAAAGAGAAGGGGTGACAAGTTGTGGGCATCATCAACTTCTAGATGATAAATAATAACATAACAGTATATTATGCAAAAGTACCTGACACCTAGAGTTTCGATGGTAGAGATTTTGATAACAGAAAAAAGGCACCACGAATCGTCCGCCGAAAATAAATTAAAACTCAGCTGACACCCAATACAAAAGATCTTCCGTAAAACGCACGTAAATAATGCTGTTCTTTCCTAGAAATGTACATACTTTTAACTTAGTCTCAAACACTACAGTATTGTATGCCCGTTTCTTAGATACAGACATTTCTCGATTAACTGATTTGAATAACATTCACTATAATTGGTCGGTTAATCGAGAGGGTAGGATATTCGAACTATATTTAATTACATACACGATGTCATCTTTTGATTCGGTCGATCTATATTTGACTTGACCTGTTAGACTACTCCACGTACTACCAGATAGCGTTTGATGGATGAAATAACCAACTCATATGTGAACTATCAAGGGGGATTTGGTGGACTTCGATGTGATGATCTCAGGTCCTAAATTCTAGCATTCTCCCACTAAGCCACCATATCTTAATACTATTGTACACTTCACGCTGGTTGTGCTGCGCTCATAAATAAAATCAATTTATTTATAATTAGCCATCCTAAGAAATATTTGATAATAATTATGTTTGACCGTTAGTTGGTACTATGGCCGGTAGGTGTGCTGTAGTAGCCCGTTATTCATCCTAGTATGTCATAGAGTTTTCAGTATGAGATAACATGTTGTAGTATGTCATACTATGCTGTACTGTGTTAAAGAATTTAATGGTATGTTTATTACGTCATACAATGCTGTAGTGTGTTATATACTTTAACAGTATGTAGTAGCATGTCACAGTATGTTGTAGTATGCTACAGAATATTATGGTGTGCTGTAGTATGCATCATATTAACTGCGACAGTATACGTCCAGTAGATTGGCAATTTTACAGCTAAATCTGATTAATGTATATATTTATAAACTAATATATATTACATAATAATAATAATAATAATAATAATAATAATAATAATAATAATAATAATACGTGTACATTCCTATCTCATTAGTAATATACAATCACTATCCAAAATTACCTAATTACTAAAATCGACCTTTCCATTAAGGCTGTCAAATCTTAGGGCGATGGAGTAATTTTAGAACAAAGTGAGTGAGTGAGTGTTTTTTTCTTGTCTTTGAACTAGCCAGCCTTCAAACATATCTTCGAGATATCAAAGGACCTGTCTTAATATAGACACTCAACCTGCTAGATGTATTTTGTTCTATGTGTAATCTAATTACAGACTTTAAACATCATTAGTGATCAAATCAGAAAACACACACACACACATACACGCCCAGACACTCATACATACACACACGCACGCACACTCGTACACGCTCATACACACACACACCAACACATGCACACTCATTCAAATATATATATATATATATATATATATATATATATATATAGACAAATGCACACCCATACATACACACATACACAGAAGCACATAAACTCATACATATACACATGTACAAACGCACAAATACGCACATATACATATACACACAAACACGTACACACACATACACACTCATTCACACACACACACACACACACACACACACACACACACACACACACACACTTATACACATACATATACACATATACACATAAACACACACACACATATACACACAGAAACACACATACATTCCAATTCCCTCAGACACTCGATTATTATCAATAGCCATAAGTAATGTATAACAGTTAAATTATGTTATACCTCTATGTCCTGTTGTGTCTGATATATTAATATAAAATATTAAATTGATGATATTCTGAGCCAGTTACATCAATACCTATCAGATTGTTGCCGCCAATATTGTATGACTGAGATTGTGTCATGTGACTAAGATAATGTCATGTGACTGAGATTCTGTCATGTGACTGAGATTGTGTCATGGCACTGATTCAAATGATGTCAGAGATTAAGGATTATTGTCGGTTTGTTAGAAGGTTAAAATGGCATGTTCACTCAGACAATGTACAGATGCAATTATATATATATATATATATATATATATATATATATATATTATCTAGATATATTATCTAGTTATGTTATCTTGTTATATTATCTAGTTATCTTAGTGTGTTATTCTATTTTGTTATATTATCTAGTTATCTTAGTCTGTTATTCTACTTTGTTATATTATCTAGTTATCTTAGTGTGTTATTCTATTTTGTTATATTATCTAGTTATCTTAGTCTGTTATTCTATTTTGTTATATTATCTAGTTATCTTAGTCTGTTATTCTATTTTGTTATATTATCTAGTTATCTTAGTGTGTTATTCTATTTTGTTATATTATCTAGTTATCTTAGTGTGTTATTCTATTTTGTTATATTATCTAGTTATCTTAGTGTGTTATTCTATTTTGTTATATTATCTAGTTATCTTAGTCTGTTATTCTATTTTGTTATATTATCTAGTTATCTTAGTGTGTTATTCTATTTTGTTATATTATCTAGTTATCTTAGTGTGTTATTCTATTTTGTTATATTATCTAGTTATGTGGTCCATTTTGCTTCTAAATTGTTAACGTTCATTTTCACAAAAATATGCCAACAAATAATCATTTAATTACTGGACGTTCTCAAATGATAATTATCAAATATATTAATATTTTATTAAGATTGCTAAAAGGTGTCAGACAGGTCACATGGCCAACAACATTTAGAGTACCTAATGTCCCATTATTTATCCCATTCTGTCTATCCTTCAATCCCAAAATTCCGTTGTTAGACGATTCCATATTAAATCATCCTTTTGAAAATGACTGATCATTACTGGTTATTGCTTGATCTGACCTAATTCTATATATCTTGACCTTGTTAACGGTTTAAGATGGATTGCGTTGATTAATATTATTTTTAGCATGTTGACATGGAATGAATTAAAAAATAAATTTCAGCATCCGACATACGTCACGTCGTTATGATATTATAAAGAATAACTAACACAACCTTTTTGAAAACGATATAAAACAAAATGGACACTGGATTTTATAATCAAGAACATATTATATACCTTTATGGTACAGGTTTGTCCGGTCTGTTATAGGATGACATTTGATCAATTGATAAGTGTCCAAAAACTGTCCGGGTTTATATATATATATATATATATATATATATATATATATATATATATATTATACAAATATTCATATATTATTTTTAAAAATCATCGTCTATAATGAAAAACCTAATGAATTAATGAGACCTGTTTTAGTTGCCTGGACCAATATTTAGAGGTTTATCCTAGAACGTGAAATATGTATATTACATTTAGTCAGAACACGTTCGTCATTAACGTAGAGAAAGTGGAAGATAATACGGCAAGACGAAGTGGAACACATTTATAATTCAACTCTAATTATCATAATAACAGAAATTATCCGGCAAGAACCTGGCCAAGTCTCAATAGTACCACACTTAGGGCGTCCTTGTCACATAACGTATGATAAACATGCGCTAGTGTCAGCCAACTCTGCGCACCCACATCACGGACACGTCACAGACGAGACGGGTAGATTTGTTTGAATATTGCATCGTCCTCCGCCCATTTCGTCTGTACGCACTGACGGCCGAAAGATTCGTAAACCGGATTAAAATTAATGTCACCAGACGAAATCGCCCGTCCTCTCTGATCAAGGAATACCACCGCATCCGGCATAAATAATAGATGCAATGATTTGTATCCATACATGGATTGATTTGTAGTTGTGTAAAGGGATGTCTTTCAAATAGAACTAACTCCTAATTGGCTGGGGTATTTTTGCCCTCGATTTATATCGTCCCCAGCTTCTAACCGAAGGTTATCTTTGTTCCGTTATTATTTTCTACCTTCACAATCTATTCATCGATACTAATCGTGGATTATCGGTTAATAGGCCAACGTTGTTCGAAGCGATGTCCAGTTAATCCTGATACCTCACGCCATATTGCGTTTCGTCCAGGTCATGAAACCCGATGGAATTCGGCTGTGTCTTTTTCCGGATTCTCAACTAATAATTACACAAACAGAAAAGACAAACATAATGATTTATAACCCGAATACAATATTCTCACAAGAAAACGGATTTTTGTATCATTCTTCATCTGGATATCTAGACTGTGTAACTGAAACCCATCGTTAATTGGGTTTTTGGGGTATTTCATCCATGAATAAAGATCATGTTTTTCTATGGAGTTTCCATCTCCTTTGGGGCATCCCCTCAGCCATGTGCCGATTTTATGCTAAGTCTGTACAAAGAACGAATTCACCTATTTATAGACACCCCACAAACCTGTATGCAGTATCTCACTTCTGAGTCACTTCTGAGTCATTTCTGAGTCATATCTGAGTGATAAAAAGAAGGAAGGGCGGGATGACTAATCGCTGAAACTGTGACGTGTTTATCTACAACTATATATAAGCAACTAAAAATATATTAGTGTCTACAAAGTTAAAAGAACATCTATAAATTATATAACCATCAACGAAGATATTTTAACACACACACACACACACATATATATATATATATATATATATATATATATATATATTGCAAATATAAATAAATACCTGAAAATATCTATAAACACATAAATAAATACCTATAAATATCTACAAACATACATGTACAAATACCTACAAAATCTACTAAATTTAAGGTAATACAACCCACATCCCAAACATCAACAAACATTTAATGGTATCTGTACAAAATCTAATCCTACAAACATCAATCAACTTAAGCAAACAATTATAAACACAAAAAAACAAGGCCAAGGTAAATCCCCTTAATTCAATTACAATTTAATCATTTCATCTACACGTCCTTGTCTCATTAAAGCGGTGTCTCAGACGAGGGTCCGCTCTCTCACTCCCCCCCCTCTCGCTCTCTCTAGGGGGACTGTTAGAGGTTGCACTGGCACAGACATACAAACACATTCTAGCCAGGATATCACTGTTGTCATCTTACCGAAAGTAGCAACGAAAGTGCCATCATATCACGTTATCAATATGGATCTCCAGATGACGGGGACTGCTTCCAAAACGAAGAGACTGACCATGATCACGTGATACTAACACGTGACTGCCGGAAATGGTAAGTGAATAGCCGTAAGAATGTTCCCCTAACCTAAAAAACACACGTTCTCTCGTAAAACAAGTGTCTATGTCATAGAACAGATGTGTAACCCATGGAACAAGTGTCTAGCCAAGAGAACATATGTCTAATACCTGTTTAAAGCATGTAGGAAGTTTTTAGCTGACAGAACAGATGTTAGACATCTGTCTAGCTTAGATATTTAACTCGGGAAACGGTTGGCTCGTTCAAATAATTTATGTCTAGTTGATAAAACAGCTGTCAAACCAAGATAATAGACATCTAACGTAGACAGCCATCTAGCTGAGATAGCGTGTCTCAGAAGAAGAGAAAAACATCCTGTCTAGCTCAGACGTCACATGTCTAGGTCAGACGTCAAGTGTCTAGCTCAGACGTCACGTGTATAGCTCAGACGTCACCTGTCTAGCTCAGACATCACGTGACTAACTTAGACATCACGTGTCTAGCTCGGAGGAGCACACATGTCTGTAGCAGTGGTAACTTTGATAAGCGGGTCAATTTAGAAACAAGTGACATGATATAGAGATAGTTATTGTGTCAAAGATGTCTGTAAGATGTTCCTTTGTTGTCTTATTTGTTGTCTTGGAATTGGGAAAGACTGGGGCAATATGATATAGAAGACTTCTACCCCCTCTCTCTCTATCTATCTATCTATCTAGCCATCTCTATCTCATATATATAATATATATATATATATATATATATATATATATATATATATATATATATAAAAATTAAAGAGGGAGAGAGAGGAATGGAGAGAGGATAGTGAGGGATGAGGTGGTGGTATGGGGAGTGAGTGAGTGGTGATGTGGAGTGAGTGAGTGAGTGAGTGAGTGAGTGAGTGGTGAGTGAGTGAGTGAGTGAGTGAGTGAGTGAGTGAGTGAGTGAGTGAGTGAGTGAGTGAGTGAAAATGACAGAGGCAGTGAAAGATAAATAATTTGTTAGTAAATAAAATAACAATAAATATGTTGTTTACACAACCTAAATCCAGTACCTCAGAACATCCTTATAAATCAGTATCCCATAATGCAGCACATTTATGTGCCAACGTTCTTATAAACTTATTTATGAAGGAACACCTCTACTTTATTTTTCCAAACTCCTCTAACACACACACACACACACACACACACACACACACACACCGCAAAACGTTCATTTTACAAATACTGGTCAACGAGCAACATTCTGGATATCTCTGGATCATATCACTTACATTC
Organism: Paralvinella palmiformis; assembly: GCA_025642065.1. Taxonomy (NCBI): domain Eukaryota; kingdom Metazoa; phylum Annelida; class Polychaeta; order Terebellida; family Alvinellidae; genus Paralvinella; species Paralvinella palmiformis. The sequence continues at coordinate 137,596 of JAODUP010000611.1, forward strand.
TGCATCCACTTAGATCGTCACCCGGTCCCGCTCAAGCCTTCTGTTTCTCAGCCAGGCATTACTCCTCTATCCATGGGGCCATTCCTCAAAGTTCTTTGGCACTTCTGTCGATTCTAATCCAATTATCCGGAATGATGTACAATCCGGAAGTCTAGCTAGTGCCACGAAACACCAAGGTCACATAGAGGTCATGTTACTAATTGCTTCTTCGCAAAGGCCACGACTCCTATCGATCTAACCCCCACCCACCCTTCTCTATACATGGACCTCCTTTCGACCGCAGTGTTACCTTTTTGAAACACTACAAGCCTGACACCTATCGGTTCTTCTAAAAAAAAATCTTCTAAATTCCACTTTGTGTATATGCCTATAGTAAAATAGAATCCTTCGGTATACCCCAGATAATCGAAACTGAAACGGAAAGAAAATAATTGGAAACTCCACGCACATTGAGAGTGCAGATAGACAATTACTTTATGTGTTATTTTTAGACTGTATCTTTTTCCCTTATATTTGTAATTTGAATGTTCCTAACTCAGATATGGCGATTTCTACATCAACAATAACAACAGCTACTACTGCAGCTACTAGGGCGCCTCCATGGCATAACTGGTAGCACGGTTGGCCAAAGATCTATAACACCTGGGTTCAAACCCTGGCCGGTCTATATCAGAAGGGTGTTTCATCTTTCACTTCACCTACTTACTATTTAGAAGTCGCTCGGCCCGTTTAGTCTACCTTCTGCATAAAAGTGGCCGTTAAACATATATATTTATGCTTTACTACTGCAGCTACTAATAGCAATACCAGATGAGTCTCAATGAGTCAACTGATTGTACACTCAACCGCAGTTCTCTAATCCTAGGCTTTATATCCCGGCCCAACTATGGATGGAGGATGTTTCATCATTCATTTTGCTCCAGTATCGTTACAAATTATTTGACCTATTTAACCTATCGTCCCCACGTATTAACCAAACCTCACGTCTCTCTTTTTCTCCCCCTCTCTCTCTTCCGCTCTTTTTCCTTCTTTCTCTCCCATCTCTCCCCTCTCTCTCTCTCTCGCTCTCTCTCTCTCTCTCGGCCTCTCTCTGCCCCCCCTCTCTATCCCCCCTCTCTCTCTCACTCCTTCCCCCTCCCCCTCTCTCTCTCGCTCGCTCTCTCGCTCTCTTTCCCTTCTCTCATCCACCCCCCTCTCTCTAATCCCGTGACCTCCCCGTAACATTACCAGAGACAAACGTACACACATAACAGATAATTATCCCAGTCGTTCATCACCCTCATCACCTGATGAGGTGATTCATCACCAGTCACTGTCACTTTGATCAATTCTAATCAGGTTTCTGTGGACGAAGTCTAATCTTGTCGCTCGGAGAACACATCACCTCAACACATCAACACGACATCACCTGAACATTACCTGAACTTCACCTGAGCATCACCTGAAGATAAATTTATCTCACCGTCTGCACAATCACACTTTTTATGTTAATTATCTTAAACCTTGGATCCATAATTATAAATAATAACATTAGACTAATACTTTTAGTCGTAGAATAAATAGTAGTAGTAGTAGTAATAGTAGTAGTAGTAGTAGTTGTAGTTGTAGTAGTAGTTGTAGTAGTAGTAGTAGTAGTAGTAGTAGTAGTAGTAGTAGTAGTAGTGTAGTAGTTGTAGTAGTAGTAGTAGTTGTAGTAGTAGTAGTAGTAGTAGTAGTAATAGTAGTAATAGTAGTAATAGTAGTAGTAGTAGTAGTAGTAGTTGTAGTAGTAGTAGTAGTAGTAGTAGTAGTAGTAGTAGTTGTAGTAGTAGTAGTAGTAGTTGTAGTAGTTGTAGTAGTAGTAGTAGTAGTAGTAGTAGTTGTAGTAGTTGTAGTAGTAGTAGTAGTTGTAGTAGTAGTAGTAGTAGTAGTAGTAGTAGATAGTTGTAGTAGTTGTAGTAGTAGTAGTAGTAGTAGTAGTTGTAGTAGTTGTAGTAGTAGTAGTGGAATTGGTTGTGGTTGTGAGAACGGTGGCATCAATAGTAGTAACAGTATCAGTAGTTACCGTTGTTTTTGTTGTTGTTATTTTTGTGGTTATTTTCCTGATAATTTTTGTCGTTATTTTTGTCGTTATTTTTGTTGTTACTTTTGTTGTTACTTTTGTTGTTACTTTTGTTGTTATTTTTGTTGTTACTTTTGTTGTTATTGTTGTTATTACTTTTGTTTCTACTGTTGGTGGTGAAGGTGGTAATGGTGGTTGTAGTAGTGAGGGTGATGAAGAAGGTAGTGTTGATTGATGATAGCGTGGTGATTGTAGTGGTGGTATTGTTGGTATTGGTGGTGATGATAGTAGTTGTGGTAGTGGTAGTGCTGATAATGATGAAAGTAGTTTTGGTTGATGATGATGGTGATGATGATGGCTATGATGATGGTGGTGGTAAGGATGGTAATGGTCCTGGTAGTAGTGGTGGTAGTGGTGGTGTGATAGTGGTGGTGATAGTAATGGTGGTAGTGGTGGTGGTGGTGGTGGTTGTAGTGGTGGTGGTAGTATTTGTGGTAGTGGTGATGATAGTGGTGGTGGTGGTGGTAGTGAGGGTGGTAGTGGTCGTGGTAGTAGTGCTGGTAGTGGTGGTGATAGTAATGGTGGTAGTGGTGGTGGTAGTGGTGGTGGTAGTGGTGGTGGTAGTAGTGGTTGTGGTAGTATTGGTGGTAGTGGTGATGATAGTGGTGGTGGTGGTCGTAGAAACAAGAATATAAATCTCCGGTATCATAAAGGTTCTAGACATCATGTATCAACTGTCAGAGGGACAATACTGAGAGCTTTATCTGTATCAAAGATGATACAATATTCCTCTTCTGTCTACGTTTCTGTCAAATATTATAACAATAAAAGGTCACCGGGTACGAGTTGCTTAGAGTACGGTTACGAATTATCAGGCTACAAGTTGTCTCAAGCTTGGATCCGGATGGTTTAAAATAACGTTTGAGTTGTCTGAAGTGGGAGTCCCAGCTAGCCGTAGTAAGGATAAAGAGTTGTCTTAACTAGAGATATGTCAAGTCCCAATAATGTATATCGGTTGTCTTAAACGGGGCATCGAGATGTCTTAATTTGACGAAAGATTTATCTCGAAAGTGTTGTCTTATTGGGGATTAAAACGCGTCAGCTGTATTTCTCATTCTCATTTCTCATTCAAATGATTTTATTCGCTTATTTATATTCATTCATTTAAATGTTTGTTTAAATGTGTTATTCTTATGCTACAGAAGGTGTTATGTTTGTCTGAGAAATCATCCACTTTCAAGGTAAAATATTACAAATCACTTCAGCGGAATACGTTTTATATATAGTTAATGACAGCATTGTGAGCCAGTGCCACAAGGTGTCGCCACTCAGAGGTAGTTACCCTGGCTGACTTTTGCATTATCGCCATTTACTCAACATCCCGTCAGGTATACAGCCTGGAACTATATCAACACGAAACTTGCTGGTCGACCATAAACCTTTGACCTCAGTGAAATATTTATTTACAAATAGCTGTAATGTGGGGGTGTGGGGTAAAGCTGGATAACGGGGTTTTAAGGTTAAAGAGTATTGTCTTAAATTGGAGAGTTTATTGACAGTGCTCTGATCTAAAATATTGCCTCTCTCTATGCATATATATATATATAAATATATATATATATATATATATATATATATTATTGTGTGTGTGTGTGTATGTGTGTGTGTGTATGTGTATGTGTGTGTGTGTGTGTGTGTGTGTGTGAGTAAAATAAAATGTTCCCATACCTCCACATATTAATAGATGTGTGCGTATACCTAAGCATGTGTCTGGTCTACTCATCAGCCTGTGGGAACCAGCTAATTCGCTTTTCGTACGCGACAAATATGTCACGCCCACAGGAAAGCGGCTACATGCAGGCTACGTACAAAAAGCGGAAGCACGTAAAAACATACCATTTGATACCACAGCTCGCAACAAACACGTGCGTGTGGTTCAATGGTGACTTGCTACATACATATCAAACTATTTTGACACCACAGTTTACATTCAACAGTAATTTTCTGTGGTCCAAAAGAAACCTGTATATAAAGCATTTCGACACCTCAGATGCTGACCTCAGCTTTATTCTGGGTTCGAATAGCTGAATAAATCCTACCTATATGAACCGTGTATCAATACACGTCCGACTGGTCTGGCGTCGAAGTTCTTCTCTAACCTAAGTGAAAATTCAAGCCCTATATATAGCCTCAGCGTGTTAACAAACATTACAGTTTGTCCATAACAAAGAGAATGTACACTAACACAGTTTCAAGCCCTATATATAGCCTCAGCGTGTTAACAAACATTACAGTTTGTCCACAACAAAGAGAATGCACACTAACACAGTATGGACTCACTAAAGCGATTAAACTAAAATAAAAACAAAGTAGCAATACCGCACAATGGATTATTACTGGACTAGAACGAAATATCGTCTCAAACCTGAGTAAATACTACGATTTACTCGAACCTAACAGCTAATCCTCATACATTTCCGTTCATCACTAAGGGAACGTTCATTCACGCTTAATTTAGCGTCCCTAAGTATATGCAGTTAGGTGTGGTCAGGTTTTCGTGATGTTTATAATTCTTACAGAATTATGATCAAACGACTACTACCTAAATAGAAAACAATTTTATATATTAGTACATATATAACGCAGCTATAACAGGAACTAAAGCATATATATCAGTACATATAATATATATTATGATAATAATTCTAATACCTCCGATAATAACAGAAATAATAGTATTTTCACTCAGCCCAAAATAGCACGACTAGTTTCGGTTATAAGAAACCTTTATCAAGTGCATGTGTCTAAAGTATTTACTTTGCCAGCAATATTTATACCAGAATTTCCTAGCTAGTTTTGAATTTCAAACCAGAATCTAAAAACTGTTAACCTTTGTAGCCTTTGTCTAGAACGAAGCGCTGTTACTATAATCAAAACAACTGTTTTGATTAGAGTAATTGAAAATAAACCAACTTTCCAATTTTTCTTTCATAGCTGTAAAGATACCAAAACACACATATTAATAGTAATTAACTGTGTGTACTGAAATCTGACTGCTGTCAGTAATGAATGTTTGTTGCAGCTTCAGTTGAGATCTACTTCAGGAAATATTGCTTTGTTTTACTGAAGTAATTACTAGGGCTGAGAATTTTTATAATTGGGTTTAAGTTGTTTTACTGGAGATTAAATATAACGTTTTCCTACATTTTGCTAGAAACCAAGGAACCAGCTAGATTTTTGTGTTTAGAATAAGCTGTGATGATTCTATATTCATAATCATTCAACACTTCTTTCTGTTGGAGAATTTTATAATGTTTTTTAATTATTCTTGCTGCTATGTTAGCCGTTTTTGAAAATGGTACCACAAATGGGACAACGTCCTCATTTTGTATAGGTTTTATAACATCTTCATATCTTTTCTTATTAAGACCTCCCGGTTCTAATGTACCTAGGGTATCTATCCAAAATGTTTCCCGAATTAATCTATTTATCTTGTCTTGAGTGTATGAACCTGTAGTAGGTAACTGCTCAATCGGAATTAAATCATAATCTTCTAGAGATGGTTCGGGCAAGTCTTTATTTATCCGTGTATGTTCTAGAAGATGGGTGAATAACGCAGAAGACATCACTTTTGAATTAATCGCAAATCTGTGGCCATTCATTCTAACACGAAGTTCGCCATTACTCTCGCCTACATACTGTTTAGAGCAACGTAAACATTCACAGATATATATTATGTTAGATGAGCTAAGTTTAAATTGCCTATTATTCCATGTGTTTTATTGGTAACTGTACTTGTGATATTGTGACAAGAACACAAATCTCGCATGATCTACATCTGCTAATCCCACATGGTTTTGAACACCACTGACTATTTGTAGGATTAGTCGGATTAATACGACGTTGTTGTATTTGTAGTTCACGGACAGTTTTACTTTTAATATGGCGTAGCCATCTTTTTGAATAATTCCTTTTGCATAATGAATGAGACAATATCTGCCATGCTTCATCAAAATCTGTAATTTTTGAACAAATCCTAAAAAACGTGAGATCTGAGACTTCAGGATTCCTTGAAAGGTATGTTTAGGGTGAAAGGAATCCTTATGCAAGAGTTGATGAGTATCTGTCGGTTTAAAGAAGACCTTTGTTAATAATCCATTTTCATTTTCTGGATCTTTAAATATGGTTGTATCCAAGAAATCAATTTTCTGCTTATTTAATGTAGCTTTAAATCTAATCTGTGGTTCGTGATTATTTAAACTATCCAAAAATCCATAAAAAAACTTTGGCTTAAGAATACTGTCGATGAAACTTGCAACATTTTTAGATTCACTATTACAGTCAGATACTATAGGTCTACCAGGTGCCATTTTATCTGGAAAAGTCCAACTGTTAAATGCCTTATGAATTTTAGGAAACATATAGAATCGCCGAGGCTTTGGATTAATTGGCGGTAATAAAAATTGCAATTGTTTATCTGTGATAATACCAGAATTTCTTAGTCTATTTAATATTTCTGCAACCTTTACTGATGTTTGGGGAAATAAAGGAGTTTTAATTTTTTGTAGTGGTGAGTATTATTTAGTTGTCGATAACCTTCAGCTAAATAATACTTTTTATCCATTATCACTGTTGCTGAATCTTGTTCTGCTTTTTTAAATACTAAACTCTTATTTTTGCGGATATTTCTGAGGGCTAATGATTCCGACTGGTCTATATTATTGATTTCCTTCAGAATGGTTAAGCTTTTATTTCTGATGTGAAGTTTGAAATACACTGAAGGAGATCTGGGTTTATTACTCTATCAGTTGGGATCCAGTTGGATTTCGACACAAACGTATTACTGTTTTTAATAAAGTTGTTACGGCAACATCTAAAAAAATATTTAATTTTTAATCTTCTACCCAAGTTAAACAGTGCATTTGTGATTGCTGTTTTATCAGGGGTAGGGACTAATGACAAACCTTTGCTTATTAAATTAATCTCCTTTTCCGAAAGCATATAAGAAGAAAGATTCATTATATTACGATTATTGTTAATGTGTGTGTGTATGTATGTGTGTGTGTGTGCGATTTTATTTAGTACGCTTAATAAACATCACGTCGATATATAAATATCATATACATGTATGTATGTCTGTATATATATATATATATATATATATATATATATATATAGAGAGAGAGAGAGAGAGAGAGAGAGAAAGAGAGAGAGAGAGAGAGAGAGAGAGAGGGGGGGGCAGAGAGGGAGCGATAGAGTGGGAGAGAGAGAGAGGATTCCTTACGGTGTCTATTTCTTTTATGTAAGCTTACTTAACATTATCCGTCACCGGAAGTACCTTCTAAACCACTCCTATTTCTGGCTATTTTATCCTCGTAATAAGGAAGTATCAGATGATCTTCACTTCCCCTGATAGGCAATCTACTATTTACAGTCACTAACTTAAATATATACCTAATGTCCTACACACAGAAAGATCAAATAGACAACGAGCATTGAAGCTTGTAATTGCTAGGGAATGTTTCGATTTAGACATTAAAAATACAATTGGAAAACCCAGCAACCCGGAAAAGAATGGCTCAACCACATTAATCTTTAATTACTTTATATTCAGTTTATTTAGTTGAACTTCTAAGGAATTTGATGCATAATGATTAGGTACCCGCCTGTTTAACAAAAAACAATTATAATATATATATATATATATATATATATATATATATATATATATATATATATATATATATATATATATTATAGCCTAGGTGTTCTTGTTATTGGTTTTGGCCTATTCATCTATAATTGAACGAACGGACCAGTCCTAACACGTGCCCCGCCATCTAACGGCAGCTGGACGAACTACAGTTGCAGGGCTGCAAATCACTAGCAGATTGCACCACGTTGATACCAGGAGCTAACTAAACGGCAGTTCACCGATTACTTGTACTCAAATTAGTCGTAATAGTACTTGTTGTTCGTATAGTATCCTAAAATAGTATCAGTAAAATTCTTGTTAAAAATATCCTTGCCTCTGCTAAATCTGGATATTATAATAAAAAGATCAAAGCATCCAAGGAAAATCAAAGGACTGTTTTCAGTGTTGTGAATAAAGTATTACATAAAATTCAAACTGTCCTCCCAAATAATATCAACTCAGATAAAGATATGGCCCATTGTTTTAATAACTTCTTCTGTCAAAACATATTAAATATACATAGTGGGTTCCAGTCCAGCACCTTATCACAGGGTAAGCCTTTAGTAGAATAGTCCTGCATATCAATGATGGATACATTTGAGCCTTTTACAGAGACTGATATCAGACAGTTGCTGGAAAAGTCATCTAATGCTTTCTGTGCAGTTGACCCTATGCCTACATGGCTTGTGAAAGATTGTCTGCATGTTCTGATAAACCCAATTACAAATATAGTTAATAAATCATTATCTCTGGGTGTTTTCCAAAGATCCATGAAAGCTGCCCTTGTAAAACCATTAATAAAAAACCACACTATGGACTGTAATATTCTAAACAATTACAAACCTGTTTCAAATCTTACATTTTATCTAAAGTTATAGAAAAGACAGATATTTAATCAATAATAACCTTAATGAATCACTACAGTCTGCCTATAAAAGTGATCACAGCACTGAAACAGCCTTGGTTCGAGTGAAAAATGATATTATGATGTCAATTGATCATGGTCAGCCAGTAATACTTGTTCTTCTGGACCTGTCTGCTGCATTTGATACAGTTGACCATAATGTACTTTTCTCTAGGTTAAAAGACATGTTTGGTCTGTCAGGTAAAGTACTTGAATGGTTTAGATCCTATCTGGAACAACGCTCCCAAAGAGTGTCTGTTCATGGTATTTTATCTGACATTCAGTTTTTGTTATCTGGTGTACCACAGGGTTCAGTTCTTGGTCCTCTGGTTTTCATAATGTATACCCGTCCTCTTGGGATCATTGCGCAGTGATATGGGGTTAAATATCACTTGTATACTGATGACACACAGCTGTATATATCACTGGATCCTGACAATAAGTTAAATTTCTCCTCTTCCTTGAAGAATTTAGAACATTGTATTGCTGATATTCGGCTATGGATGACTCAAAATCTTCTAAAACTAAATGATAATAAAACAAATATTTTATATTTGGCATCACCACATTGTGTTAAATCCCTAAAGACACCAGCATTACAGATGGGTGCATCTTCGTTTACCCCTAATGGGTCAGTAAAAAATCTAGGGGTTATTTTTTACCAATGTATTAACATGCATGAACATGTCACATCAGTATGCCGAGCTGCCCACTACCATCTTAAGAACATCCACTGTTTAAAAGCATTCTTGACACAAGAATCACTTTTAATTGTAGTTCATGCCTTTGTTACATCTCGTATAGACTATTGTAACTCCCTGTTATATGGCATATCTGATTATAACATTAATCGCCTTCAGCGAATTCAGAATAGTGCAGCTCGCATAGTGACAAATACTAGAAAATATGATCATATTACCCCCATTCTTCAAAAACTACATTGGCTACCTGCTAGACAGCGTATCCATTTTAAGATTCTGTTAATAACTTATAAATCTATTAATGATATGGCGCCAGAATACCTGTGTGAACTGGTTTCCATTAGAAAGTCATCCCGAAAACTCAGGTCATCCAGTCAGATACTATTGCAGGTGCCAGTGTCTCGACTCAAGTCATATGGTGATAGTGTGTTTAGTGTTACAGTCCCCACTTTGTGGAATAGGTTACCGGCAAATATTAGAAATGTGTTGTCTCTTGGAAAGTTTAAGTCTCTTCTAAAAACACACCTATTTAAGGTCGCTTTGACAGATAAATAATTATTATCTTTTAAATCATTACAGGTTTTTTTACAGACATATTATTTGGGGTATTATTATATTACATATTATTTGTACAGAGCCTTTGAACGGCTCCTACTAGTAAGGCCGCTTTATTAAATATACATTATTATTATTATTATCTATACACGGGAGCCAGGTAGATGTATGGGGCTCTCACTTATGTAGCCTATACTAGTCTATACAGGGATGTGCTACCCTCAGTATGTCGTTTTAACCATGTTTTATACTTTTCGGAGGTTGTTGTTGTTGTTTTGGGCCGAGTTTTGACGGCACTTACACGTCGGATATAATTATTGGTATATGATGCATGTGTTTATATGTTTAATAAAGACAATACGGAATAAATAACACATATTAAACAAGGCCACGTGGTGTGTTTGGGGTCGTTCGCAATGATGACGTAACATTCCGACGTTTTTCGAAGATTCTCGATTAAAGTTTCGGCTTTGTGAGATGCAAGTTTTAAAACCACTGTAACTTTATTTCTAGGGAATAATTAAATATATCTCTAATTGAAATTGATTTTAATATATAACACTAACATTTTGACTAACATTTTGACTAATTCTTGTGACCTTTAATTCCGTCTTTATCTTCTCAGAGTTTTCGTTAACTTATCAATTATTTTAATCAGATATCAGATAAGTTCTAGTTCTCCTAATAGATATTCTACCAGTTTCGGTCGGTGCCCATTTCTTCTATTCCCCTGGGCAAGGATTAGAAACGGTAAACGGATAATGAAACTTGAGTCTGCCAACTATTTATAATTGTTTCGATTTCGATGTTCACAGGCCACTGGGAATACCAACAACCAGGAAAACATCGGCTCAAAGACATTAACAAATAATAACTTTTTAGAGAACAACTTTAAAACAAAACGTCATACTTGATAAACGATAACTTCTTATTCTATTATTGCATCATTCATTATTACGCCAGTCCCCTGTTAAAGATACTCCAGTATATAGCTACATTTCCACAGTTTATTTTATCATCATTCCAACATCCGAATTTGATTCGACAATCTAATATTCTATCAGTTTACAATTCAAAATTTTGACATTTTGGAATACCAAGATTAATATATATATATATATATATATATATATATATATATATATATATATATATATATATATATATATATATATATAAAAGCATGTACTTTTCTTCATTGTAACATATCAAACAAACTAAAACTATATCTGTTATATCTGTTATATGATAATATTCGATATATTTATAGGCAAATAAAATAAACATACCATTATTATTATTATTATTATTATTATTATTTATCACCTGTCCCTTTTAGACCATAAACGATAATCTATATGATACATGTACATGACACCATGACGATGACACGTCGATGAAACACACCTGACGGTCGACCTTGATATCTGTTCTCTAAATCATTTGGAAGAAAAATTGTCATTTTAAAGGAATATCGAAGTGTCGGTATTATCTCAACATCTAGACACTCCAAGCCCAGGCAGCTCCCCCCCCCCCCCAAGTATCTTTTAAAATGTGTCAAGGAATCTCTGAAACAAACTGTATCATAGACTACCGGAAACACACACACCCCTCCCTCTGCCCAGAAATAGCTTATTTTTGGTGAAAATTACTCAAAGCAGACATGGTAAGGTATTTCTGACGTCAGAAGTAGATTTTTCTCCTTTGATCTTTGCCGATCAATCATGAAGTTGACGCCATCTTAATGGCATAAGAATATGATGAATACACTAACGGTGGCTTATGGTGACTCTTTACAGGATACCATAACACTGAAGGTTAATTGACTACAAGGTAAAATAGTAACATGGCGCCAAAACATATAGTGCTACATAAAGGGGGTGGTAAAAGGTTCTACTTCCTTTTGAATTCAGCTGATTTTATTTAAATTGTTTCATATCGTCTCTGTGTTGTACCTATATCGTATAATTATTTATTTATTTATTTCCATATTTTTCGTTTCGTCGTACTCGGGATGTTCATGTATGTGTTAAAAGTTTGTAGTCATCGAACCTCACACTCAACAGTCCACAAACTGACACAACCCTCCACCCCTTTTTGTCGCAGATGTAGTCGTATTGGTATGTGGCGGTCTCTAGCGGCAAAGGTATTAAACCAAATGATCGAATCGATAGTCACCCGTGATACTCCCGTGGCACAGTGCGTAGCGCACTTTTCTGCAGACATCCGAATCGTAGTTCGATTCCCACCCTTACCTCTGTATGTGGGATGTTTCATCTGATTATCTTTTTTTCTACAGTATGAAATCTATGGTCTATGTGTGCCTGGTAGGACCAATGTCGAGGCTGTGGCGTAACCATATGCTTCTATGTCGTTATCCTCGATTAAGGTTTTTACAACCATACTTTAATAACATAATTTTTTTAAACCTATCTGTAGGTTTTTATATAAGTAGATATTTTCTATGTATAGTGATCACACGTTAATCCAACACTTACCACCCGAATAACTCTACATTCTGACTCAAATGCAACCCCCAACTGGTATATTTCACATTTGTTCATGGTGAATATTTATATGAAATACGGATAAAAAGTTATCTATGGTTATATGTGGTATTTTGTTGCCTGACTTGATAGTACAACTTGTAAAGTAGTGGATTATCGTGGCATCACTGTGTCTATTATAGTCAAGTGGGTCACAATAGGCGATGCTCTGTCTTAAGTCCACCTATTATGATATTTCTATTTAGTTACATATCGGTTGATGTTTCGATGTCTTCGAGATGTGTCGAGAAATTCAAATGCAAAAAAATGCATACACACAAGCACGAACGCACACCGTGTATTGGTTTATGGATGGATAAATGTGTGTGTGTGTGTGTGTGTGTGTGTGTGTGTGTGTGTGTGTGTGTGTGTGTGTCACGCCCACAGGAAAGCGGCTACATGCAGGCTACGTACAAAAAGCGGAAGCACGTGAAAACATACCATTTGATAGCACAGCTCGCAACAAACAACACGTGCGTGTGGTTCAATGGTGACTTGCTACATACATATCATAAACTATTTTGACACCACAGTTTACATTCAAAAGTAATTTTCTGTGGTCCAAAAGAAACCTGTATATAAAACATTTCGACACCTCAGATGCTGACCTCAGCTTTATTCTGGGTTCGAATAACTGAATAAATCCTATCTATATGAACCATGTATCAATACACGTCCGACTGGTCTGGCGTCGAAGTTCTTCTCTAACCTAAGTGAAAATTTAAGCCTTTTATATACCCTCAGCGTGTTAACAAACATTACAGTTTGTTCATAACAAAGAGAATGTACACTAACTCAGTATGGACTCACTGAAGCGATTTAACTAAAATAAAAACAAAGTAGCAATACTGCGCAATGGATTATTACTGGACTAGAACGAAATGTCGTCTCAAACCTGAGTAAATCCTATGATTTACTCGAACCTAACAGCTAACCCTCATACGTTTCCGTTCATCACTAAGTGAACGTTCATTCACGCTTAATTTAGCGTCCCTAAGTATATGCAGTTAGGTGTGGTGGGATCTAAATTAAAGCGCCTATCCACTTGATCTATTTGACCCATGGTCGAGAACAGCGGATTTCAGGCAGATCTCCGATACTACGAATGACACGTCGGGATTATAATAGCTATAAATTTAACAAATTTCCTATATCAGTGTAACCTAATTACTCATAATATGGGAAAAAATAAAATCATCGACAATCTCCACTCAATTATTAGCTAACAAACCATCTGATCCAGGAACAGCTTGTCCACTGAAAGCCGACGAAAGAACAAATCTGTGTCAGGTCAGGTCAAGTTAGTGTACAAGGTCTAGTTACTGTAACTACCTATGAGAGATTTGGGAAAGCTTCGTCGTGGCAAGATTCAATAAACGATGAAAAGTTTAATTAATTCCACAGACTAAAACGAACAGGTCGGTAATTAATCACTGAAAGTTTTGTTCTTAAGAAGAGTTGGTTGTTTAATGCCGATTCCTGTCTTTATAGCGGGTGTTTATAAAACACGGAACTTTTCTTTTCCGTCTTGTTTTAAAGATCGTTCGTCTCTTGAGAGATGATGCTATTAGATAAGGCTTCGCTTTAAAATTGCTCAAACGTTTTAACAAAATATGGCAACCTCCAAAAAAAAAAGAAGCGTCACCAAAACATCTAAAAACGTCATATAAACAAACAAAACATGTATAGAAAACCTCAAACAACATATAGAACGTCATAAGAACATATAGAAAACCTGAAAGAACATATAGAACGTCATCAGAACATATAGAAAACACCAAACAACATATAGAACGTCATCAGAACATATAGAAAACCTCAAAGAACATATAGAACGTCATCAGAACATATAGAAAACACCAAAAGAACATTTAGATAACGTCATAAGAACGTTTTAAAAACGCCATAAGAACATATAGAAACGTCAAAAGAACATTTAGAAAACGTCATAGGAACATCAGAATAAACAACAACAAAAAACAGATATCACTTGAGACAGTTAGTAGAAGATAAGAAGAAGAACTGAAAATAGAAAATCTAGAAAAACATCACTGAAGTCACGGAAGACAAGAAGATGATCACAAGTACATCCAATCGTAGAGATACCATATAACATCAGAAGAATATAGACAGGAAGACAACGTCACAAATACTTTGTTATAAACGTCTTCCAAACTTCCGAATAACAACCGGAAACACTTAAATGTCGTCAAATTGAGGAGACGATATCCATTATATGACATCAATTGTTGGAAGATGTCAAAGGAGTGACATCGTGTTATAACGAAGTGTCTATTTTTGGAGAATCGTCGAATTGGATGTAAACACCATTGTTGTTGGATAGAGTCGAACAGCTGTCTCACGTCTTCTACAGCTGCGACGGCTGCCAATGACATCTGTTCGGTGATGATGTAGTCAAAGTAGATCTGGTCCTTCGTTCCGATGTCGTATTTTTGTGGAATCAAAATGGTTTGGAATACCCTTGCCTCTGCTAAATCTGAATACTATAATAGAAAGATCAAAGCATCCAAGGGAAATCAAAGGACTGTTTTCAGTGTTGTGAATAAAGTATTACATAAAAGTCAAACTGTCCTCCCAAATAATATCAACTCAGATAAAGATATGGCCCATTGTTTTAATAACTTCTTCTGTCAAAAAATATTAAATATACATAGTGGGTTCCAGTCCAGCACCTTATCACAGGGTACACCATTGGTAGAAGAGTCCTGCATATCCATGATGGATACATTTGAGCCTTTTACAGAGACTGATATCAGACAGTTGCTGGAAAAGTCATCTAATGCTTTCTGTGCAGTTGACCCTATGCCTACATGGCTTGTGAAAGATTGTCTGGATGTTCTGAATAAACCCAAATTACCCAAATTAATAGTTAATTTTAAAAATTAAAATTTTAATCTTTTTTGGGGTGTTTTTAACCAAAAATCCTAACAGCTGCCTATAAAACATTAACATAAACAACCTTGTTCGGGAAATGTAATATTCAAACAAGGAAACAGAATTTTGTTTTCGGACTTCTTGCATTTTTATAACATTTTGAAAATGTAGTTTTTCCATTAAAAAATGTTTGGTCTCAATAACTTAATGAATCCAAATCTGCCAAAAAACGCTCCCAGAGAATCCTTGTTCATGAAAATTTTTTTAAATTCAATTGATCTGATGTACTACTGGGTTCTTTTTGGCCTTTCTGGTTTTACAGTTACCATGTCCTCTTTCTTCCCTAGGGTTAAAATCACTTGTTTTGGCTGTAAAAAGGTAATACTATCTGAATGGTTTTGATCCTCTCTGAAGAACGCTCCAGAACATTGTTTTGCCTATGGTATTTTTTTGACTTCAATCTTCTAAAACTAAATGTAATAACAGAATTTTATTTTGGTCCCACTTGGTTTTCTAAAGACACCAGCATTACAGTTTGGGGTTAATTTCTTTTCGATTACCCCTTTAATATGGTCAGTGACAATAGTTAGGATTTTTTTCCAATGAAAATTAGAACTTTGTACTCAGTATCCGAGCTGCCTACTACAATTTTTAAAACTAATGTTAAAAAACAAAATATTTTAATTTAGGTTCATCCTTTTTTAAACATCTCAAATAGACATCGAAGCTTCCAGATGGCAATCTGATTATAACTTTAATCGCTTTCAGAATTAAATTTAGTGCAGTTATTGTAACAAATACTATAAAAGCATGATCATGTCACCCAAAGTTCCGAGCTGCCTACTACCATCTTAAGAACATCCACTGTTTAAAAGCATTCTTGACACAAGAATCACTTTTAATTGTAGTTCATGCCTTTGTTACATCTCGTATAGACTATTGTAACTCCCTGTTATATGGCATATCTGATTATAACATTAATCGCCTTCAGCGAATTCAGAATAGTGCAGCTCGCATTTAACAAATACTAGAAAATATGATCATTTACCCCAATTCTTCAAAAACTACATTGGCTACCTGTTAGACAGCGTATCCATTTTAAGATTCTGTTAATAACTTATAAATCTATTAATGATATGGCACCAGAATACCTGTGTGAACTGGTTTCCATTAGAAAGTCATCCCGAAAACTCAGGTCATCCAGTCAGATACTATTGCAGGTGCCAGTGTCTCGGCTCAAGTCATATGGTGATTGTGCGTTTAGTGTTGCAGCCCCCACTTTGTGGAATAAGTTGCCGGCAAATATCAGAAATGCGTCGACTCTTGGAAATTTTAAGTCTCTTCTAAAAACACACCTATTTAAGGTCGCTTTCACAGATAAATAATTATTATCTTTTAAATCATTACAGGGTTTTTACAGACATTATTTGGGGTATTATTAAATTACATATTATTTGTACAGCGCCTTTGAATGGCTCCTGCTAGTAAGGGCGCTTTATTAAATATACATTATTATTATTATTATTATTATTATTAGATATTCCTATGGTACAGCCGTTAGAGTATCACGCTACAAACTCCTATAATACCTGTGTGAACTGGTGTCCATTAGAAAGACATCCCGAAAAATATTATTGCAGGTGCCAGTGTCTCGACTCAAGTCAGATGGTGGTTGTCGATTTAGTGCTGAAGTCGTCACTTTATGGAATAAGTTGCCGGAAGATATTAAAACTATGTCGTTTCTTGACAAGTTTAAATCCGTTCTAAAAACACACCTGTTCAAGGTTGCTTTCACAGATAAATAATAATTATATTTTAAATCGCTCATAGGGTTTTTACAAACATATTTTTGGGGATATTATTATATTACATATTATTTGTACAATGGCTTTGAATGGCTCCCGCTAGTAAAGGCACCTCATTAAATATACATTATTATTATTATTATTATTATTATTATTATTCCCCAAGGAGTCTTCAAGGCCATATCGCGGTTAGAATACTGGGCCACAAATTCTAGGTCGTGAAAGACCTTCAATACTGCGACTCCCTGAGTTATCATACCAACAACAGTGGTCTAATACATTTTTCACTGTCTCACTTTTTCCAACTCATTCGTTCGGCAGTTTGCCATATTCCCTTTTCGTCATTGGCTATTCCGACACTCCTAGCTAATACTCACGTGACATTTACCTGGTCACGTGTCAACACACCAGCCAACCTTTGTTAGTTGCTGATCTGCGAATAGTCTCGACTCGGCATAATGCGTCTGCGACCTGTCTCGAACTCGTGGCTGGATTAGGTGTCATACCACAATTGCCCCATCGACTGTGTGGTAAAACATCAGATAATTGTAGGTTATTAAATATTTAGTCTGCCAACAGACACGATAACAATGTCATTCGTTCGTTTATTTGTTCTTTCTATTATTCATGAATTTTCCTTTCTTGACTTTCAGCCAATCACAGTTCATTCAGTAAATCAGAGCGAACGAGTGAGTGAGTGAGTGAGTGATTGAGTGATTGGTTGAGTGATTGGTTGAGTGAGTGAGTGAGTGAGTGAGTGAGTGAGTGAGTGAGTGAGTGAGTGAGTGAGTGAGTGAGTGAGTGAGTGAGTGAGTGAGTGAGTGAGTGAGTGAGTGAGTGAGTGAGTGAGTGAGTGAGTGAGTGAGTGAGTGAGTGAGTGAGTGAGTGAGTGAGTGAGTGAGTGGTGAGTGGTGAGTGAGTGGTGAGTGAGTGAGTGGTGGAGGTGAGTGAGTGAGTGAGTGAGTGAGTGAGTGAGTGAGTGAGTGAGTGAGTGAGTGAGTGAGTGAGTGAGTGGTGAGTGAGTGAGTGAGTGAGTGAGTGAGTGAGTGAGTGAGTGAGTGAGTGAGTGAGTGAGTGAGTGGCTTGTTCCGTATGAGACATATGGCAAAATTGCTATCGCCTAGGTAAATGAGAAGATCGTTTCGAAGCTTTTATTCAGGGATGAAACATCCTATAGACATAACAAACACTTAGATTCGTTCGCACGAATTTCTACCGTTCCATGCAACACAAACTGAGCCAAGATTGTGGTCCATAATCGTTCATTCAATCTTATACATAAATCAATAAGAAATTGTAATCTATACCCAGCGGTGTCTAATAGCAAAAAAACAATTATATATATATATATATATATATATATATATATATATATATATATATATATATCCCAGATCAGTTTGTCTGTTTATATTCATGTAATGTTATATTTGTTCTTTGCTTTGTTATCAATTATTTTTTCTGTAAATAATATCATTATTCACCTGTGAAGTAATAATACCTCTTCTAATGTTGTTATATTTGTATAGTCGATTATAAATGTTTATTTTATGTGATGTGATATGATGTCATGTCATGTCATGTCGTGTCATGTCATGTCATGTCATGCCACGTCGTGGCGTTTCATATCTTGTTGTGTTGTGTTCCACTGCGTTGCTTTGCATTCCGTTGCGTTGTGTTGTATTGTATTCTTTTCTGTTCCTTTCTGTTCTTGTTTTGTTCTGTGATATTATGTTCCAATACCTGTTTATTGAATATGTTCCTGTGCAGTCGTTCTTCGGTCACTTGCCTCGCGTGTTATGATCACCGATGATAAATAATTCACTCACTTACTCATTCATTTACTCACTCACTCACGTAAAATGAGTAACCTGACCTACATACTGACCGATCTATAACTTAAGGTCACTTCTTAGTAGTCAATACTTTTATTGTTTTCTGTTAGTTCTAATGACGATCACTTTTATTACCATAATTAAGTTCCTCTGTCACCTCATATCTTGCATGCTATGAATAAATTAAGCATTTTTATGGGCGGTGACCTCGTAAATGGGTCGTCGTATAAACGGGTCAGTTCGAACTGACTGCCACGTGGCTGATTAATTATACAGCGCTCACTGTACACACACACACAGACAAACATACTCACACACACACACACACACACACACACACATACACACACACACATTGATGATAGTAATATACATATGTATCAAGCTATAAAGACGACGGAAGCTACCAAGAGATAACAAACAATATCAAATATTGATGAAGAAGTCATTTTAAGATTTTGATTGTTGTCCTGAACTCAAGTTAGGAAAATAATAATATAAATATAAGTATAATATAAATAATAGTATAATGTAATACAAATACTATATACCGGTGTGTATATATATATATATATATATATATATATATATTAAATAAATAAAATAAAAAATATTTTATAATATAATCTGATATATTATAACAATATAATATAATATAACATAACATAATATTATAAAAGGCAATCCCCATCAATTAGCTAATATTTTCAACCCATGGAAGAGATTATATTAATACTGTGTTGGCTTCTTGGTAGTGTGTGTGTGTTTCTCTCTCTCTCTCTATCTATCTCTTTGTGTGTATGTATGTATGTATGTATGTATGTGTGTGTGTGTGTGTGTGTGTGTGTGTGTGTGTGTGTGTGTGTGTGTGTGTGTGTGTGTGTTTATGTGCGTGCATGCCTGTGTAAGCTGTAGCTCTCTCTCTCTCTCTCTCTCTCTCTCGATCAACATAATTACGCATGTTCCGGACAGACCATGCGTTTACCTGTACGTGGCCAACATTCACAAGCGCTCATTATATTCTAGGTTAGCGGTCAGGATCAGTCGCCTTTCTGGATCAATCTGGCAATTGATCCAGAATACAATGTACACACTCCCCCCACCACCCCCCCCCCAACCATCCTTTCCCAAATACGAGATCTCTAACCATATGTTTTCCAAGGACCAAGTTAACATAATTTTTTCCTTCTGCGCACGTCGGTTTGCGCACGAACACACGACCAAGTCACGCCATCTAGCGGACGACAAGCCACCGAAAGCCAACTGATCCGGTTATTTATAAGATCCACGACTCCGTTCACGACACGATCACGTGACAGCGCCGATCGAACGAACGCCGACCTTTGACCTTATCGCTTGGCGATCGGCATAAACGTCATTTCCGGTGACGTCAGAGTTTTCCGGATGCCCGCGAATCGGTATCTGGCCCGGCTATAACGGTTATTATCGACCAATGTCAGAGCGACCCAACGATTATCTAGATGATCCCTGGATAACGCAAGAACGTCAATCCAACGTCACGTGACAGGATTTCACAGTCGTCATCTAGCGGTAGGATTTTACGTGATATCCTGCCGTGCCTAATTAACTACAAATCTGCGATTGTCTGATACTTTTATTTTAATCCGGATTAATTCCTCGTAAGTACCTCAGGCTGACGTAATCCTATAACAAAATCACGTGATGTTAATATGAGCTTCTGAGCTTAATGTAATCTGCTAAATGGCAGTCTCAAACTATTACAATGTTCCTAATGTAAAACAGTTATATGAATGTTAATATCACATCGCTTTGGTCGTAATAATAATAATAATAATAATAATAATATATTATTATTATTATTATTATTATTATTATTATTATTAATATGTAGATGTAGATGTTGATGTAGTTGTTATAATAATAGTAGTAGTAGCAGTAGTTGTTGTTATTATTGTTGGTGTTGTTGTTATTATTATTGTAGTAGTTGTTGTTGTTGTTGTTGTTGTTATATTCGTATTACTATTCTTCTTATTAACGTCTTTATTAACAACAACATTATTTTATGATCACTTGTAAACGACATTACTTCTAACTAAAACCCTACAGTTATAGGACTCTACATTACTATAGACATGTTGCTCTAACCAGATATATCAATACACATATATAGCCCTACGCCTATATATCCATACACATATATAGCCCTACTCCTATATATCCATACACATATATAGCCCGCCCTACGCCTATATATCAATACAAACATATAGCCCTACGCCTATATATCAATACAAACATATAGCCCTACGCCTATATATCAATACACATATATAGCCCTACGCCTATATATCAATACAAACATATAGCCCTACGCCTATATATCCATACACACATATAGTCCTACTCCTATATATCCATACACATATATAGCCCGCCCTACGCCTATATATCAATACAAACATATAGCTCTACGCCTATATATCAATATACACATATAGCCCTACGCCTATATGTTCATACAGACATATATTTTTACTTCACTGTAGTTTCTTGGCTGGATCCTAAAAGACTAAGAAATTCCAGCTAAGTTGTGATGTTGCTGTGCTATACAGGTCATTAGCACTTATAATAATAATAATAATAATAATAATAATAATAATAATAATAACTACTATAACCATTTATAGACCTGAAACATTATACTTATTTGACTTTAATACTTAACTGATTAATATTTTCATTTCGTTACCTTTCTCACATTTCCCTGACATAGTCTACTGCTTGTCGTGATTCATATCACAGGCATTTTATATGGCTGTTGGATGTTTCATCAAACACTCTCATTTCTCAAGGAAGTGGCCTCTCAGCTATGTGTCCCAATAGGACTCACTCACTCACTCAATCAATCAATCACTCAATAAATCACTCACTTATATACTCACTTTCAGTAGCCGAATTCTTGTTATATTTATAACAGCAAATAGAAGTTCGTAGATTCAATGATAAGCTATCTATTATTTATAGCTCAACATGCCACAGACTGGCTTATTCGAAATGGCTCATTTCAACATTTACCTAAGTTTCTCTCTTAATTAACACACACGCGCGCGCGCGCTAACACACACACACACGCACACACACACACACACATATATATATATATATATATATATATATATATATACGCACACACACATCGGCTCCATGGTTCTGTCTTAAACACAGCTATTATAATATTAGTAGGTCCATTTATGGTAATGAGTTTGAGTTTGTTAGACGAAAAGGCATTGAATCGCCGATAAAGAAATATCTAAGTACGTAATATGGCGGTAGTCGTGCGTCTTGTGTTAATTAAAAAGGCATACACATAATATAAGTTATTTACCGATCCAGGAGTATACTACATTTGCCAGAATCCTTCGTTTCATTCTCCACAAAGCTGCCGAAATTAATGCGTTTTCATTCCCCACGCCTCTTGTTTTTCTCTCTCTTAATTAGGTTACTTTACATCCTTCCTTTGACTTCCGGTTAGAGATCGTGTTTGTTTCTATGCAGATAGGGATCGCGGGTGAAATTCCCTGCGGGGAGAATGACCACGAGCGTAAAACCCGGTAACATTGATCAGGGATAGTAAGAATTCTTATTTGTCACTGATCCGATGCAAAAGGAGTTAACATCTTTAACAATAAACAGCTGCCGAAGCGAATAAAATAAGCAAGAGAGAGCTTTGAGAACATCAAGTGAAAAACTCCGTGATGGGACATCCCAGTAAGTGACGTCGTCTTCGGCAGGAATCGTCTGCGTTCGTGGAAGCTAATAAATATGCAAATCGGTATGGCGTCTAGGGGCCGTAGCCATATAATCATTGATCGACGACAGTTTCCGATTTATTTCGATGATTTTATAATGAATCCGATGCGTCAAACCTCGGATTGTCGTAAAATGTCGTGGAAATATATAAAAATATATTTCCAAATATGACTTCAAAATAATTTTTGTGACGTGGATAGATATTTTAGAGGGTAATATCGGCGAAAATATTATTCCCACTTGGGTTATACAGTACTTTTGAACAAGCCTTTGTATAGGTTAATGACAAAATACGGTATGACGTTGTGTATCAAATTATTCACTATTTTGGCCTCTTAATGAGGAAGTGTAGAATATGGGCAATAGATGAACGGGTTAGTTAGGATTCTATATCCAGCTGCCATTTCTCGAAGCATAATATACCATTGTTCAACCATGCGATGATGTTCTGGCTTATTTATCATTTCAAGATTTTGTAGGATTCGAACCTAGAACGCTGACATTCTGTTCTCGTTACTTTATCCATTTCTCTCTCCATGCCCCGCAGATAGAAAATCTCTTTGAAATGTTGCACGGGAAGCTAATTAAGTAAATTCGCGTTCGTTGGCGTTGCTTTTTTCGTTATTTCCTTTTTTATATCTGACAATTAGTTCAGCTTTTTATTCCCAGGGACCAATTCCAAGATGGCGGCGAGACGTGATTATTATATTTCGGGCGAAACTTCTAGAAAGGCCAAAACGAGGCGCAAAAAGGTTAAAGACCATAACGAACCGGGTCGATACTCCGAGGACAGGCATCGAACGGTAGGCCATATTACATCCGGGACACGATCCGGCGTTCTCGCGCACAAAACGCGCCGCCGAGAATTCTGGGATATGGAACGGCCGTATGTCACATGACCCTTTGTATCGGCGTCGGCTCGCGCAGCCGCAGCAGCCTAGGGAGCGAATAGATCACGCCAAGAAACTCTTCCGCTCGCCTGATATCCCACGGCCAGGTGGACAGGTGGGCTGTATCCATGACGACATCGGAAGCGATCGGTCAGCCATGTTCACCTGGCGGCCATTAACCCCCGGTAAAGAGGGTATGGGTGGTTTCACCCCCCTCCCTATGGGTGTGTTCGATGCGAACCTATCGATGTGCTATTTGTGATGGGTTCTCGCGTTTCAATTTGCCGAGACAAACAACTACTTCACCTGAACACCGCTAGAAGCCGCCACTGAAGTGGCAACGAGATGACGTCATTCCAGATGGTCGCGCGTCTGTTGTTTCCATTTTTTCTCCGTCGGAATTGGCATTTCATTTATTTTTCCTCAATTTTTTGGTTTGTTTTCTTTCTATGTTTTCTTTCTTTGTGTTCTTTGTTTTATATGAGATATGAGATTTTGTGCAAGAATGGACGGATCCAGAACATCAGATTCGGCTTATTGCGATTCCATTTATAACAACGTTAAACTGATGGATTCTGGCATAAAGTCAACAGCTCAATAGATTCGAGAACATCCAATTAAAGTCTTTCCGCTATAATGATAAAACATAAGTTATAAGTCGTACGACTCGAACCCGGACCAGATGTCAGTCAGTCAGTCAGTAAATGAGTGAGTCAGTGAGTGGTTTCATTAGACCCGGTGTAGATCATAGACTCTCTGGGCTCATCAACCCGAAGATTTGTATTAGTCGATGGAACATCGCTAGATACAGGTAACGCTGCGATTCGATTTCACGAGATGTAAGTCTGCGCTGCTGTCCGCTACTAACTGCACTACCATCAGAGTACCACTTGAATCCGTACCAATCTTTTCAAAACGTCTTGAAGTCAAAATCACTACCACAGGAAAACACCAAACTAGCAAAAAAAAAATGGCTTCCAGAGTGATTTGCTTAATGCACAATAATCGTTTCTATAAACAAAGTTTTAAAATGTCAAGTTTTTTCCTTCTTCTTTTCACTTCTTGTTAGATGTCGCTGGTTGACTGATGGGAAGATTAGAAGATGAAGAATAATGGAGCGAGAGTTCGAACTACCAGAAAATGGCGTGTCTTCTGCCACACCAATAACTCACTTCTCAGCCGCAGGGCGTCAGCACCGTACATCGGCATTACGTCAACGATGACTCAAGGGAAGACTTATGACCGGCAGAGGGCGCTGGGGAGATTTTCTTGCCCGGAGTGGTTATTGAATGGCTGGTGATGATGGCCAGTTATGGGTTTGTGTTGGGATCCCTGATGATTCGACTAGTTGGCGTTACGTTGAGGCTAGTATATCATACTCATCGGCGCGTACCCCAATACATATATGTATCATTTAATGAAAAGTTTTATGTCTATCACGCTTGCATATAATAGCGTTCGCGTTTACGCATGCACCAACATAAATTGAGTGAGTGAGTGAGTGAGTGAGTGAGTGAACCAAACACAGTAGTTCCGCACCAAAACCTTCATACATAAAGATGCTCAGGTAAATACACGTACACACATTAATATACACATACACACAGGTAATACTGATCCTTTAATCCTATTGTCTGGTTAAACTGTCCAACTGATTCAGTGTGTTCATTCATTTATGAACCAGTTCCTTGATGGACCCTACCAACACACACACACACACACACAAAATTATCTGTATATAACTAACAATTGTATCACGTTTATTTACCACCATTGCCTAACATAGTTGGGTCTCTAAGCAATATCTAGTCGTGACCTCTACAAGGTCATACCAACACTCGGAGTCAAGGTCAAAGATCGATTACAAATCGCTGATATCGTTCCATTATAATCTAATCCCATTATAATGAGTCTGTAGGGCTTTAGCTGTTCGGCAAATACCAGTGGTAAAGGCAGATTTAAAGGTTTTTATCAAAATATTGCTAGTCTCCTAGAGTAACATGATTTATTGCTATATATTTATATCAGGTGGACCATAAGGAAATAGTCATAAGAATATATATATATATATATATATATATATATATATATATATATATATATATATATATAAGCCTGTGCTAATGTTTGTCTGTCCATTAGTCTAAGAATTTACTTAAAAGATAACCTCCAATAACGGACCAAGGAACCTTTATATCGGACCAACCCTCAGCAGGATACGTGGAAACTGGATCGAATGATTACTGATGCGACTCTTCCGAGTGTTGGTACGCCGTGTCCCGGAGTGTCCCGTAAAAACTAGCGTGAACATAATGATAGACATACATATGCGATGAAAATATTGATGATGATAACAATAATAATTCTATAAATATCACAAACGAATATCAGGTCAGGTGTATTAACACAGGTAAAACTCAATCAAGTCAAAGTAGCTTCAATTATTTCTCGGACACAATGTTGTTTCGAACAAAACAAAAACCTCCAACATTGATCGTAATGTAGAGAAATAGCTGAAATACCGTCGAACTAAATGCAAAATGTGGGACCCTATTGCCAAGCGTTTTAACCATATATATATATATATATATATATATATATAATTAGGAAGAAAGTGGAAATAATTTTGGCACATTTGGTCTAAGGGACAGACAGTCTACATGCTGCATTAAGTCTCTAAAGTTGCATCGGGTAGCAGGCGCTTTTGTTTTGGAGACAAAATTTCGGTTGGCCAATAATGGCTACAGTTTTATGTTTCGAAGTTTCCAGAAAAATGTCATATATCCTACCCCCCCACCCCCACTGCCCCCCCCCTCATCCTGACTGCTCCCAAGACGAGAGTTGTCTATATCATAATTAGTTCCCCCTGGCGGCCAATTATTGTATATTCGATTATGTAAGTTGTATTACATTCGTTGCATCGGATTCTAACTGGACGGTGTACTCACGGCACTACGAGTGCTAAACACGAAATGTTTTAAAATGCTCTACACGGAATCGAAGGAATAGCGTAAAATGGACTTCCGGGGACCATGAAAAGTATTTATTGCTAATGAATTCTATTTTACTAGAGTCTTAAATCATTTCTACAGACGTCGAAACCATTTATTATAAATTAAATCGTTCGTGATTAGTTTTGACATTTTAGTATGTTTCAGTACGCAGATTGTTTTGTTTTGTTTGTTTGTTTGTTGTTGTTGTTGGGGGGGGGTGATACAGGCACATCACAGGTGAAAAAGGATATTCGCTTCAACTAATACCGATATATGTACATTTAGGGATTAAGGCGTAATTCTAGGATAAATAGAATTTTCTGGATTAAAGAAATAGCTTAACTATAAATAGAACGTTTGAAAGCATCCCTTTTAAAAGTTTTAAGCCCACAAAATCATATCATTGTAATTGGAGGCGACGTGAACTTTTCGAAGGGCAGCCACTAAATTCTAAGATAAGACGACAATTGGAAATCTGAACCCCTATCAAATAGGCGTTTATGACCAGATCGTATCCTTCAAGAGAGAGGGAGGCAGAGGGGGGGAGATAGGAAGGGGGGAGAAGGAGAGATTTCGTTGAGAAATCTAAGGCTATATATTATACAATTGGTCGTATTAGCATAGCTCCAGTTGGGAAGATATTCCGAGAGAATTTTTAAAAGAAAAACCTTATCTCGGCCTGACTAAATACCATTAAAAAAAACTCGCTAGGACGGCTAGATTAGGTGTGCTACCAGACATAATGACGTTCTAACGCGGGGTGATATTATTGGTTCGCTAGGGACCGTGAGAAGGCAAGACGCGCAATATCAAGTGCGTACAATTCGGAGTTGGTCACGTGCTACGTATGTAAGGGAGTCGATCCGTGAAGGATGACCATATATATATATATATATATATATATGAGATTTTTATAGAAGTTTCTGATATTTTGAAACCGTGTTAGTACTGAGGGCGACGGTTTCAAGGGTTTTGAAACTAAAATTGGGTTTGATCGAATTTCTGCTTTTTAAAAAGCCCATTCAGGACAGTGTTACAGGCTTTTGTGATATGTTTGCATAAAGGGTATCGCGTTTTAAGGAGACATCTGGATTGTCGTTTCTACCGCGGAATGGAATTGGCGTGGGTTCGGAGTATCCAGCTCGCCAGAATATTATCTAGGACACGATCCATACATACGCATGTGTATTGGGATTGTTTATCGTCAGTACACGCTGTGTGTCTGTTTGTCGGTCGGTTTGCGTGTGTATGTGTGTGTGTGCGGGTGTGTGTGTGTGATGGCGTCTATATTTCATGGGTTTATGTCACCGTACACGACGCGCGCGTGCGCACCCACGCACGCACGCTCACACGCTTCATCTACAAGCTGCTGGCTTTGCATAGGTCTACGTCATTGATACAATAACACAGTGGGTTAGCTAATACTGGCTTATGTAGAACTCAACATAAATACGTATGTGTGCGTGTGTGTCTCTGTGTGTGTGTGTGTGTGTGTGTGCGTCAACACGTGTCACTGGTGAGGTAATTCGCCATTACGCCATTATCCAGTGTATATACGATTCATTGTAATGTGGCACCAGATTCTTGCCGATTGATAATTTTCATGAAGACCAGTTTCCAAAATGGCCGCTATCGATTCGTGTCTCATAAAATTCGTTTTTTCTTTTAAATCAGACGGTAAATAGGCCGAACTAAGCGGATCCCGTTACTCTGAGAGCCCGCTAGGCGGGGTAAGTCGTTCACCGGAAACACGCGTTAACAGTTATGGCGCCTGTGAAACGGTCGCCATTTTATTTTGTCGCCTCGTAACCAAAGACTGACAGTGTATCGCATTATTGTTAGTTATGCGACTGTGTGTGCGTGCGTGCTTGTGTGTGTATGTGTATGTGTGTGCTCGTCTGTTTGTCTGTCTGTCTATCCATAAGTGTGTCTGTCTTTATGTCAGTGTTGTTGTGTTGTTCTGTCTGACCAATGTGTTTAAGAACGATATTGGTCCCATAATCTAAGCCTATATACACAGGATTGTTCGTCTAACACAGATATAGCGCCATCTAAAGTAGTAGAGAGGGGTCTACCCGTAATTAACTCCTACAAACACCACATTATCGCCCAATCACGTCACTCGTTGCATCAACTACAGGGTGTCAACGATGCTTCTAAAACAGCTACCCACTAGTACCACCAAAAAAACTAAACATCGCTCACGCCCCACGTGCAGTGGTGGGGGCCACAGAACTTGGCATCCGGCCAAGCCACACCCATTTTGCAGTTGACTCTCTTTTTTTGACCTATTGCTAGCCAATGGCGGCCAATCTAATTGAATATTGTCGTTTTAAGTTATTGCTTACAGTGACAGATCCTGTACGCCGACACCTCCTTACGATGTCACGTACAGGTGACCTGTATCACGTGGTTGCGGTCCATATTGCTTTTTGTTGTTTAGAGTATTTTAACAAAATGGTCGCCGAATCTACACTTCGTCGACCGTTCTCACCGTAATATCGTTTCGGGTGCCGTTTTATAATCACTACGCCGCGAAGGATGATACTCGTCCTCCAGTTTCCATCACGTGACCACTATCACGATGTCACGTGATGTGACTCGCCGCACCGGAAGCTAAGCTTGTTCGATGAGTGTTCGAAAAGAGAGTAAAAACGGGACTCCCACACACGACGCGAGAACATCCGCGGGTCGCTGATATGTATATAACGTCACCGACTCCGGCGAGATCACGTGACTAAGCCCTCGGCGTCACGTGGAGACGGCACGAGGCCTCCGTCGACTTCTTTTGTTGGCCGCTGTATCTTCTCTCACTACACTACGCGACAAAAGTCCGCTACCTTCGTCGTCCTTGTTGTTGTTAATCAGCCACCGTGGCCCGCATCCTAGACGAACTAGCACGTTGTTGTTGTTGTTGTTGTTGTTGTTGTTGCTGTTGTTGCTGTTGCTGGAGACACTGCGAGCAGCGCGGCACCCTCGGGCTGAGCATGTGGGCGTGTTTCAATTCGGCGATCCTGGAGCTGGTGACGGGATTACAGTGATGTCTAGGCCGTCTTTGGGCCGGTGAGAACGGGCCACTGGTGTGTAGGTGTACGAACGTCTTCTGGATATCTCTTCCGGACGACGAGCTCGCCCCTTCCGGATCGCCGCCCGCGAAGGCCCTCTGCTGCTTCGGGCTAGATCCCGAAGGATAGATCAGCCAAGGCTGCATCAGTTTCGTCGCCACGACCGGCTGGCTGTGTCGCGGGCCGTGTCCGGAAGCCAGTGGCGCCGCCTGGTGGCCACCGGAGAAGGTACTTCCGCCAGACGCGGCCTGCTGACCCTGTTGACCTTGCTGACCTTGCTGACTCTGCTGGCCTTGCTGAGTCTGTTGCGAACTCCGACCGGAAGAGAACAGGCGCGCGAATAGTCTAGAACCGGAAGTGGATCGCGAAGACGGCGGCGAAAAGGCTTCCTCTCCGGATTGCTTCAGCTTGAGGACGCGAGTCCGGCAGACGACACACTTGAGCGGCAGACATCTTTGTGACACCGCCACCTGGATCGTCTTAACGAAACATTTTCGACACACAACCTTATGGCCGCATGGGAACGTCTGCATAGTAGCTTTGGCACAGAGACACACGACACACTGAAATATAGGAGAGAGGGGGAGAATTGGTCACGTGGTGATGAAATAAACAACATCTCATTCATTCATACATTAATACATTCATGAACGTATCCACGAGATTACCAGTAATGTGGTTAGTCATAGATTTCTAATACTTTGGTTCAAATTCAAGCTTGGGCTATATGAAGGGTATTTCATCTTTCAATTTGCCTTATTACCATTGAGGGGTTGATTGGCCTTCCTTGGCACAAGGGTGGTCGAAAAATAGCAATATTTACATTCAATCATTCTTTACTTTTTAATCGACTCATGGCTAACAAAGAGAATGGTGACTAATCTAGTACGTCATCAAAACAAAATACTATGTTGTTATTTCGTTAATTATTCAATCGACGTCATTCATTCAATAATTCATCCATATGTAGTTAGTTTTGGATTGACGGCAGTATCTGATCTTAACTTTAGTCGTCTACGGCATATAAATATTTCATAACCATTTATTTCTTATTTTGATAACAACTGGTAAACAAAGAAGATAACGCTGATTGGTCGGTTACATTTGGTAAGTGGGTCATTCTAGCTTAAGATCAATGTTGTTATTGTTGTTGTTCTCTCTCCACCCCCCCTCCCCCTCTCTCTCTCTCTCTCTCTATATATATATATATATATATATATATATATATATATTCATAAACACCTTAAGCAAAACACAAACATAGCCAAGCACAGACAGTTATGCACATTTATTGGAAAACATGCACATTCTGAAATACGCGGATGCACAAAGATTCACGAATAAACTGAGCTGGTGTTTAAATATTTGATCAACTGCATGATATTTCCACCAGGTGTCGCTTTGTCGCTGATCGTATTCAGTGATGCCTCCAACATAGGATTTATCAGTTTTGTGGAGTTCTCCTAGCAACTTACTTGTCTTTAAATCGGAGAATGCTGCCCTCGTTTTGTGGCTACTTTTGTACACACACGGTAGATTAAATAGGCCAGTCGACCCACTACTAAGATGAAGTGAAAGATGAAACACATTTCACGAATAGGCCAGCCCTGAATTGAACTCTGGTGCTAGAGGTTTGTGGTCAATCGCACTCTCAGCTCGGCCACAGAGAAAGCGGCTAGTTTGTGGCGAGACATACAAGAAATCGGTGTCCACGAAACGTCCACCAAGATTATCTGAGTAAACTGAAGTACATACTGACACGTTTTTAAGCTGCAAATTTAAGTTTGGGTTATACAGCACTATTTACTCGTATAGAAAGCAAACATAACCCAATTCATAAAAAATCTATTGGCACGGATCCAGTCTATGAATATGAGTACCTGAGTAAAACGGATCTAGACAGATGTTACTGATATAAAGGCCATAATTATACATCGATGATCCAGAACTGTGCAATTCTAAAACGCTGATTTCAGACCTTACCCGGTAATGAGTATTTCAGTAAATCTGAGTATGGCAGACGTTGATGGTACGAGTGAAGACAGCAGTGTTGTGAGTATCACAATAGGCTTCTTCATGTTATATGTTTCTAGCTTAGTAAAGCAACAGAAGGGTTTTGATAAGTTCCTGAATTACACGAAGTCTTTCTAAATATTGCAATGTGTTGTTTCTGGCCAATGTGTTTTTTTTAAATCATGATCTACGCAATTTAAATGCGAGTCCCATCTAACTGTCTTAGCGCGATACGCTCAGGAATCATTCATGGATATGTTTGTTTTAATGGCACGTCATCAATGGTCGTGGTTTACTATGATACTAGGACTCTACTAATTGGCTATAATTGTATGTTCTAGCAGCCAAGATTAGACGTATCTTGTCGAAAATACTGGCGAATCTTATCTAACCTTAGCTCATCTTTAAACTCGAAGGATAACATGAGAAAAATATCAATTTAAAAAATGAAAAGGTATCGTTCTTTAGATAAAACCTATCAAAAGATCTATTATAAACTATGGGGATGAGTCATTCTAGACGGTTAAGTTAACTTGACAGATGAGCCAGTGTCACCGCCTGCAAATGAAGATCTTACACCTAATTAATAACTTTCTGAATAATCCGATCGATTCTAGTTAGGGAACAATCGGTTTAGCCGCATAAATCGAAGCCCAGATCTTCA
The DNA here is from genome assembly GCA_025642065.1 of Paralvinella palmiformis. Lineage (NCBI taxonomy): Eukaryota > Metazoa > Annelida > Polychaeta > Terebellida > Alvinellidae > Paralvinella > Paralvinella palmiformis. The sequence goes on from JAODUP010000611.1 coordinate 169,990, forward strand.
ACCAGATGAACTCGCCTCTAATTGGATCAGCGTTTTGTACGCTAAGATGATCCATCCGACCTAGAAACTCTATCCCGAATGGGGTCAAGTTAGGCCAAGAAGACGATCCAGTTTGGGTTCACGTGATATAGTCGATGATTTCGAAAGCTCGAATTTTTTTGGTTCGTAATCTGTGTGACTTCGTTGCTAATCAAACTAATCGTAGGTCGATTACTGCAGATATGTATGTCGTTTTAAATAAATTTTAAACACGTGACCGATGACAGTCGTACTCTAATTTCCGATAATTAACAGTTGAATCGTAAATAATGTCGGCGTAATTTCTACTTCCTCGCACCCCTGTCCCCCCCCCCCACAACCACTCCCCGTATATCCCATTCCCGGCCATTCATCATGTCATTATATAATGCCCATAAGAGCACCTACAGCAGGTGTAGCTGACACGCCGGAAATCAACTTCTACCGACCGGAAGTAGTTAATTATCACCGAAGCCGCAGACGTCTTCACGAAGCAAAGGAGACTCGGCCAATACCCGACTGTGTATTAAACCCATACACGGGCTTAATGGCCTGCTGAGTAATGACGTCACCTAGGAGTCGTCCTGTGCGATGGCTGATCGCGCACACCAGTCCAACAACGTCCGCCGGATGTCGATCGGCGCATGCGCACGGGACCTATTCGCGAAAACAGTCCGTCTGAGGAATTGATAGGCAAGAGGGAGGGGGAGGGGGGACGCAACGATTTAGCTGGCTTCTTCCTAGAATACAGTTGACACTCGGTATACGAAGGTATGTTAACGACAAATCGCGATTAACGCTTATCCGTGATATAACACTGGTACACACACACACACATTCACAAATATAATCAGATTGGTTGGAAGCTGTTTGTTGGCGTCTCCACCTAGACAGAAGGCTTCTCTGTATTACGAGCGTGATAATTTAAGAAGACACTGAGTGGTCAACGAATGTCTTATTTCCTTTTTACCCGTCGTAATTTCAAGGAATGTATGATATGCGTGGGCTAGTGGCAACAAAATACCACTGGATGGCGCATGCGACTCACTCACCTAAACTATCATTATTATAAATAACTATATTTTCATTATATATTGTTATGAAGTTTTTGCCGAGTTTATCTGAAAATGAAAATGTGACCTTTTCAATACTAAATGAACGCGACACGCAAGGGATTAATCGAAATATAACCTTCTGTTATTAAAGTTAAATGTGCATCGTGTACGATTTAAACCAAGGCCGAAGATATACACAGATCGGCGTCATGTCAGGTCACCCACCATTGGACGAATGTCTGGGTCGATACGGCCTATGCCCATTAGATCTCCAAACCTTCGTCAACACATTGTAGACTTAAACACTACTTGTACGCTAAATGATAGCTCCTCTATCGTTGGAATGATATCTATTTAGCTGATGTTCCTGGAACATGAAATGTTCCCATTGGGTCTGGGCCCGTGGGACGTGTACGATTGACGTTTTGGGATTGTGGTACGAACTCGATAGGGGCCGATTGACAATCTAATGGCGAACGTAAGCACGGGAAAGTAATACGATTTAACTTTGAGTGACACTTGTCAATCAGCGAGACTTTGGCGTGTTCTGGACAAAGATCTCGTGTTTTCGTTCGGACGAAATTATGTATCCGGAAATTGAATTACGATATTTAATGTCACTTCGTGCGCCGACGATAACCATCGCGCACCGAGAACTGATGGGGTCACTACGCGATCGCTCAAATTCGTACCTTCGACATCGTAGCTGGACTAAGTGCTGCCATCCATCGGTGTAAAGTAATGTGGTTTGGGTGAAGAGGCCTCACTTCGGAGATAAGATGAAGATTTCGACATGAAGGTCACCTTCACGCGACGTACTCCATAATCCTTCATCAGCGCTAGATGACAACTTAATTGGTTCCCGAAATCGGGTTGGCAGCGACGTGGGGGCGAAATGGCCCGAAACATCCGCCGTTCGTTTACGATAGGATCCAGAGATTCGACGATTGTTGGCCGGCGGCCTTAATGCGATCCGGAACGGCCTATCTCCGGATAGTGATGTCAAGAGAGATGGGCGATATTAGGGTTATGTTGTTTATGGCACTCCGGAATCATGATTTCATTATGGATGATTTACCGAGTCAGCAGGATGAGGTGTTATGTACATGTATTCTGAATGAGTATACAAATGTGTTGTGATTAAGTGTATTTCAGTATGCAGATGTATGGTGAACTCATTTATGAGGTGACCTGGGTAGTACCTATATTGGTAAACAATGAAGAATATATATATATATATATATGTGTGTGTGTGTGTGTGTGTGTGTATGTATATAAAGGTTTAGACATGACAATTTGTCGTTGGAGACTTGAAGAGATTAAATCAATTTTTTCTTAGTACCAATAAAAAGTAAAAACAGACGAACGTAACAAATGTATTCCATAACCATTTCACCAGCAGACAGATCTATACGGATCCAGACAGATCCAGGGAGATCCATACAGTATCCTTGTGTATCGTGATTCAATTTATTTCTGAATGGTGGATAAAGCTAGCTCCTGGTGACTAGTAATAAATGTCATTATTGTTGCGGTAATGAAATAGTCTGTGTGTGGGGGGGGGCACTGGCACAAAGAATTACTAGTCCATCTATCTATCTGTGTGTCTGTCTATTGGTATATCCAACCAAATAAATGACTATGTTTACGTGGAGGTATTTAGTCAAGCCCTGCTTACTCGACCCAACATCAGATGGCACCACGTCTCGTCTCGATTATTTACTCCGCTAAAAGCATACCGTTAATCCGGAAGTGCCGAAAACACGCGACAACCAATTTTCGGTCATCTTGGTCCGAAGACGGACCACGGACGAAAACAAACTGACCTGGCCACGTCGAGAAGGACGAGAAATCGATAGGTGACGCAACGAACACTTCCTAAAACACGCCGCCCGAGAAAATATTGTCTTCCGGTCACGTGGTAGGAGCTAGAAAATTACACGGTCGCGGCTGGAAATAAAACGTCTGATGTTACATTATCGGAGGAGGACAGGAAGTGACGTATGTCATCATCTGTTATGGCGTCATTACGTAGATCTTTGATATGGCTGTACGGTATATTCAAGAATAGATAAAACCCAATCATGACAACCACCTCGGTTAAGCAGAATCTGTCTATAATTACAACCTCTGCTTAAAGATAATCACAAGGACACTGAATGGCCTAAATTGTGCCGATGTGTCGTTAAACAACATTCATCCATCCATCTAAAGATAATCAGAGCTAGTCCCGTGGGTGTTTTCTGAAGGGATGTGTTACTCTACACTTCAGCCTCGATAAAATGCTCTTTCTGTTATCGGTGGGTACAGTCCTTAACGTTATTATTCTCAACCCCTGATCGTGTTATGTATGGCTACAGCCGATTGGTTGGCCGAGATATATTTTCCAACAGCAAGTTCGGCCCATTTAGTCTAACTTTCTTCACAAAAGTGGCCCTAAAACAGCAACATTTTCTACCGGCAAAATGTGCTGCCTAATATTTCTAGGTATGTACTATTAATCGTTGTTGTCTAAATCCAGTTTATGAGTTTTACCCTTTTCAAAGTCGAGATATAAGAATACTACTTGGTGTCAAGTTGTCCTATATCTGGTTCATGCCAATTAGACTCGACCATAAACTAAATTTATCGTTTGTTAATTCGACTGGTTAGCTTCTAATTGCAATAGCTAGCCGAACCCATGCTGCTGAACTTCCGGCTTATCAAATCATCAAACTCCGCTGGCTAACGCAATTCCATCAGCCAGCAGTTTGTCCTCTTTTTAACTCAGTCGCCACACGGCTAACAATATTTAGCGCTGGTCTCGCTATCCGCGTTTTTTTATATATTAACTCCATGCTATAACGAAGATCCACTGCAACGTATTCAAAAACGAAGTTATTTTTAATTCGCTAATATTCGTTTGTAAAAGTTGAGTGAATTTCAACCGCACCCGCCCCTTAACCCCCCCCCCGGCCTCATATTGTGTGGTTTACTGAAACCAAATCGTTAGCGGTGATTTGTGGCTCAGCTGATAGAATTCCGCGGATTCTGACCAGTAAATGCTGTGAGTATGAGTCCTGTTTCTAGCGGCAAGAGACCAATATCTTGAAACCGTAAACGAGTTATTGGCTGAAACAAGGGACGGGGAGACGTTTCGAGAAAATTGCTTCGTGATCCCAAAGTTGTATGATGGATGCTCCCACGGTGGCTGAGAAAGTGTTCAGATGATCAGTCCGATCTATACGTTTTGTCTTTAGAACACACAGAACATCAAATAATGTTCTCGTTGTTGGCGGTGGTGCTAGTGGTGCTGGTGAAAGGAGCGTTGTTGGTGTTGGTGCTGATGGTGGTATTAGTGTTGTTGGTGTTGATGGTGTTGATATTGGTAGTGTTGGTAGTGGTGTTGGTATTGATGATGTTGGTATTAGTGTTGGTATTGGTAGTGTTGGTAGTGGTGTTGGTGTTGATGATGTTGGTGTTGGTGTTGATATTGGTAGTGTTGGTAGTGGTGTTAGTGTTGATGATGGTGGTATTAGTGTTGGTATTGATGGTATTAGTGTTGGTATTGATGGTGTTGGTGTTGATATTGGTGGTGTTGGTAGTGGTTTTGGTATTGATGATGTTGGTATTAGTGTTGGTATTGATGGTATTAGTGTTGGTATTGATGGTGTTGGTGTTGGTATTGGTGGTGTTGGTAGTGGTGTTGGTGGTGGTGATGGTGTTATTAGTAATAGTGGTGTTAGTGATGTTGGTGGAGTTGGTGTTGATGGTGTTGGTATTGGTGCTGATGGTGGTGGTGTTATTAGTAGTGTTGGTGGTGTTGTTAATGATAGTGTTAGTGGTGTTGGTATTATTATTGTTGCTGTTGTTGTTGTTGTTGTTGACCCACACCTAATCTCAGTAGACAATTTGTCCATAACCGGGTTGTTTGTTGCTATACACAATACTATACGACCTGAGCCGAGACACATACAATAGTGTCTTGATTGGACGATCTGTGTTTTAGTGATGGACACCAGATGACACAGATATCCAGGTAGATTGTCTTTGACAGATTTATAATTTGTTAGAAAAATCTTAAAGCACAAACTCAGCAGCAACCGCATTCTCGAGCATTCCCCGAAAATGTTGTTAATTGAATCAGTCTATATCGTTATGAGATATAGCAAAGGCATGAACTACAGTAACAAGTGTCAGGAATGTGTTTAGACGGTGTATGGTTGTGTGCTTGCGTGCTTACTTCCCTGCAGGAGTATGCCAGCGTGCGTGCATGTCGGTAACCGACGACACATCGGGGTTCGTCAATTGACCAAATGAAGGTCGACCAAGGTCGAAGCAATATGTGTAATTTGCCGCCTGATTAGAGTCAATCGATAAAATCGAACACTAAGACCCCGACTACAGTAAAACCTGGCTAATGATGCCACTCAAATATCCGACCTGTCCGACAGCTGACCTTAACGACCTTCACGTGCTCACTGGGGGTACGACATCCCGTCCGTCAGTCGGTTGTTATTGTCACATCCGGGGATCTTAATAATGGATATTTTTGGCCGTCTTCATCTGGGCGTATAAATCAAGATGGCGACCGACGTTTTGGTTAAGGTCGCTAATCCAGAAGAATATCCGGAACAAGTAGTAATTCATCACTTGACTTTTCGGACAACAACAAGTAAATCGGCTGTGATTGAGTGATGGCACCGGGTAACATCTGGATTGTCTCCGAATTTTCTGCGGAACTTCGCCCGGAGAATGGCCGCCCACTGAGTCCCGGATGTATCCGGACATATCCGGAACATTACGCAGGAACAACGGCAGCCCCGTAATGAAAAGTCATTGGGTCACGGAAACGGGTCAGGTTGACGACGGAATGTGGCGCTCCCATGTCGACCTCCACGTGATGTTTTTTCAAGGTCAACGAACTGGGATCCGGAATTCATTATGTTAGTCACGTGATACTAGTCTGCAGAGTCCGTGATCATGTAATACGTGACGCAGACAACATTACTCGGATCCATGTTATAGTCGACTTTGTCTGCTCCGCACGACGTTGAGTTAGTTGAAAGACGCACAGTCAGCAGTGACGCGTGACCCGTTTTACGACTGTGACGTCATAGGTTACATTCGGAACCCCGGATGCGTCAACGAACTGGCGGACGATTGTGAAGCCAAAATGGTGGTGCTTATATCATCGTAGTAATAGAGATAGCGTATTTTTGGCAGTGAGCGTCCTCTGGGGAGAGGATGACAGATAGCGGCCATCTTGAATGTTATCATAAACTGATTGTTTACGGCGTTACTAAGCCGACGTCCAGCATAATGTGACTGTTATTCTGAGCAAAAGTAAATGTGTCATACTCTCCATGGCACACATTTAGCAAATTCCGAATGTTTGGTGTCACAGTCCAATGACGAAGAGATACGATAGTCATGTGACCGGAAATTGAGCGAACTGAGGACTCTAGCTGATGAACGAGATGGGTGTATGGACATCAGTCTCTCTGTATCTGTCTGTCTATGTGTATTTATGTATATATGTATGTAGGTATGTATGTATGTACGTGTGTATGTATATATGCATGTATATATATATATATATATATATATATATATATAATATATATATATATTCCGTGTCTTAAATAAATAAATAATAATAATAATAATAATTGTAATAATAATCTCTCATACACGGTAACATGTTGATCTTCTTTTTAAAGTCTTATTCCTGACAGTACAGACTTCCGTTTATATAATCCACTTCCGTTTACAGTATTCACTTCCGACTACGGTTTCCACTTCCGTTTATAGGTCCCACTTCCGTTTTAACTCACACTTCCCAAAAGCGCCACCTGACGGCTGGCAGAACGTGCTCCATTTCCCCAGATCATCGTCGGCAGATGGCGTCCCTGACGTTGCCTACCACGTGATCGGAAGCCCCCGTCTAGTAGAAATCGACCAATTATCGCTCACGTGAATCCAGTCAAACAGACGAAGGTTCTTTGTTCCGCTTCCTGTGATAATCTAATTTCGCCAACATGACAGCTGATGGTTACTTAACGCTTAGAGCGATCGTATACTGGACATCCGGTGTTCGCTACGACACGACCTTGACAGTGTACTAGTGGTCACGTGTTTCTAACACTGTGCCCCAATTGGGGATCATAAGTGGATTTCTAGTCCACTTCCTGTCTTCTTTCTTCGTTAGTAGGTCGCTGATTACATTATTGGATTGGCGTGACGTCATACCCACGGCTGAATTTCGTTCATCGTCATATCCGGTTGGCGTGCGCAAAGCCTGCCATTTTGGAACGCCGTCGACAATATGTGTGTGTGTGTGTGTGTGCGCGCGTGCGTCTGTCTGTCTGCGTCCGTCCGTCCGTCCGTCGGGCGGTCTGTCTGTCTGTCTATCTGTCTGTATGTCTATATGTCCGTGTATGCGTGCATACGTGTGTTAATTCGTTAATTTGTATGCATGCCTATTCGAAACGCGTACCTTCATACGTGCAAATGTATATGACACGATCCATATGCAATAAGGTCACTGGGTAGAGTCAGAAATCATGAAACCAAGATTAACGATATCAGCATGAAGACAGTGAGAGACAATAATCACCCTTACATCCCCCCAGTCTTCGTGCTTGATCTACATAATCTAAAACAGTCGATTCCGGTTAGTCCAAACCCGGACTAACCGGAACTTTGATAAACGAAACGACAAAAGATATCTCCTAAGTATTTCCTAATATATGTTGAGTTGCTTTGAGTGAGTCAGCCACATACGACTGAGCGGATACTTCACAGGAAAAATAGCACGTTCTCGTAGTGTGTGTGCACGCGCGCCCGTTCGTGTGTCCGTGCGTGCGTGCGTCTTATTACTATTTACAATAAACATTATCTCTTCTTTGTAGTCTCCATTTTACTAATTACCAACAAAATCTCGTATCCATTTGAAACAAACGACTAATTCTATAAAGAAATATTCGAGCCAAACATCTCGCAAATTATCATTAATGAAGTAAATACAATACAATTAACCGACACGTATCGGTGTCCGTACGAAAATTCCGATTAATCTTATGTTAATTACTTAACGTTACGGTACACCTTTTTTATCAAATTGGGAGGCCTCGATAACGTAACAGGTAAAGCGATGACTACCCGAGTTCAAATCCAGACGGGGTGTTGTCAGGGAGGTGTTTCATACTTTTTTTATTTCGCCCAATCACCTTTGGAGGTCGCTCGACACGTTTAGCCTATCTACTGCCATAAAACGGCAACATTTGACATTTATCAAATATCCAGAAAGTAGTCCCTCACCCATCTTTCATCAGATAGAAATGAGATCCAGATCGTACATTATATAGTTTCTTGTTTAAAAGTTCCAGAGCTGTGAAATAAGACATTATATCACATTAAACATAGACCAGCTCTAGATATATTTTAGAAAGGTCTTAAAACCAAGTTATTTAAATTAGCCTTGTAATTATATTTGATAAACTACTATCCCAGTATGATGTACTCTATATATATATATATATATATATATATATATATATATATATATATATATATTATTTTTTGAACGCAACGTTCGACCCTCATTCCAATAGACTGTACCCAATAAGCGCCACTCTATGTGGCTGTAATACAGAACTAAGCGGCTATGGAACTATTTATTGCGCGCACTGACTTTATCATATGTCTCTATCTGGTGTGAGCTATAGCCTTATGTGCTATGAGATGTCACATGACATGATATAAAGTAATAACATGTAGAACGATGTCACATGACGAGATTGTTGACATTTTATAACAATATTTCTCTTACCGCCAAATAACACTTGCCATCTTACAGCATAAATAGTGTTATAACACGAGATGACGTACGTGTCATGTTATGTGTTTTATGTATTATAGGATACGGCCTCTCATATCAAGAGATAATGTATATTCTCATAAAACAAGATGATACTTATTTCGTTCTATCATCTCACACGTCTTATTTTATGCGATGACTCATAACTCAAAATCACACTTCCTTTTTTTATGCGATGACATTTCTCATAACGTGACAGCCCTAGATGACACTTCTCAAAGCATGAGATGACACCTTTATCAATAGTCCAGGCTTTGATATCTATAGCGAATGGTGCCTATAATTCTGGCCACTTGCCAGCAGGTATAAAGACCCGCCATTATATATGTGCTTGTGTGCGTCCATCCACGAGTGCTCGCGTGCTCTGCTCTGCTATCATTTTGACAGCTACAAGAACTATTAATTTAATTTTCATGATGGAAATATGACAAGTCAGCAGTAATAATGAATCGGCGCCATGCTAAAACAGGGAACAGCGCACCTAGCGGCCAAACCCGGACACGTACTTCCGGTATGACATGACAAGTCGGTCACGTGACCAGAAGCGTTTTGTGTCCGGAGAAAACCTGATGTAGGTCACGTGTGCAATGAAGCCGTCGGTGTTTAAAGATGGCGCCGTTTCATTCCGGCAGAAATACACGAAAAGTCGATTAGACTCCGTGATGTTGTGGCTGAGAGTGAAAAAAAAGTGATGGACGAAAATGACGATAGTTTCGAGGGGCGGTTTTGGTCGAGAGATTGGTCGAAGTGCAGACGTTTGTCGGCGTTTGGCATCATGCGGTCGCTCCATTTTAGAATGGCCAATGCGACACCTGATTAAATCAGCAGGTGACGTCATGAGCCAGAATGAGATGGTGGAATATAGGAGACAATTTTAAATGCTTAATGTCGACTAAAGTTAACAATAAACACATTATAGATGTAAGTGATCGTGGAGCAGCTGGTTCGAAAGCTGAAGTTTCTCAGTTCGAAGCAACTAACCGGTTGACAATCAATGATTACATGAGTGGTGTTGATGTAATATGCGTCTAAAATTGATTATTATGGTTTATGCGCCTGTAATAGATTATTATGAATTTTTTATGTATAAAATATTATATTTGCCATTTCTGAATATTATGTTCCCTTGGAAACATCTGATAGTATAGATATATATACAAACATTTAAAGTTTTTAGATCTGTGTTAGTGATCTGGATTACAAAATCAAATTAAGCTTAAGCTACATTCGAACATACCCAGATTGGAATACCATCTGCAAATATGTAAAGTTAAGAAAGCTATTCGACAGTTCGAATTAAACTTTTGATTTAGGCAACCAATAACATATTATAAATCTAGAGTAAGGACATAGCAATAATCCGAGGCTAAAAATAATAAACTCGGATGTAGTGGATTACAAGCACGGATTGTACAAATCCGGATAGTTGCTTTTGAATTATGGCATATTCGAATTATGAAGCATCACTTAGCCATAACGTGAAAGTGTTAAAGGCTGCAAATAAATTGCTAATGTAATGCTAATAAAATATTTATTATAAACAAAACATTGATATTATACTTTTTCCTAAACTGAAATTTATATTTATGCCAATAAATGATTAATAAACAAGCCCTATTGAGGAGAAATGGCTCAGTTTCAAAAAAGGTCACTCATTGTCACTCCACCTCTGAGATGTATCCAGACAACGATATACACATGTAGAACAATTACCCCTTTTCCGAAACCGATATCAACCTGACACACATTACATGGTACCAGTAAACTCGGTTATCGTGAAAAATCTAAAAATATCGAAAAGGTAAGTTAGAAAGGCAGGTAAACAAGATAAGATAAGTGACTCGGGCCAGCATGAAAAACATACCAGTACAAATGCAAATTCGTGACTAATGGTTTTGGATGGAATACAATTTAAGCTAATAGAAAAAGTATTTCCTTTTTGTTTTCAGCGCATGTCATTAGTGTTAACATGCGATTAATAATTGTAAACAGACACCATTGTCCGCCTTTTCTGGGATCTCCCGTAGGCCTATATACTTTCCATTATAAACAGGGCCGCGGGCGGGAATATTCTTAGTAAAACTCCGGATTTCATACTCATGTTTTTCAATATATGTGGAGCAAATCTGGTGAGAACAAAGGTAAATATCCGCTTAGGCCTATATATAGTGTGTACTAGGCCTATATATATATATATATATATATATATATATATATATTGTGTACTAGATCTAAATCGTAGGATTTGGGTTTTTCAGTGCGAGCGCAATGCACCTAATTCGAAGCATCGATGAGGAACTTACACGCCTAGTCTAATATTTCTTAACAATTCGAATTAGAGCAGGTAGACTTTGAAATGTATACATTTTGTATACATTTTATAATTACGTACCCAAAGTTGGAAACTGAAGCAGAAAAAGAGAGCTATGAAGTCTCTCCCAAATGAATTTTCTTCGCCAACAAACACGAAATTCCGTCCCTTGAGTAGAGAGGAATATCCGATTCGGTTAACCATCGCTCCTGTGTCACATAAATTTAGCTTTTGCGCTAATGTCAACACGAATTTACTCAGCATATATTCCCCAATGATCCATTTAATGGACCTCTTTAATAAATGCTCGGATATTACGCAATAATACCGGATATTTAGCCATTTTAATTTGGACCTGTCTCCTTTCGACATTACTTCCGGAATGTCGCCAAGACACCGCCAATAAACATTAAATAGGTAACTTTTTGTTGTTGCCATTATGCAGTAGACTCGGTCCTTGTCAATATTCTTCTCAAGTTTATGACTTCCACGAGAGATTTTCCAGGTTAAAACGACCATATTGAGTCAATTAAATGCGAAGCTTCGTTTGGGCTGGGATAGAGAAAACACGATATGTTGATTAAAGTTATTTGTCTAAACAAGAAATCTCATTAAATCGTTGAAGCATGAAATGCAGCTAATATTTATATTTCCTAAAGAATCCACCGTCTTTAAATGATCGATTTCTGTCCAGGAATGATTTGGCTCCAGAAATAAGCCGAAACTAACCAACAGCCGATATTCGCTCAAATGCGCATGTCAGTTGTATCAGAATCGCGCAGTCTTAAATGAAATCCACCAATTTTATTAATAAATTATACGTTTTATTAAGTTTATATCGGTAAACTTTCTGACCGAATCATTATTTATATTATCACATTTCTATATAACGGTTACGGTGTTAGCCAGGCTGCCCGCAATTATGAATATGATTCATCTACGTGTTAATAATGTTATATTAAATACTCCGTGAGAGAGAACATCAATATCAATAGTATTTCATTCTAGCAAAACAGCAACCATTTATACCTGAGATGGGGAGGAGTTGGCCGATATTAAGCGCAATTGTAACGTTAGCGATACTATGTGCCAGTCGTGTTGCTATAATCGATTTGAGCAATTGGTTGTATTTCGATGGTTCGCTTGTCACTTTGTGACATTGGGACGGACGAGTAGAGAGTGCGAGAGAGAGCGGAGGGGTGAATTCGCAGACGACATCGTCTGTATATGGCGCCATTTGTAATGGCCGACTTGTGAAGGGGAACAGTCTATTTAGACAAGCCGTTGGTGTATAATAACTATGGTAAGCCGTGCGGATTTATAATCCAGACGGATGCTTTAGAAGGTAACTGACTCGTGATTGAATCTCGGAATAAGAAAGGCAATGTTGGCCGGGTGTGTAGATCCTTTAATAAATGGTTGGAATACACTTCGTGGGTAAAAGACAGACTGGAGTGAGTCTTCAGAATTTCTAGAAAGGAGAGGAATCATTTGTAAAGAGAGTGCATTTTCCTAGATATATATTCGCATAAGAAACGGATTATTTTGTAAGGATGTTATAATTCAGATAGCTGTCTGTATCAGAAAATCATGATTATTATTATTATTATTATTATTTTTATTTTATTTAGATGATTTAATGTGTCCATGTGAGTTACGGGACAGCTAAGTGCAACCCCCCCCTGTCATTGCCATCAATGGGTATAAGTAAGTTGGGTTTAAATCGCGAAAGAGGATAAATTTGTATCATCGACACATGAACTTCATATACAAAAGCTTATCTATTGGAAGGGTAGACAGCCATGTTGTATTCTATATAAAGGCTGACTCATCATGTGCGGAAACAAATGGGTGGGTGGCATGCGGGGAACCTGTGGAGCCACGTCTTGGCCAATTTAAACCATGTGGTATATAATTTCATAGTTGGTATTTCTGCATGCTCCTTTCAGCGAATATCCTATATCTTAGCCAACGCTGCCTTGCGCATGCGCAATCACAAAACTTTAATGTGATCGATAGAACCCGTTCTTGCCGAAAAGGAGGCCTCCTCTAAATCATATCCATAGTCAATTGTTAATCAGTGCAGGTCATTTGGCTGCGAATCGACAAAAGAAGTATATGACAAATAGGAACCCGCAAACCTAATACGAGGTTCCACTGTAACCAAATAATACTTATCTTGACCGAATCGTGCCGAATGCCTTTCGGTAATTCATTCGTTCTCGTCCGGAATTCGTTTATCTTCCGGAGCCAGTTTGTCGGTGATGACCTTGTCCTTTGCACTGACCGATTGTCAAGGTCGTGCCAATTATCGTCCCTTCTGACGTCAGAGTAGCCGTCGGATAAATAGAATTACGGTACAGTAAAGCCTCGTTTACCGACACGGCCTTATTGGTGGATTTAAAATCCGACAAATTGAATATACGACAGGAAGGCGGATGTCCACAGACCGTTTGTAGCTAGTGAATGAATGGGCTAACGTCTCTCTCTCTCCCTCTCCCTCCCTCTGTGTGTGTGTGTATGTCTCTCTCTCTCTCTCCCTCTGTGTGTGTGGGGGTCTCTCTCTCTCTCTTTTTTATCTATCTATCTATCTTATATATATAATATATATATATATATATATATATATATATATATATATATATATATTTTATATTTTTTTCTATCATCTTTATCTTTTTTGTTTTACTGATATGTGTGTGTGTCGGTAACCACATCAGTACTATTCATATACCCATGAGTACAGGTTGTCCCCAGGGATGGGTTAGTCTAGATGTATCTTTATGCAGAAATGGCTGGATACTTCTTAGTATTTGTTATTTGTAAATACTGATAAAACTGCAATTTATAGCTCCATATAAACTGCCTATAACTCGTGTACTTATGTATGAAACTAGATAGATAATTGTACACACATACGCACACGCACTCACATAAACAAGAGAATCCTATTTTAGGTGTTATGTGTGTTATGTGTGTGTGTGTTTATGAATAAGAAGAGACTTTTTGTGCTGTTTCACCAGTCCGTTATGGGAACTCGGTTTTCACGCACGCGGGCTTGTATATATATATAAACAAACATAACACGCATACACGAACGCACGTCGATCACTTGACGACCAGATACAATTACCAATCACCTCCGTGTTTGTTAGAAAGACGCCAAATTAGCACGTGTTGTGTCGGCGGTCCCCCCATTATAACGCTTCACCAATCAAAGGCCGGGTCGTGGTCGGCCATTTTGCCGCCTTCGGCGATCGGAGCGAATTTGATCCAAATCAGCGTCCATTGTTATCCAGTCCCAAGTGGGTGTAATTGGGTACAAATACTGTCTGGATCTGGCAGCTTCCCAAACAGACAATGATGTCACCGAACAAAATTCGGAGAGAAAGGCAAAAACAGGCCGAAAAACAACCGGGAAAATACCCCCCCCCCCTTGCCCACGACATATAAAGCGGCCATTTCGAAGCGATTGATATTCGTGTTTACTGGAAGTGAACGATAACATGGGTAGATAATGTTATCTGATAGATGGCGCCCGACACGCCATTCAAACATCTCTACCAAGGGGTCATGGTCGAATCAGGTGCGCAGACGATATTTGGGTGTGTAGAGATAGATCGATCGAGAAGGCTATGACGCCATCACTTGTGGGTGACGCTGGTTTTATTTCTTGTCGGAGTGAACACTTCCTGTCGCGTTTCGCTTCCCATTATATCGCTTTTAAGCCACCAAACCGAGACGCCATATTGAAGATGTCCAGATATCGTCCATTTCCGCACTTATTATTTTTAGTGCGCAGTTAGTTAACTTACTGGCATTATCACCGAGTTAAATGGCGTCAAGCCGTCAGACGGCGCGACGACCGCTCTAGTGTTCGGACGGGGCGTGACCTTGACCCATCTAATGAGCACGTGATTACTTTGGGACGGGCTGAAATGTGGCAATTTTACGTCATGCAAGATAGCGGATGGTTAAATGTGGCTTAGTCACGTGATGTCTCACTGGTGACAGGCACATCCTTATGATAATGATGATGATGATGATGATCATCATCATCATCATCATAACAATTGTGATAATGGTGATATTGATGATTTTGATGATGAAATAGTGTAAGATGATTATTGGTGTTTTACGGTAAGAGGAGACGGCATGATGTGATGGTCGTTTCAGATCAACGAGTGAGTGAGTGGTGAGTGAGTGAGTGAGTGAGTGAGTGAGTGAGTGAGTGGTGAGTGAGTGAGTGAGTGAGTGGTGGTGAGTGAGTGAGTGAGTGAGTGAGTGAGTGAGTGAGTGAGTGAGTGAGTGGCAGATTGAGTGAGAGACAGAGAGCGAGCGAAGGGAGAGAGATAGAGAGACAGAGAGAGTGTATATATATATATATATATATATATATATATATATGTATGTTGTGTGTGTGTGTGTGTGTATGTTGTGTGTGTTGTGTGTGTGTGTGTGTGTGTGTGTGTGTGTGTGTGTGTGTGTGTGTGTGTGTGTGTGTGTGTGTGTGTGTGTGATCATAACGAATACCTCCATTATAACCCCCAAAGCATAATAACACCAAGATGACCGTACGACAATAACATCGATTGATCAGGTCAGCTGACAATGATCAGAAATCGATATAATACTCCATTATTGACACGTAGTTCTCTATTCCGGATACGCAGCCATTTTAGGCGACGCTCCAGAATAAAATTACCCAATCATCAGTCGATATCCAGATCGACTATCCGTACTATTTACCATAATATTCAATATATTAACTATTGTGCGTCGGGCTACTCCGATGACGTCATACGAATTTCGTCGATAGCCAGATAAGAGCGCCCTCCCTCGACATTTATCAGAACTGTCAACGACGAATGCGCATGCGTCACTCGTTTGATAATTGTTTTGTTATCTGGACGGGGGGGAGGACTTCTCTGTTCGGCCGAAGACAGTGATGCCGCGTTGATGGGTTGGTGATAAGATGGTGATGAGCTGGTGATGAGATGATAGTGACACGTTGATCAGATGTTGATGAACCGATAATCGGTCAACGTTGGGTCAATTATAGGTCACGTTCAACGCTGAAACTGATGATAGGTTTGTACTGATCTGGTGATGGGCTGGTGATGGGCTAGTGATGAGCTGGTGATTATATATGTATTAGGCCACTTAATGCCTAATTTGGCGCAGGTTGGAGACCAAAATCTGGCCCAGTGTCCGGCAGGTCAAAAGTTTGTGATGGATCCATGGAAAACTGGTATCAAACAAGTGATGGGCTGTAGAACTGTGACGGGCTTACGATGGGATGCTGCTGTACATAGTCCTGTGCCCGTCTCGGGCTATTGATATTGGCCAATAATGGGCCGGCAGAAATTTGGTTGTGGCCCAGGGATGGGCCGGTAATCGACCCGTAATGGGCCAGTACTGGGCCCAAATGTCGGACATTGTTTCTAACGATAATACGCCTTGTCACGGAAGCCGGAATCGATCTCGTCACGTGATCGCTTACAGCCAGCGTGACGTCATCAAACTCCGGGCTATCCTAACATCAAAGGCCACGCGTTGGCCGACGTCAGTAAGACGGTCTATCCGTCTGTCCGTCGGTGTGTCTGTCTGTCTATCCATCCAACTGTTTATGTCTCTGTCTGTCTGTCTATCTGTCTGTCTGTCTATCTATCTGTCTGTCTATATTTCTGTATGTCTGTCTGACTGTTGGCCTGCCCGCCTGTCTTTCTGTGTCTCTGTCTGTCTGTTTGTATGTCTGTCTTTCTGTATGTCTGTCTGACCGTTGGCCTGCCCGTCTGTCTCTGTCTATCTGTTTGTCTGTCCGTCCGTCCGTCCGTCTGTCTGTCTATAATGAGCTGACAAGCTCTAGGCCTCAATATTTCAAGTCATTATTCGTCCTCCTATCTTTCCCGTTCATTAGCTCGACGTGACATCCGCCATCTTTGTTTTAATGCCCGGATGATAATATTGGCGATATATTTCACGATGACGTCGGAGGTTCACGTGATGTCGTGTACAGCTGAACCTCTATTCGACGATCACCAGTCGGTTGTTCTGGTTATCCATGGCCTAATCGGTAGCGCGGTTGGCCACATATCCAGCTGGGGTCAAACCCCGCCGGGTTATATCAGAGGGGTGTTACATCGTTCACTCCGTCATCTAACGGTAGCGTGTTGAACCACAGATCACTAACACGCGTGTTCGAATCTCGGCGTGGGCATAGCTGAAGGGTGTTTCATGTTTGACTTCGCTTCATTACCTTTGGATGTCACTCGACCCATTTATCCTGCCTTTAGCACAAAAGTTGCCATAAAACATCAACATTTGCTCTTATTTCACATTCAAAGCCTAATTCCAAATTTCCTGCCATTTGTAGACATTCAAATCGCTAACTAATTATACAATATGTATAATGTTATTGGTATGTCTGCCTCTCAAAACCTCTCTCTCTTTCTCTCTCTCCAACCCCCCCCCTCTCTCTCTCTCTGTCATTGTATTTTTAACCCCAAATTATTTATACATGAACTAAGCCTTCCAAGACATCGTGTAAGATTACATACTAGTCTATAGACTTCACAGCACCTTAAATCATAAGGCGTGTTCGGATGGGTCGGGTTGATGATAATAAACAACCGGTTGATTAATGACGTACTTCTCAGCCGGAAAAACAGCTGGTCACTTACAGCTGTATCGACCTGCTGTAATGGCCTACTTATTGGAAGCCATAGAAAATACGAGTGGCTTTTTAAAGGCACTTCTCGTTTAACCCAGATACCTAATTCACAATAAATACAAGTCTGATATATATATATATATATATATATATATATATATATATATATATATATATATATATATATATTAATTGCTATTATAATTAAACTAACCTCCTCATCATCAACAATAGTATTGCCTTCTCCATCATGTTCGTCTAACTTCGCTAATAACTTGTCCTGAAATATGATAAAATAATTTGATAACTTAGTGTATTTATAGGTTAAACACACGCGCGCACACACACACACACACTCACATACACACACACATACATACATACATACATACACTCACTCACTCACTCACTCACTCACTCACTCACTCACTCACTCACTCACTCACTCACACACACACACACACACACACATACACGCACATACATACATACACACACACACACACACAGTCCATCATCAAAAACATTATTGATAATAGATCAAGTTATTATTGACGTAATCAATATCGTATTGACGACAATATAGCACTAATTAATATGGCGATATAACGATCTTATACATTGACACACATGTATACACAAGTATACACAGATATACGTCTGTATACCAAACGATTGTCAACATTTGTCCGGAAATTAATTATTTTCAATGAGGATGCGCGCAAAAGATTCTAAGATTCAACCACGGCACAGATTTGTTGAATGAATATACATATTGTCCAATATCTTTATGACACGTCACCGAGCTTGATGACGCGTCAATTGTCTTTTTATAACAAACAATAACACCGTGTAACATCATATATAACATCCTTAAGATATCATCGGTTACTTTCGGATAACACTAGATAACACCGTGTAACAGCGGATAGCATCGTATAACATGAGATGACATTGTAGATTAATTCAGCAGCTCAAAACATTGAATAAAACCAGATAACACCAGGTCACATCGCTTAACATCACACAACTAAATGAACATGGTGAACCTTCAGATAACATCAGCTAAGACTGCATAACATCGGAAATAACAACTGACACGACATGCATGACGTCATATATCACCAAATAACAACACTGAAGCATCACTATGTCATACTACATGTATATAGGGGTCGCCACATCTCTAAATAAAACTCATATTAACCAAAAAATACCACCAATCAAGCCATATGGGGTGCAACAAAACTAACAGCGAAAGCAAATTGATCCAGTTCGCAAGGAATTCTGGCAGAATGGAGAATCAGGAATCCGTCATCCAATGTCGTGGTCTCCTGGATCCGGAAATAGGCGGCACGATGTCGCTAGAACATGAAACACGTGGGCGACAGTTATCACGTGATCTGCGAAAAATACGTCATGTCCTTTACCGAGTCAGGGCGACCATATTTGTCTGTCGAGCTAGACGGTCAGTGACAGAGTCTAGTCAGACATCAAATGCGGAACACTTCCGGCATAGTGGATGTGGAGATTTCCGCGGTAATCTCATCTAGAATGAACGGAACGCTAACAATCGGGATCTTCTATTGTACGTTATAATATATCCGACCGACGTGAGGTCACGGTATCAAGGTGAAACATGAGGTCATGGCATTTTTATTGGGTTCAACCACCGGTTTGCCTTTCCTCCTACTAACAATACGACAACATTATCAAGCACGGTGAGAGTAAACTGTTTTTTAGGATAGATAACACGCACAATTATTGATCTTCATTCACCATCAGTGTGTGTGTGTGTTTTAGCTATGTATAATAAGGCACAGGCACAGAGAATCTCGAACCGTGAATTCAAACTCTGGACGTTTCTTCAGGGGACTGAATCCAGAGTGGCGACTTTACTTGCTGAGACATGTGTAATGTCTCACCAGTATAATGAGTTGGTACTGTTTGGGGTGCGGCGAGGGGGGGGGGGTTGCCCGGGTCATAGGTGGAGGGGGACTCGCACAGACAAATGACACATACCGTGTGTGTGTATGTGTGTGTGTGTGTGTGTGTGTGTGTGTGTGTGTGTGTGTGTGTGTTGTGTGTGTGTATGTGCATTTAAAGGCAGCAATGAGTTTCGAACTCGGAATTTTCCGTTAAGTGTCAACCCTATCATTGTTCATCACACATACACCATCCCCCACAGCGTAGACCGGAGTCTACTACAGCCGCCAATATACATCACATATTCTATATTTAGCTCTACCCAATAGACCAATCCCTTACAGTACGAGTTAATAGTGGTCCGGATATCGAAATGACCGACAGTGCGGGTTTTAGCAACGTTAGGCTAAAGATGACATTATAAGCCAAAGGCGAGAATCTAGCACATTTCAGGCGGAGAAATGCGGGTCGAAATGGTGAGGTATCGGACGGATGGGGTGTCGGAAATAAAAGGTGTCGGAATCACATGGAGAAATTGCACCAGATTAAGAACCAGTGATCGCTGTGTATTTTGCCGAAATCAATGGTCCAATGCCATCGTGACATTTGTCGCGCATGATCAGCGGCACAGCAAGTTCTACAGGATACCGGAAGCAGCTGCCTTACCATGGCAACCGTCCTCCGGGTGTAATGACGTCACAATCAGGACACCGTGACGTATTTATGACGCAACAGGGAGATGAATGATTCGATGATAGTGCTGATATCCAGGGGTTTGTTTTACTTACCAGATCGTTCCCTGAAGTCACCGCAATAAATTCCAATATGGCCGACTTTATGTTCCGGTGCCTGTTATTGCCCGGATCGTAGTCGGTCCGGTAGCGTTAAATACGGCTAGCTACCAACAACGTTACCCGATAACGCGCCACTGGCCATTAACCGGATGCACGCCAAAGGTTTCATCACGTGACCATTATCCCGATTTATACGGCTAAACTTAGGCTGACGTCGTCGTGTTGTCTAGTATATACATACCGCGTGCTGCTTCTTCGCCAATTAATATTCCGTCATAGTCACGTAATCAGCAATCTTTGATTTTCTGCATTTGTTTCAGATTGGGCAGGCCATAAACAACCCCAGATGGCGACTCTGTCGTTATATGTTGAGTTCAATATGACACCATCAATGGACTAGACGATAGTTTCCAGCATTTCCCGTTTCAAGATGACTGCCACTTGTGTTGAGATGTGTTATGACGTCAGCATCCGGAAGATGACAGATAGGTATCGTCATTTTTGTCTTTGCGCTTTCTCTCTCTATCTCTGTATATATATATATATATATGTGTGTGTGTGTGTGTGTGTGTGTGTTGTGTGTGTGTGTGTGTGCGCGCGCGCGCGCGTGTGTGTGTGTGTGTGTGTGTGTGTGTCCGTCCGTCCGTCCGTCCGTCCGTCCGTTATATATGTTTGTCTGTTGTTTACGTTTCAGTTGACAGCATCTTCACGATCACCTGACAATGGTCAAGGACGCTCTTATTCCATAACGGATATGCCAATAAAAACATCCATGACCTTTATACTCCTTTGGGTGTTGGGATTGTCTACCAACACAATTACCAACAACTACCCGTCACGATCGCCCCTAAAGCTCAAATGAAGATACGACCACGATGTGACCGCTGACCTCTGAACTTGAATGCACCAGTCGGCCATATTGATGAGCAACACTCCTCCGTGTCACGTGTCAGTCTGACTGTGACAAGTGACACACACACCACACCTAAACTAGACACGTGTTATCTTATTATCGCCCTCTTATCGTCAAGTCTATTCCCGCCAAATTCCTGGTTAGCGTCATTCTGTCACATAGCGCACCATCTTGATGATCGCTGATTGGCTGAGCCGAGTCACGTGTGGTTGACATGGCGGACAGATGTTGATTACATTATAAAACTGGTGTAATTGTTCTACTTTTTATAGTTGTTGTTGTTATTGTTGTTGTTTTTCATTGGCGGCTGCCGTTCTTATTTAATATTAACTTTTTCGGTTTTCAATTTCTAGCATTTTCCCCGATAACGAGGTAACCATCAGTCACGTGATTAATGAACCGGATGCATTATTTAATGCTACGAATTGGTTGCGTTCCACTTCATTATAGCACTATAATTAGTGCATTGTTATCAAGTGCTACGAACCTTTAATGTGTAGTGTTTGTTTAGAGTCCAATCTGTTAGATAGTGCTTTGTCATCTTGGGAGTTTGATCTGTGTTTAGATAGTGCAATATTTGGCTAGTGCACAGTGTGAATAGTGCGTTATTCACCTAGTGCTGTGTTTGAACTGAGTGGTTTAGTGCTAGTGTCGTTGTTTAAATATTACAGTATTTGGTTAGAGCTGTGTCTGGTGGCTAGTATAGTATAATATATCATCAATATTATGTTAGTGTTATGACCTTTGCTGGTGTAGTGTTTTGATTTTAGATTTATTTTAGTGTTCTCTCGGTGATATATTATTTTTATGTTATAATATTTCATTTTGTGTATTAGTTACCTACACACTTTGCCGTTACGTTTTATATGAAAATGCTTCCACCTCATCCACGATGTAATTATGTTGGATAATGTTGTGTTGTGAACTGTTACCATAGTAACGCCATTACGACATCAGAAGTCAAATGTTATTATCCTTGTAAAGCGATAAATGATGATCATACTTTGTAGTCATATGGGGAAAAACATATCCATATCAAGAGCTTTTGTGAATGGAGGAGTATTTCAATACATGCAAGGAATACTCTTGGCCAAAAGTTAAGCATCTCTTCCTTATATATATATATATATATATATATATATATATATATATATATATATATATATATACTTCGAAACATGTCCGCATAAACTCACACTGTCAGTGTAAGTAATAAATTGTTTCAGTTTTTAAAAACCGTGCGTTAATACTCTTTCAAAATGTTCAGATAAAAATAAGATCATCAATCTGGTGCTTAGCTTTCGGCCATAAGTGTATTTAGACCGCAGCAACACATCACAAAACATACAAGATGTTTTGGTCAGCACAAGAGGCATCTTTTATGACATACAAGATGTTTACTCCACGCCAAGGACTGGCTTCCAATGGAGATAAAATAGTGTTTTATATCTATAGATACTCACTGAAGGAAAGCTGATATCTGTAAGCGACATCTGAGGGGAACTCAGACAATGACATTAACAGCCCCTAGATAACAGCGAGTATCACTTAAAAATGGCCATAATACCAGGTGCCACTTCACGGTCTGCGACTAATACCACCTGATAGAATTGGTCATACAATCATATAGTACCTGACTATTAGTAGATAATAGACTGTACCACGTGATAGTCTGTAGATAACTTGTCATAATATCAGTGTCTAATGTCAGTTAATAGTAAAAAAGACAATGTGTAATCTTTGTAATAAGGACCCATTTTAGACCAAGTAATGGTTTTACCGTAGTACAGTGATGGTTTTGTTCATATATATGTATGTATATATATATATATATATATATATATATATATATATATATATATATATAATATATATTACTAAAAGATTTCTGGTCTGAAGGTCGGATTTGGTGAATGAACGGGAATAGGTTAATGGTCTGAATAGGGAATTCGTTAGAATTAAAATATTGGTTCGAATAAGCAATTGGTCGGAATAAGGAATTGGTCAGAAGAGTAAATTGGTGCGAATAGGGAAAAGGTCAGAATAGGGAATTGATCGGGATTGGAAATTGGTTGGAAAAGGGAAAAAGTCAGAATGGAAAGATGGTGACCTCATTCTCTTGCGTATGGTAGATGACTAAGCAAAGTGCCGGTGAGATGTTATTAAATGGACCTGGAATTGTGGGGATGTCCTGTCTCTGTGACATTTTACTTCGAACCCGTGACATTAAGTTGAGTGCCGAACACAGTTTGAACGTAATCGCGACATTTTCACGGAAGATTACTCGAAGATAATCTATGGTGCAAGATACATTAAGTTGAAGAAATAGACATCTCGATAAGTAGCACGTCACCAAATGTGGCAAGAAAGGTGACAAATAACACCAATGTGTCATATCACAAACACACAGGTGAAGTGTAACACCCTGGTGTCACACCCGAGAACTAGGACGCAACTCATCCGCATGTAACATAACTTGTGTATAACTGGGGTATAACTGATGTGTAACTTGTGTATAACTGGTGTATAACTGATGTGTGCCGTACGACAACTGGCATATAACAACGGTTATCGTGTAACAAATTTTGACATATATTTAACATGGCTGTAATATAACATAGCTGTTATGTACCACAACTGTCTTACAGCACAGTTGTAATATAAAGCAGTTATCGAAACCGTTCATTGTATGCCATAGTCATGTCACGTAACCCGGATGTATATAGCCCAGATTTTAGATAGTGCAGCTGTCTTCTAACACAGTTGCACAATGTAACATGGCTGTCATATGTTATACCTTTCACGTTACACAACAGTCTATTGTCATAACCGTAATATACGGCTGTCGTATGAATTAGAATGTCGCATCATACGGGTGACATGTCTCATAGCTGTACAGATGTTGTATAAAATTATTTTCAAAAATATGGCTGACAAGCTGCCATTATTGCACAGAAGGTAAATTGCACAGCTACCATTATAACATGGCTGCCACATAACGCAGCTGACACTAGAGTACAGCTGAAATAGCTCACAGCTGTTATTATGGCCGAACTGAGAAATAATATAGCTGCCATTAAAATACAGCTGTACAATAACGCAGTTATTTGATAATACAATTTTTAAATAGTGCAGCTGAAAGATAAAGCAGCGGTTTTTCCAAAGTAAACAGACCTTCAGATTAGTAGAATTGAACACGAGACTACACGAACAGTGACGTAATAGAACCCGTGATCGTGATATTGGTCACGTGACATCGGTCATCAGCTGTAATTTAAGGCCAATCGCTAAGTATTGTCATTCGCTAGTAGCGCCCCCTGGTGTATCGTCTTTATATCGGTTGTTTAATTGGAGGGTAACTGGTTTTGATTAATTTAGCGGAGAGACACCAACGGTACGTCAATATACCGGAAGTAATGATTGGATCGGGTCGTTTGTACCGGAAGTCGATTTGGAAAGCGATCGGGAGAGGAGAATGTTAGTTGAGGGCTGATAGAAAGGCGAATGCGCTGACCGGAAGTCGCGTCTATAATGGCACGGGCACTGCTTCTTAATACCGGAAGTGATTATAGGTAGGATTGGGGATATATATATAGGATTGAGTATATATATATATATATATATATATATATATATATATATATCCCCAATCCTATATATATATAGAGAGAGAGAGAGGCGAGAAAGCCTTATTAACTGAAACTTTGTGCTTATTAAATTATTGTTTTTTATCATGTGAGTGAGTGAGTGAGTGAGTGAGTGAGTGAGTGAGTGAGTGAGTGAGTGAGTGAGTGAGTGAGTGAGTGAGTGAGTGAGTGAGTGAGTGAGTGAGTGAGTGAGTGAGTGAGTGAGTGAGTGAGGCTGTAAGGCAGTGAGGGAGTGAGTGGGTAAAAATGATTATTTGATACAGAGGAAGGTCATTGTTAATGGGATATTAGGGTCTGTATTGTGTATTCTGTATCAAAGATAATAATTATATAAAGTAAATATATAATGTACGTTTACGTATTTTGTCTATTCCGTCAGTCTCTCTCCTCTCTCTCTCTCTCTCTCTATATATATATATATATATATATATATATATATATATATATATATATATACCTATCTATCTAATTATCTATCTACCCATCTATATATCTATCTATTTATCTCTCTCTATTCGTGCTTGCGTGTAGGTGTACAAATAGCTTATAATTTAAAGTTCTCCAGCTAAAGCGGAACGTCAATTCGTAAAACATTCCAACGGAACGCACTACGCCCTCGACCTAATGGTATTACAGCATGATGTCCACCAGGGGGAGCCACGTCACACAACAGTCCCGGTTATCAATGATAAAATGAGGAGACTCCTGATATATAAAAAACGAAATATTATTTAATAAAGCGGCTGCCGGAGTTGTGATGTCATTCAAATTCGTCGTACGTCATCGTCCGCCTTCAAACCGGAAGAAGTTGAAGCAGCACGACGCAATGACGGCAAAGCGCCTTGATGACGTAATACGTCATGCTGCGCCAAAACACGAAACCCCTCGGGGGTGTTGTGCACGGCGACAGTTGGTATGATGGATCGGTTAGAGCGGAACCCGCTTCCGGTGCGGCCTTTTCCGACATCAGTCCAGGGAGCGCCGACTCGAATTCGCATCGATCTCGCACAGCTACTGAAATCTGGCGGAGAACAAGAGCATTAATCTAATGTTCGGGGGTTCTCGACCCCGCGTGTAATTGGCGACCAGACACGGCAGCGATGGCCGAGTGTGGAGATCACTCGCGCATGCACGGCTGTAACCAGACTGCCATACTCCTTCGATAATGACATGTCTTAATTATCGCCCACTCTCCTTGACGTCAATCCGGAACAGTACTAGTTGACGGTAAAAGGGTCCCGGATCGTATTCTGGATTTTCTTAAAAGCTTTAAAAGAACCCGACCAATAAAAATACGCCTCGTAATTAGTATTATTCCGCCTGAGAGGAACTACTTTAGTCAATGGCCGTCATAATGATCACATGATCGTATTCATCCGCCGAATAATAATTACTATGGCAAGTGTACTCAGATATGCGCAGTGTGTGCCTGTGCATGTGCGATCGTGTTTGTTTATGTGTGTATGTGTGTGCGCGCGCACGTGGCAGTCCTTCGCGCATGCACGCCTACTATGACGCACACAGTCATCAAATCATGTGGCACATTACTTAAACTGATTACCATAAATAGCATTTTGTTTATCACACACAATTTGCTGCCTACAGAATACCATTTATACTCACATCAGTCGAGATTTAACACAATTTTTACAAAATAGATCTCATCAATTAAGCTTGAGGTGTGAAACGCCCTCTGGGGAATGATCCAGAACCGCTCCGAAGCGGACGATCCCAGAGCCACCTAACGACTGTCGCGCGAACGACCAGCTATCATTATCGTAATGGATAAATCAGGCCTGAAATACCACTAATTCGGCGAGGCCCATTAGATATGATCACCGTCTCTATTAAATACGATCACTGAGCCCATTAAATACAATCACGAGGATCAATGAATAATCATGCAACGCTCATTTTGTTTACCGCCATCTTGGGCTGAGGATTTGGGGAATATTTGAGACTTTTTGTTTGTTTGTTTGTTTGTTTGTTTGTTTGTTTGTTTGTTTATTACAGCTCCCAACATGAAAAGTCTCTGTTGTGGATTCACTCGTCTAGTCCAGATTTTATATTCAAGAATTGTGAGTATTTGCGCCATTGTCTTTTTACACACTGCTAACACACACACACACACAAAGAGAGAGAGAGAGAGAGAGAGAGAAGAAAGCGAGGGGGTGGCGCCATCTAGGCTCGCTTTCGGGATCTAAGTAAGTGATGGATGAATGGACTCTTCTCAGTGTTCCGTGTGTACCGCGGGATTTTCCGGATCATGTAGGACATCTATATTTGACCAGGATCAGCACTGTTTGTCTAAACGATAAACAACCAATCCTTGTCCTTCCGGAAAAAAATTCCTGTTAAGAGTATCACTTCGCCACAACGTAAAGTAGTTCCTCCTCCAACGTGCCGGAACCCATAAAGTGCTGAGTAATACCAAATTATAATATATCAGCTCAGTTGGTAGAGTTGACAAACAATAAATGGGAGATCTAAACAAACAACAATAACAGCTATTCCAGGTGTGTGTGTGTGTGTGTGTGTGTGTGTGTGTGTGTGTGTGTGTGTGTGTGTGCGCGCGCGCGCCTGTGTGTGTCGCCGAAATAATTTATTTAAAAAAATGTTGCTTCCTACGGCCACTTTTCTGTACACAGCAAGCTAAATCGACTTAGTAAAGTGACAGATGAAACATCCTTCATACGTTGTTAGACCTGGATGTCAATCCTGATGCTGCAGATTTGGTCAAATGTCATATTTTGGTGTTATTGGTATCTCTTTTGTTGTTGTTGTTGTTATCGTCGTCGTCGTCGTCGTTGTTGTTGTTGTTGTTGTTGTTGTTGCTGTCAGAGAACGTCCGGGGTTGGGCCATCTATCAATTACTAGTTTGTTAACTGATAATCAGTACCCAGTTTGTGTATTTGAATTCAACATCTCGACGTTTTTGCGTCAACAAAATGGGCATCATCCGAAACAAACTATTGTAAGTTGACAGTAAACGACTTCTGTCAGTCTTTAGTTTTCGAGATAAGATAGATAGATAGATAGATAGATAGATAGATAGATAGAGAGAGAGAGAGAGAGAGAGAGAGAGAGAGAGAGGACACAAGTTTATAGCAGCAAATTTACGGGGACTTGTATATTGTATTTATTTAACCACTGATTGCAGTGTTATTCTGCAATCAATTGGTTGTTAACGTATCGACTGCTTGAACTTTCTATTCAGAACTACTTTTTGTCCAAAGTACATTTGTACATCATGCGATGACGCTCCCCATTATGAAGTTTTTTCCTGTATTTGCCAAACTAAGAGCACCATTTTTGACGAAGTTGGGAGACGGAGTGGGGGAAGACGGAGTGGGGCGGGGGAGGCTTCAGTAGTTCGGTAGTTTATTTGGAGTCTTGTCCTCTTACAACTTTAAATAAAACCGAGCGCCTTCTCAATACGCCATCGTAATCTCGTCGTAAAGCGTCTTACAGAAATATCATACTCCCTGTATTAAATAGGTCAATAGTGTGGACTTAACCTCTGACCTAGATTTCGACTGTTGACAGCCCGACCAGAGCGTCCTTGACCTTGATGGCTGTCTCCTCGTAACGACTGCACCCCGCCGACTGTAGTGAATGGCTTCGGATAAATGGCCCTTATAACCGGAAGTGGTTGAAAATGGCCGCCGACTTGGCAGTACATTAAGCCAGAAAGAAGCCGACATGGCGGCCAGAGATTGGAGTCGTATCTATGCACTGGCTGTATTGTACTTATTGGTACTGATGATAATGGTGGAAGATGGAAATGAGGGGGGATGACTGTGTTTGAGTCAACCGCCTGTAAGTCGGACAGACCGTCAACTTATCTGTCTGTATGTCTATCTCTCTCTCTCTCTCTCTCTCTCTCTCTGTGTGTGTGTGTGTGTGTGTGTGTGTGTTTTTGTTAATGTCATCTCTTCATTCACTAATTCCCACGATCAATCACTAATATTACATATTACAATGACATAATAAATAACTAGTTGACTAACTGCCTGACTGACCGACTGCTTGACTGACTGACTAACTTACCAACATACACAACATTTGTCTCAGTAACTTAATCATTAATTCAGCCAACTGACTCACTTACAGACTAAATCAATGACCCATTCACTCACTCACTCACTCACACACTCATTCAATCAATCAATTGTTCAATCGACCAATCAGTCAGTCACACATTTACTCACTCACTGACTGTTTCACTCACACTAACATAACTCAATAGAACGTCACCGCTACTGCAGCTCACAGTCAGATAAAGGTCACCGGTTGAAGGTCGTTACTTTGACCTCAACCAGTCAAATATTGATCTACTGTAATTCTGGTGTACACATAATCTACCTCCCTCCCAATATCTACCTCTATCGCAATCTACCTCTCTCACAATATCTCTCTCTCACTCTATCTGTTAACAATGCTTGACAAATTGATGTTTTCGGGTCACGTCTGGAGCAGGACAAGGGACTCGGTGGATTATACACTGTCTTTGGGATTTGATCCGACAGAGGACAACTAGGTCATTGGTTACTGTCTGGGTATATGGGACTAGTTCTCTCTCTTTCTCTCTCTCTGTGTGTATGTGCGCGCGCGCGCGTGCGTGCGTGCGTGTGTGTGTGTGTGTGCGTGTGTGTGCGTGTGTGTGTGTGTGAGAGAGAGAGAGAGAGAGATAAATACATTATATTTGAAAATGGCTCTCCCAGTTGAATTATTTCAACATTAACAACAATTACAAGAACACTCCAACAATGACTAACAGATGACTGTAATACTATGACTCTACACTATCAATGTACACCGTGACTGTACATCCGAACTATACCGAGTGCCAGAATCACACACGACCAAGTTCATTTAGTCTTCGGCGACAAAACAACATAAATCACGCCATGGACGATATTAAAGCTAATGCCAAGCTTGGGATCCAGACTGCGCGTGATGCGAGATATTGTGACCCTATGCGCAGCTCCGGTTCGATGATGAGCGGTGATGGCATCGTTTGTGTTAGTGGCACTTCTCGTTGCCACCATTTTAGATAACACTATTTGCGGCCAGATGAGACGGACGGATGGTGACGAAATGATACGGGTACGATCTAAGAAAGTGGGTGAAATACACATGTCCCTCATGGCTCTGGGACAAAATTGCAAAAGACGCATAATGGGCGGTGGATAAGTTGTTGACAGGGCGATATCTAATGACGAACTGCGAATGTCACGAAATAGACGTGAGACAATATAAGTGTAATACGAATGATTGCGACATAAAAAATATAGCGATCGAAAAGGGCGAAATGAATTAGAGGTGGGATCGACCTCCGGGGGTTGGTGGGGGTGGGTGGTAAAATAAATAAAAAACAGTGGACAAAATGATGAAAGAAACCGAATGCGTGATCGAGGCAAATGCGTCTGGAAACGACTGACTGTTGCGACGAATGGCAATGATGTACGACTGACTGATGGGCCGATGGAGCCCGGATTAATCAGGATTTTCTAAAAATGTCGGACATAACACGAGACTTAATAAAGATGCTGAAATCTTTGAACTGGGCCGATTCGTGCTTGATTAAATTGCACTTGAGTAATTCGTCACTGGGATGCTTGGAACAACAAGATTTAGTTAACAATGACGACGACTCTTTGTGACTAATATTACTGGTTGGGGGGGGGGGGTGCCGGGACCTACTAATTGCCGACTATAGCCGGAAACTGTTGACTAAATTATCGTTAACAGCGAGAAAGTGCTCGTTAATTGTCACCATTATTGAGTTGGTGTTTACTAATTACCGATAATACGGAGGTCGTGTTTACTATTTACCACTATCAGTCTCAGTCGATACACTGATTGCCTTCAGCATTAAAATTCGATAATCACCGCAAACATTCGCTAACTGAAAGACGCGAAAACACAGAAATTCTAAATGTGCCTAATGTATTGGGGCGGATCCACCCAACGTTCCCCCCTCATTTACTTACACCCATTTCTAACTTCGCTCGCTTGAGAGCTATAATGTCTGGCCCGGAAGATGACATATGTCAATCATGTGTCATTTACAGATGATGACAGATGTCATACTTCCCAGGCACCACTCACTCAACCATCCACTTAACGGCGTCGATTACTGATGTTCCGATGTACTCGTACTAATTGTACACTGACATTTACTTTTGTACTCACTTCACGGATCTCGATGGGCAGATAAAACGAGGGATGGCGGGGGGGGATATCGAGGGAAGAAAGGCGAAGGGAAAGGGGGAGACGGAGTGGGAAGAGAGAGGGGATAGTGGGACGGGAGAGAGCGGGTGAAAGGGATAGAGAGACGGAGGGATAGAGAGAGGGAGAGAGAGGGGGGAGAGAGAGAGGGAGAGGGGGAGGGAGAGAGGGGGAATACGGGAGAGGAAGAGACAGGGATGTGAGGGAAGAGACAGAGGGAGGATGAGAGATGGAGGGAAAGAGGTGGAGAGAGTCGTCTTGGTTTCGTCAAAGACGTCATATCTGTCAGATGAGATGTTGGTATGTTATCAAGATTGTGGCCAGATAAAGATCTAGACAAATCTACATTTGGATGGATAAATAGCTACAAAATGGATATATAGATAACTAGACGGGTAGACAAGCGCATAGATAGACATATATATATATATATATATATATATATATATATATATATATATATATATCGATGGGTGGATGAATGGATGGATGGACGCAAAATGGCGCAATACTTCAATATGTACTACAATTCAGTGTACAACATCGGTGTACACACATACACACACAAATTCGGCTGCCTGGTACACTCCGAAATATCTCCAAATATTGACTGTATATTTCCTATACGTACAACACACGCCATAATATGCTCATATATCGCCAAAAGACCTGCTCCAAAGACATCCCCCCCCCCCCCCGACCATCCTTGGGTGTCATGTCAACAGACTTCGTTCTCGACCAAAAAATCTTCAATTTCGATGATCAGTCTGAGCCCAGTATACAGTGTCCGACCTAACATTTTGTCTCGTAATGTACCCTGATTATCGCTACCGGCCAATGAGACACTATGGAATGGCCAGCTAATGGCAGACGTTAAGGACGAGCTAAGTGGACGGGCCAGCTATCCGGTCGTCTAATTATTGCTTGTTTGTCAATTGGTTACGCTTAACATCAGATTTACTGGCGAATAATGACGGCGACGGGGCTCGCACAGGGCCCATCTCAGTGGCGTCCCCAGGTGGTCAGATAGGCTCTCAATGTCCCTGTCTCTTCCTGGAGTCGATATAACATTTCGTAACATTTCATATTGTTTCTTGAACAAATTTATAGAGGGATACACCATCCATACACACACACACACACACACACACACACACACATATATATATATATATATATATATATATATAAAAGCATGCCTAGATATGTCACCACTGCGGTTTACGGTCGTGATCGGTGCGGTCCTGATGGTTTACGGTCATCTTTCTGTGGTTTGGGATATTGTTCTAATACAGGGTGTGGTTCATCTCAGTGTCATGTCCATTGTTCGAGGGATGCGTGTATGCACGCAGTCGAATCCCTTCAGAGTGACCATCTCCAAGCTAGAACCGATTTTATGGACACATGTCTTAATCTAAAGTCGCCGCATCAAGTATTTACCACCAACTAAATCACTTCCCCCCCACCCCACACACCCCGACTGTCAACAATAACAAATATGTATATGATAAATTAGCTAAGTTGTATGTATCTCTTGTTGTTATAATCTTCTCTTCGGGTATAGAAATGTTAATTGTTCCTGGTTTACGTCTACGTTTGTGCACGTTGTACTTGTAGGCTAAATGGGCCGAGCGACCCCTAACAGTAAAGAGGCGAAGTAAAGGATGAAACATCCTTCAGACGTAGTCCAGCCAAGTATATATATATATATATATATATATATATATATATATATATATATATAATTCTTCTGTGTGTCTGTTTAAGTTATATCTGTCTGTCTGTCTGTCTGTCTGTCTCTATGCATGTATGTATGTATGTTCCTGTCTGTCTATCTATCCCAAATAAAATTACATACGGTGAACCACATATGGCGCCGAGTTACTTCCGGTCCAAATCATACGCTGATTGGCCACAGTCTTCTTGTTTCGGTAAAATGCGTTCTGTAGGTGTTACTTCACGTCCGAAGTAACCGGATGCCAGCCGGTTATACTGTAACTCGAAACACCGCCCCAGAGAGCGGTCGTAAATAGCGATATCGTCACGTGACTTGTGTGTAATGGCGACACTAGACAAATTGGCTGTTCCCCTGAGATCCGCCATGTTGGTCGTAACAAATATGGCGGCGTCAATTGTCCAGATTGTCGTTGGGCCAATGATAACGTAATATGAGAATCACGTAACCTAAATACTACCTCTGGGTGATTCATCGGGAAACTTAATTCTCATATGTACGATCTCTCCCCAGTTTGAAGAGCGCGATCGTTTTGAGAGTTAGCCAAAAGGCACTGGCACAGATAATACGAAATTGTGATATTACTGCTACTTCTCATGAAACCACACACACACATATATACACAAACACACACACATATATATATATATATATATATATATATATATATATATATACCAACACACACACACATACACACACACAAAAACACTCACTCACACTCGCATTTATACATGCACATACACTAACACAAAACCACAAAATCACACACACACAAGACACAAACAACAACAAATTTATCAGTGACGTACTAGAATCACAAAATTAATCGTAAATACCTCCATTCCCCTAAATAACTCGTACTAAAGACGGAAATGCCACATTCAACCGGAACTGGCTCAACTAAATCACGTGTTTGTACTTCGACAAAAAAACATTCATTGTCAGTGATCTCTGTCGGTCATCAGGAAAAAATCACGTGACATCGACCACGTGATCACGGTTGACAATATGGTGGAGAATATTCGTTGAACAGAAGGGCGTGAGTTCTATGAAGTGTCCGTTGTTTATTGGTTGTATTGGTTCCGTTCAAGCAGTACACCAGCGCCCCCTGGCGTGCTATACTGGCTGTATTCGGAGTAAACGATTCTACGGAATCTCTTCTCTGACACTTAATCCATTACGAAATCACCGAGTGGCACATCGGCGAGAAGCCATTCAACTTCCGCTTGGTGACGTTTTGGTCACGTGGGAGTGTAACAATCAGCGGCCATTTTTTTATTATCAGACACCAAAACGTCTCTCTCTCTCTCTCTCCGACTAGCGAGCTCTGATTTGTTGTTTGACGGTAGCGTTATTCATGTGTGTGTGTGTGTGTGTGTGTGTGTGTGTGTGTGTGTGTGTGTGTGTTGTGGTGTGTGTGTGTGTGTGTGTGTGTGTGTGTGTGTGTGTGTGTGTGTGTGTGTGTGTGTGTGTGTGTGTGTGTGATGCAGGAAGCCATTGCCGCGACACGATTCTATCGGCTGCCGAAAAACCAACTAAATTCCCATTATTTGTCGGCCATATTCTAATATCGCTCACGTCACGTGACGCCTATCTTATCTTGAGTGATCTAGGTCTGGATGGTATCCGGATCAAGATCAGCTTCTGGCTGTTAGTATAGAGAGCAATTGAATCGGACTTTCCTGACCGTAGCTCGGGTGTATTCTAAGTCCCGCGGACATGGAAACGGCTTCGATTTAACCCGACCTCACCATGGTAGTTAATGGCACCCGGACCATGTCAACTGGTCCCTTCGAATTAACCGTTCTTTGCGAACTGATATTTAATAAGCGATGTTATTTTGACAAAACTTCGACATGTCGTGCGCGTATGTGTCGTATATGTCGTATGTGTCGTGTGTGTCGTATGTGTCGTCTGTGTCCTATGTCTCGTCTGTGTCGTATGTGTCGTGTGTGTCGTATGTGTCATGTGTGTCGTATGTATCGTATGTGTCGGAAGTGTCGTATGTGTAATATGTGTCGTATGCGTCGTATGTGTCGGATGTGACGAACGTGTCGTATGTGAGAGAGTGCGTGAGGGAACATTCCCGTACAGTCTCGCTAGCCCTCTGTCGGCCACTGATTGCACCTTTAAGAAGGACATTTTGGGCCAGGATTCTTCGGGATCGATAGCATAATCCGGAACAATGGCCGTCGGCAAACGTTGTTGATCGGAAATTATAACTGGGATCATCTCGCCGTAAAAATCCATCGGTCTCCGGGGCCAGAGAGTCGAGTGCTGCCACCTAGGTCCAGACATCGTGACCCACTATCTCCCCGATCACGTGTTTCCGGTAGTCAGCCAGAGGTACCCAAGCAATCTGTCTTCCTATTGGTTGAAAGAGATTTGACGACGACCAATCAGCGACAAGTTTGTCGCCTATTCGATTTTTCGATGAGTTTAAACCGAACGGAACTCTCCCGGAGAGCCCTCTAACGGTAACTCTAGCCGTGGACACGTGACTCAAACACGTGTTCAACGCGGACTAGACGAAATCCTTTACCGTGTTTCTGGTGTGAACCGGCCCTCGACATTTCGGACGAGTTCTCCGCCGTACACTTGTACCGAGTGTCCGGTTATTCGAATCTGGATTATGTTTCCCAGAATATTTTTTCATATTTCGGTGAAATCGCGTACCGTTATCCAGACAAGTGTCACGTGGGGTGGCGGGTCACTTCGCTACCTGAGGAGTCCCGAAACTCAAAACCTTCAATGACAGCACCAATCGAATTAGTGGCATGGCGATATATGATCCTGAATGTACTCGTAGCTTCGAGACAGAACCACAAATTTGTATACTGCCCCATGGATAGACATCAATCGCATCATGATCAGATGTCGGATTCAACTTAACCATATCGGGATTAATCTGGATATTTGTTTTTAATAGGTCCTGGTGAACGTGGATGATTAGTTGTTCTATCCGAATCAACCGGGATTAACAGTTGTTTTGTCTGAATAAACCTAAATACTCGAATGTTTTGTCTAGATAAATCTCCGGATCAGGCAGGATCCTCGTTTTTTGTCGGGTTCAATCTGGATCGTTGGCTGTTTTGACACCATCAACCCTAATGGTTTTTGCTTTCAGTAGAACAGTTTTCCATTAATCTGGATAGTGCGTCCCATTAATCCAGATATTATTCGCATTAACGTGGAAAGAGTCCTTCAGTTATGTATTTAATTATACGTTTACAGTCCAATATTAGCCGTGACCTTCTAAGGACTTGACCCCTCCACGGCTATCAACCCCCCCCCCCTCCCCAATATGCTAATATATCCGGCCCCTGGAATGTGTACTTTTTATATCTATGAGTTAGAGGCACGTAATTAACGTAATAAACCTTTTATGGTTCGTGAACCGTTCAAGACATGAGAAAGAATAGCAGCCAGTGAGTGGGTTCGAACCTAGAACATGCCAGTTTCTAGCTTGCCACATTAAACTCGCAGCCATTATTTAGTACCCGCAGTAATCAGGACGTTGGTGTGGATCGTCTGAATAGTATCCAGAAGGATCGGAATTATCATCATGTATCCAGATGAGGCGAAAGTAACAAGGCCAACACTAACATGTTATCGTGCCGAAAATACGAAATTACTGACACACACACACACACACGCGTATATACACACACACACAAACAGCGTGACAAGAACCCAAATCATGCTTTGAACGCGGGGAAACGTTCAACGAATAACGAGCCGACATCCGGTCACGTGCCGGCCTACCGGCACGGGACGAGCCGAGGAAAGCCGTCCAAACCCGAAGAAAGGCCGAAGACGTCGGCGGACGGGCGAGCGAACGGAAGCGCGGGCGCGGGTGCGGACGAGCGAGCGAGTACTCACGATTTTCTGATTGAGACATTGTAGTTCCTTTTCGGTGACTTTCCGTCGACTGGTCTCCTGTTGTTGTCGCTTGAACTGGTTGTACTTGTAGACCAAATACATGCCTGGTACAGCGATCGTAGCTAGCGGCTTGATCAAACCACGCTCCAGACGGTTTGCGGGCATTTTGTCATCGGGATACGGACCATGGTCGGTCTACCGACGTCTTACCCGCTCCAGATAGAGCCAGAGAGAGAGAGAGAGAGACATCGATTTTTTTCGGGGAGCCGGTCGGTCTCCGGGCCGCGCACGGCCAGCCACACCGGCTAGCTAGGCTCGGCTCTAACGGGCTGGGAGGCTCGGCTGCAGCTCAAACGGAGATCTGTATGTTTGTGCGGGGCTGGTGTGAGGGGGGGGGGGTACAGTGGCAAATCGATAACTCTTTCTCTCTCCCTGTGTGTCTGTGTGTGTGTGTGTCGACGTTTCTTCGCCAGCTTCCTGAGTGGTCGACAAGCGGTTGTCATGTGACATGACGTCATCATGACCAAACGGGTTCCCCGTGTATCCGTGCTCGTATCGCAATGCGAAGCGCGCAAAATTTGCTGCCTCACCGACCTTTTCCGCTCGCCAGACCAGTGGCTGGTTCCCGCGTCGGTTGGCTGGTCCAATAAGTAGTTAAGCGGCCATCCCGTCGACAAATATTACCAGACAATCGCGAGGCCAAACTAGCCAACCAGCCAGATGTATACAGGCAAATCAGCCAACAACTGACCAGACAATCAGACGAGCCAAACAACCAGCCAAGCGATCACGAACACCAAATTCTCAAACCAGACAAACCAAGCCAATGACCAGCCAATCAAATCACCACCCAACCATACGAATAAGCAGCCTGAAATACAGACAAATAACCAGCCATTCACCAAACAATCGCGGATGGTCGGAGAATTCAATTTGCTTCATTCCTGGCTCCCGATATTGGTTACCATAATGTATCGGGCCGTACAGGGCCTAAAAGTGCCATCTGGCGGCTTTAGTGTAACGACAAGACGACATCTGGCGACAGAATGAGCACAGCACGCTGAATTGGTAGTAGTGTATTTAACGCTCACTAGATCCCTTGTCTTTGTAAACCTAAGAATCCGTATGTCTCTTCCGGATCAGTAGTCCATTCGAAATTATTGAACACAAAAATTGACATTTGACTAACGATCTTCTATTACAATAATAATAATACTAGTTAATAATAATAATAATAATAATAATAATAATATATCATCTTTAGCAGCAGCATCATAATCACAAACATCAAGGATTGTTAATAAAGACAACATTATTATTGTCGTTATTACTAATATCATCAGCATCATCATCATTATGATTATTACTATTATTATTTTGAAAAATATTGTTATTGTTGCAATATTAATATTATTATTATTATTATTGTTGTTGTTGTTGTTGTTGTTGTTACTACTACTACTACTACTATTGCTACTAACATAAAACAAACATGTTTTCCATCACTGGGATTCAAACTCACCATCTGAATGCCGACATCTTCGCGCATTATCTCCTGCGCCACGAAGAGTCTTCATATTTTGATTTAGATTTTTCATTATTTATTGAACATTAATATTCGCCTTCCAACTTCATCGGATGAACAAAATATAAATTTTTAGGAATAAAAAATAAAATTCATTGACTTAATCCCATTTTAGTGTCAACGTTATATATAGTACCCTTGTGGTAAATCATGTTTAAATGTGCTAGATACGTGAAATTTCCGCATCCAATTGGTGGTTTCGTACCGAGAACCTCGCAATTTTTAGCTTTACCATCTAGGTATATTTATTTCTAGTATGAATTGCCTCCCGCACGCCACCTAGCGTTCGATAATACGATTTCGACCAGAATGTAGGACGCGCCGGAAATTGAGCTGCGAATGGAAAGTTTGTGAAACGGTGATAAGACGGAGGTGAAACGGTGATAAGACGGAGGTGAAACGGTGATAAGACGGAGGTGAAACGGTGATAAGACGGAGGTGAAACGGTGATAAGACGGAGGTGAAACTGTGCCGAGGAAATTTGAAAGCATATGAACCGCGAAATTGTGGCGTAAATGAACAGAACAAGTCACGAAATTATTATGAGACACTGAAACGGTCTGATACGACAAGACTACTTGACCATATTTGGTCCAGATGTGAGATCAGTTGGAGATACGTTAAACTACCTAAGTGAAACTGAAACTAGAATGGCCAGAACTCGGCTTTTGAACAAATAAAATTTTAACAAATACTAGCCAATCAGTAAAGTACCGTAATAAAATAATAATAATAATAATAACAATAAAATACATTAAAATAAGACTGACACTTGAACGTACTTTGATGAAACTCATACAGAAGGTATTGGTGCTCAGAACCTCTTCTGTAAGGAAAAAGGGGAAAATCTTGAAATTGTTTTGTTGAATCATAAATCTACTCGATAGAAATTAGCTTGGATTTTAAAATAAGTGGTCAGTAATTTCGCTTATTAATACACTTCGGCTCAAAATTCAAGGCTCAAATGTGTTTCACGTACTTGGTCAACTTATTGCCAATATTTTTCAACAACCAAAAAAATCGATTGCTGGGACTTTAAGGTACACGATCTTCTCGCTACTCTTTAGGCTACTTAATCAGAATGTTGTTGGTATCCTAAAGTAGTCTTTTTACCTATCAACGTTAGATATATGTCGTTATAACAACTTTAACCTCTAGTGTGGTGTGGTGTGGTATTGTGTTGTATGGTCTGTTGTGTTGTGGTTTAATGGGAAAAGGTGTGGTATGGTGTGATAGAGTATGGTGTGTGCGGTTTTGTGTGTTGTGGTGTGTTATAATAATTACAATAATTACAAAACTTCTATAGTACCAATATCCTCGAAAAGAATCGAGCTCAGTGGCGCCACCTAGTACAGTAGTTGGGCAAATTCATAGTCCGGGTACGATGATCAGATGGAAAGGAAACTTAGGAAGGATAAGCGAGTCTGAAAAGGTGAGTTTCAAATGGTGATGGAAAGAAAGTATGATATTTGAAAACTTAACATGTTCAGAGAGTGAATTCCAGAATTGTGTTGTGGTGCGCTGTGGTATGCTGTGGCATAATGCGATATAGTATGGTATAGTGTTAGTTGTGGAGTGTTGAGTTGTGTGGTGTGGTGTGGTGTCATATGGTTTGGTGTGTTGTCATAATGGTGGCATAATATAGCGTTTGTGTTGTGTGGTATCATGGCATCTGGTATGGTGTGTCGTGCTCTGTCGTATTGTGTGTTGCGGCGTAGTGCGGTGTGGTGTGGTCTTGTATGGTGTGTTCTGGTGTGGTGTGTTCTGGTGTGGTGTGGTGTGGTGTGGTGTGGTGTGGTGTGGTGTTCTGTTGTGTTGTGTTGTGTGGTGTGGTGTGGCGTGGTGTTGTGTGGTACGCTTTGTTGTGCTGTGCTGTGTTGTGGTGTATGATGTGGTGTAGTGTGTTATATTGTATTGTATGATGTGATGTGGTGTGGTAGATGTTATATTATGTTGTGTTGTATGATGTAGTGTAGTGTAGTGTAGTGTAGTGTAGTGTTGTGTAGTGTAGTGTAGTGTAGTGTAGTGTAGTGTAGTGCAGTATGTGGTATGTGATGTGTTGTGTTGTGGAGTGGAGTGGTGTGGTCTGGCGCAGTGCAAAGAGGTGTGGTGTCTCATGGTGTCATGTGCATCGTGGTATGACGTGGTTGTGTTGCCGTGTGATGTCATAATGCCCGATTCCAATAGAGCCCTGCGCCGCAAATACCCAAACTAGGGTTCGAATCCTACCCATAGCTGTATTTGTAGGACCCTGGCATAGGGAATGTCCACAGGACCGACCAACGACGAGATAAAACAAAAACTGTATTGTATAATTTGAAGAGAAATCTAATATCATTCATCAGACATGTAATCTAATTGTCATTAGATAAGAATTCCTAAAATGACTCGTCTCTGACACATCTGTTGTCTTTATGACAATAATGGTTATCCACTATTCACCGCAATAAATGGCATAAAGTATACCGACTAGGGTGTTGATGATCAGGTGGTATTGTACGGGATGATTTCTAACGTAACAAAAAGTACAATACTGTGATGACGACAATGAAATCAATTCTGATGATGATGTCCTGGTGTTATTAATATATTAACTTTGATATCGCCCTCCGATGGTTCTGTATTCGATGTCTCAAGTGTGACTATTGCAACAACAACTATAACAACAACTCTTACAGCAACAACGACAACAACATTAACTTTGATACATCCGTGATAGTAAGGTATTTGTTTGGTGTTGAAATGACGGAATGAAATCAGGATCGTCAGGATCCAGGGAAATGGTAGATTTTAAGATGTTTATCGTCCACGATTATGTGATTAGAATAAGCTAAACAGGCTAAAACATGGTAGGCTAATTAGACATAGGCATGATAAAGTGCTTCTCCTATTGTAGGCTATTCTAGGCTATTGGCGGGAATGTAACAGACACAATTTGTCAACATATGGTACGCTAAACGGGTAAATATTGTGTCTGTTATATCTTCAGGAGACACACAAAACGGATATACTCATATAGGTATAACAGACACAATCGGTCAACATATGGTACGCTTAACGGGTAAATAAAACGGAATAACAACTGATTGGGTAGATAGGGCAACATATGATAGTTTAAGTGGTTTAGCACATGGTCGAGACAGTATTAACCCATGACCGGATCCCTATAGACCTTTAGGTACTTTGGGCTCCACACCGGTACTTTAATCATTCACCCCCCCCCCCCACTACAGCTGACAGCCTGACTCTGGTATAGTAGGTACTAGGCCGCAAAATATATATTACCTACATGAGTATATCCGTTTTGTGGGTCTCCTGAAGAATTTGACTCATAATTTTCTTTTTAATGTTATTTAAATAAATATCAAAATAATGTGTATAAATATCTTGCTATATTATATAATATATATATATATATATATATATATATGTGTGTGTGTGTGTGTGTGTGTGTGTGTGTGTGTGTGTGTGTGTGTGTGTGTGTGTGTGTGTGTTTGTGTATATATATATATATATATATATATATATATATATATATATATATATATATATATGGATAAGTATATATGTATGTGTACTGCTACGGCGCATAGTTCAAAGTGTCTTTAACAATTGGAACCCTAGGGCTCTGCTAACAGTGTCTCAGAAAACAAAAATTGACGGGCTCCTAGACCCTAGGTTTCAGTCTAGTCAGCCCTATGGATAATATCGCCCCGCACATGGTTGGCCAGATGGGTCAACACGTGGTGGGGCTGACGGGTCAACACGTGATGGGGCTGACGGGTCAACACGTGGTGGGGCAGAGGGGTCAACACGTGGTGGGGCAGATGGGTCAACACATGGTGGGGCACAAAAGTCAACATATGGTAAGCTACAGAGATTTCAATTTAAAACGTCAGGCTAAAACAGATGAAAACATAACGAGAAACAACACAGTGATAAACTAACGAGCCGGGCAATGTTTAAAGGCAATGAGCTGAAATGAAGAATGAAACATCCCTCAGATACAGACGGGGAATTGAACCGCAGTCCCAGAGATCTGTGACGAACACCACATTATCAATAAACAAGGAATCAGTAAAGACATAAAAAGAACGGAAGTCCTTTGACCTCATTTACTGACGATATATTGTTGATATTTTCTTTATTGTTGTTGTTGCTGGTGTTAGTTCACCGCCCCCCATAACAATGTTGTTATTTATTTCTCTTTTGTTATTCTTGTTTGTTATTACATTTGTTTTTTGTTGGTGTTGTTGCTATTGTTGTTATTGTTATTTTTTGTTTGTTATTTTAGTTGTTGTTGTTGTTGTTGTTTTTATTACTATTGTTCTTATAATTGTTGTTGTTGTTATTTCTTTCTACTGTTGTTGTTATTATTATTGTTGTTCTTTTATTACTGTTGTTTCTTTTATTATTATTATTATTATTACTCTTTTTACTAGTGTTCTTTTTATTGTTGCATTTTGTTGTTGTGTTGTTCTTTCTTTGTGTTGCTATT
Organism: Paralvinella palmiformis; assembly: GCA_025642065.1. Lineage (NCBI taxonomy): Eukaryota > Metazoa > Annelida > Polychaeta > Terebellida > Alvinellidae > Paralvinella > Paralvinella palmiformis. Next base: position 213,125 of record JAODUP010000611.1, read on the forward strand.
ATTCTTGTATTATTATTGTTGTTGTTGTTATTATTGTTATTGTTAAAAGTAGTACTTGTAGTAGTAGTAGTAGCAATAGTATTGTTATTGTTGTTGTTGTTGTTATATTTATTGTTACCATTGTTTGTCCGGTTTTATTGTTGTTGTTCTCGACTATATTATTATTATTATTATTATTATTATTATTATTATTATTATTATTATTATTATTATTACCAACTTTTTCTAATAATTATGTTGTTGTTGTTGTTTTTATTTATTTGTCGTTTCTCTTTTTGTTATTGTCCTGTAGTTGTTGTTGTTGTTGTCGTTGTCGTTATTGCTACTCTTTTGGTCGATCCATTATTGTAGGATATGTCTCGATCAGATAGGAAACAAAAACATAGATAAGATCCAGGTTCCTGTGACGTTTCTTGCCGAAAGCCATAGATCCTCGACAGCTTGTGGTGGAGCCACCGTCGTTGGCTGCGAGGGGATAAACTAATTACCAGACTGTTAGCGTCCGAGACAGTGAGGATGGGTTTAGAGGGTGGGGGGATCGTCAGACCGTCTGGAGCGGAACATTACCTCCACTCTGGATCAGTCAGTGTCTCGTACTAACCCGGGAGGGGGGCACCTGGCTGACCGTCCCTAACAGGCTCTGGTTCCACACTTAAAGAAGATATTTGTTCAGCTCATTTTATTTCATTTCATTTCTACCTTCACGGAGCAAAGAAAAGACGCAATAAAACGATATAACATTTAATCAGCGAATCTTCTTGCTGGACTCGGTCAGAACTCCGCAAACGGAAGTGCTCTGGGACCGATGGCCCCGGTTAGCCGTATTGAGGTTCGAGTTCCGATGGGCTCGTCCCTATTAATGTCCTCTTCGTTTCGCCCGACGGACTGGAGATTTCTTGTCCAAACACCGATCCGTCTGAATGCAGCTGGCCCGGGCCAGACTGAACGAGAAATAATATCGTAGTCGGATGTAAATCTCTCGACGATGGACGAAAACAATGAAATAATTAGATCAATCGACCAGTTGCCGGTTGTTCGGAGATGGGGGGGGTTCTCTTCGAGGGCCCGGGGACGATCAAGAGTACGTCCCACGGGCGAGGCGCCAGACGTGTGGTAAATAGAATAAGCTGAACGACGCGGCAATAACTGGGTCGTCTGCCAAATCCAGCAAATACATCTCGATGACCCGAAACACTCGGCAAGTCTACGTCCCATCCGTCTCTGGAAGGCTTTCTCCCATTTATCCACGGCGAAGATTCGATTTCAGACTGATCCAAGCCGCCACTTCGGCTGTCCCGGTGACAAAATCAACAGGGACAAAATTCAGTGGAGACCGAACCGAAACAAATGTCGACGGAGCGATTCGTCCGCACAGATATATCGTTCCCTATTTATATAAGGATTTCGCTCGTCGCGCTGAATTACCTATCGACTGGCTTATCCGGAACTTTATCCGACGTTTACGGTACGACAATTGGAAAATTACACGCATCGCAAAACAAATGATAGCTCGCCCAGCGGCTGGAGGAAATTGGAATGGAATCCAGATTTTATTTCCTTTGGATCGAGCCTTGGCCATGTGATGGAGCCTGGACCAACATTATAAAGTGTGACTCTTGGCCGTGAGACGGCGCCACCAACAATGATCACTATTTAAGTAACGCGGCGGCATAAAAGCTGAAATTAAGCATCCGTTGAATCAGCAGATTTTGCGGTTTGTAGATTCGAACGAACGACCTCTGGCCTTTCTAATTTATCACTCTACACTACTGAGCCAAGCCATGACAAAAAACAAGGAAACTAATAATAATAATAATAATAATAATACGTAACAATTTATATAGCGCCTTATCCAGTTAGACACCTGCTTTAAAGCGCTTTATAATATTATTATCCGACTCATGCCTGTATCAATTCAGCACACGTCTCAACTCCCAAGGAGCATACAACGCATGCTGCCATTATAGGCGCAAAGCGTTACTCAATCAGATAGCCATCACGTCCTGTCAGGTAACCATTTCTGGATGAGTGAACCAGTCGCCAACATGTCAGCATTGTAACTCCGGAGCCTCGAGCCCGTGACCCTACAGTTATGAGTTCTACATTCTAACTAACCACGCGATATATTTAATAATAATAATATTGTTGTTGTTTTGATGCCCAGATAACACTCAGTGGAGTCATATTTTTTAAAGTTTTAACCCCAAATAAAAAACGCCCCCATCATTATTTAAGAATGAAGCCCGACAGCCGTAAGTTTGTATCTACTTCGGTTGGGTGGGTGAATGAGCGAGCGAATGAGCGAAGCGAACGAGCGAGTGAGTGAGTGAGTGAGTGAGTGAGTGAGTGAGTGAGTGAGTGAGTGAGTGAGTGAGTGAGTGAGTGAGTGAGTGGTGGTGGTGGGGGTGGTGAGTGAGTGAGTGGTGGTGGTGGTGGTGGTGGTGAGTGAGTGAGTGAGTGAGTGAGTGAGTGAGTGAGTGAGTGAGTGAGTGAGTGAGTGAGTGAGTGAGTGAGTGAGTGAGTGAGTGAGTGAGTGAGTGAGTGAGTGAGTGAGTGAGTGAGTGAGTGAGTGAGTGAGTGAGTGAGTGAGTGAGTGAGTGAGTGAGTGAGTGAGTGAGTGAGTGAGTTTAGGATACATACAGAGAGGCACTGGCGCATAACATCAACAACTTTAAACATCCTTTGATACCTCTGTCTCCATAAATCTAAATCTAAATAAACTATACTTTATCAATCTAAATATATAATTTCTACACCTCCACATATCGATACATATATGCGTATACATATACATGTGTCTGGTCTACTCATCAGCCTGTGGGTCCTATCTAATTCACTTTTCGTGCTCGACAAATATGTCACTCCCACAGGAAAGCGCCTACATGCAGGTTACAAGAAGCGGAAGCACGTAAAAACATACCATTTGATACCACAGCTCGCAACAAACAACACGTGCGTGCGGTTCAATGGTGACTTGCTACATACATATCATAAACTATTTTGGCACCACAGTTTACATTCAACAGTAATTTTCTGTGGTCCAAAAGAAACCTGTATATAAAACATTTCGACACCTGAGATGCTGACCTCATCTTTATTCTGGGTTCGAATAACTAAATAAATCCTACCTATATGAACGGTATCGATAGACATCCGTCTGGTCTGGCGTCGGAGTAGTTCTCTGACCTGAGTGAAACGTTAGGCCTTTTATAGGCCCTCAGCGTGTTACCAAACATAACAGTTTGTTGATCATCACAATGTACATCAACAGTGAAGTGATTTAGCTATAAAAAAACAAAGTAACAATACTGCACAATTGATTATTACTGGACTAGAACGAAATATCGTCTCAAACCTGAGTAAATACTATGATTTACTCGAACCTAACAGCTAACCCTCATACGTTTCCGTTCATCACTAAGTGAACGTTCATTCACGCCTAATTTAGCATCCCTAAGTATATGCAGTTAGGTATGGTTAGATCTAAATTAAAGCAACTATCCACTTGATCTATTTGACCCATGGTCGAGAACAGCGGATTTCAGGCAGATTTCCGATACTGTGAATAACACGTCGAGATTATAATAGCTATACATTCAACAGTTTTCCTATATCAGTGTAACCTAATTACTCATGATATGGGAAAAAGCTCTGTCTGCAGCTTAATACCCATGGAGATGCCTGTCGGAGTAACAAACGACTCCAGGAGTATAAATCCATCAAGCAGCATTGTATGAATTAATAGGTCGTTTCGCCAGACCACATAAGAGGACAACAATATAGATTCTACATTATACATAACAAAGCTAATAGACTCAAACATGTTGTAATAACGACATAACTTTCTTACATTGGTGTAATAAGGAATCTGGCTCGAAATAGAGGCAACACAGCATCAATATATCTAAACATCCTTGGTGGAGATGACCTCAAACAGCAATATTGTGGGTGTATTAGTATTTTCACAACACATTAGCAACAAAATTAAAATGTCTGAGAATCGGCTGTACGTCATCCACAGCCAGCCATGAAATATGTAGCATAGAAAGATCATTGCTTAAATTAGGTGTATGTTTGTGTGCGTGTTAAGCTTCAAGCATTGTTCGTTGAAATATTATTTCCATAAAAGGGTCTATCCTGTACAATGTTGATATAATATATAGTTGTATAGTGATAGAAATTTATTTTGAATTAGTAAAACTGCATCGTTGAGTTAATGTCGTAGAAAGAATGCTGCTTGTATATTGTCATAACGTTGCTTATAGATTAAGGTTGATATTCGTCATAACGTACACATACTTAACCGTCAATTAAAGGAACGAACGTCACCGTCATTTAACATTTTCAGGATTATTACAAATATGTTCAGATAAATTATAAATGATTAAATAATCCAGTTCAGAATGCTGGTTAATTGACTATTAATGGTTTGTGGACGCCGCTATTTTAAAGCCAGACACAGACCGGAAGTTCTTTATATCTGACGTGACCTGCCACAAGCAGTTTGTAAGACACGACTATAACAATGTAAACAGGGGTCAGCCAAACTTGTATTTTGGAACCAAAATGTGTTTTCGGTTATTACAGAAAACTATAAAGTGAAGACGATTGTTTTCTAATTTTATAACAAGAAACATCTATCGAGCTGTCAGATTTATGTAAATGAACCGACGATGGTCGTCAGTTAGTAGGTTGAGCACGAGATGACAATGGCCACATAATCCTTGAGCCAGCTGACGTCATAACACTTCATAACTTTTTTTCCTTCCCGCCATACAATCTTACATTCGATGAAGCTGTAATAGCTACTCTCCAGTTATTAGAATTATTTCCTGATATCTATAATATCAGGTGGAGTTTGTGATTATTATATTGGTATTTTGGGTTTCTTTTATAAATATTAAATATTTAAATCGTATTATCTGAGGATGAACTGTTCCTTTAATTAATATATAATCATCAAAATAACGTAACAATTACGTGTGGTGGCTTTGTTTAACCACGTCTTTTGTCTTTCGTGTGGCAATGTGACTGAGGAGTGATAAGGCCGAATTATTTTATTGGCGGATGAAATAAAAAACATAAAACTGTGATCCAATCCCACAACCTGAAAGTCTAAAGTAAAGAACGTTGCCAACTGTGCCGCGTAATCGATCAATTTAAAAATAATAATAATTGCTTATTCATTTGTATAGAGTATATTTGTATATGGACCATAATTTGATGCATTACATCGAAAACATACACACGCGCGCGCACACACACACACACACGCACACACGCACGTACGCACATACACACACGCACGCATTTATTATATATCGTTTATTATATAGACCTTAATTACTGTTTTGAAATAGTTTGATTCAACCTTAAAATAAAATGAATAGATTATTTTTAACATCCGCGCTGATCACACCTGGAACATATGTCCCAAGGGAGATTTCCTAGGGAAATTACTAGTAATATATATCGTCAGGAATATATTTACATTAAATGTATATGACAGACATATTATAGGATACCATGAATATCGTCTTTTATGATCCACCACATTTATTGAAGAATAAATGATTCACTATTATATATTATAATGGCTCCCAAGTTAACACAAAAACATGTGGATTTGTCAGTGTTTTCAAAAATGTGTGTTAGTTATTATGCCACTCAAGTTCTTAGACAATCTGTGGAAGCAGACATATCAACTCATGTTAACGTAGGTGTATTACCAGTTGATGTAATACATACAGTTCTTTAACACATTTAACAGTTCTCAGTTCACAGAATCGAAACCAAAGAGATTGTCCATCTCCGGGTTTCCAATCATTTTCAATTCAAAACAATACATTGAAACGGGTCAAAACTATCAAATCATTAGAGTCACGTAAGTTGCCATCCTTAGAAGGGTAGACATGCCCATAAATACACTGTTATATTGTTGTGGGGTGGTGTCCATGTCAATCACAGTCTATAATATATGTACACCAATCTGTAAACCATGACTATGCAGAGGGAAAGGGTGGACAAACAATTCCACATTGTGCCATATTGTGCCATATGCCACACAATTCCATATTGCATTCTGACAGAACATGGTCGATCTATTTCGTACATAATTGATTTCTCTAACTGTCAGCAGGATGTCAAAACATTTCTATTTATGTAAAATGTATAGCTGAAGTGCAACACATTGAGCCTTTATACCCACCAGGTCCCTCTTTCTCCAAGATACCTGATGCAATTTCTCGCAAAATTACAAAAATAGGTGTTTAATAAATGTAGTGCGGAATTAGTCAGTGTTTTAAATAAAGCAGTGTTCCCATGTGTTTATTGCTGCTAAGGAGTATCAAGATTGTCCCATTGCTGGTCATGTTGTACCCAATTCAGATTTAGCAGAAGTGTATACATTGACAGAAACAGACATCCGTAATAACGTTGAAAACATCCCCCACAAGAGTAAAGTTAGATGTAGGCTAGTTACACTTATGCTGACAAAGTTACAAGGAAAGTTAGAATGTGATTGTTGTAAAACATTACAATTTGTTGTATATTTAATATCCGTCTAAATCAAGTTTTACGTGTGATTATTAGAGAATTCAATAATTGCAAAGGTAAAAAGAACGTAAACTTTTGAAATTACGGTATTGTTGATTGATCAATGTCAATATGTTGACTATTTAACAGATTGTGCAAGCAACTATCATGAAGATGTTCCTATTTTACTAATCCATGAAATTCTTCTTCAATTTCAGCTAAATACACTAAAATTCTAAACATTTTCGGTTTACAATGTCTGCTATTTGAGTTGATAGATTGCCATCAGAGAGGATGAATTTATGGATGATCTATTTAGCATTTATATTTTATATCTGAGTTATGTGTTCAAGCATTTATACTTTCCCTAGGTTTCTGCTGTATATGTTGCAATGACATTGTGAACATTGTGAATTTGTAGAATGATTTCATGAACACTAGGATTAATTGTATATTGTTGAACATACGATATGGTACATAAATAAACATCATGAACAGTATCCGTTAGATTTGTGATGGCAGTTTTAAACATGCATTTTAATATACATGAATTATTATTTCCATTGTATTTCTGTACACATGTAAAATCTTGTAATTATTATTTTAAAATTCAAAATACATGTTCTGGACTTTAATCCTAATATCTTAGTTTCTCATATATTATGGAATATTTTAGTAAGATATGAACCACAATAATATCGTAAATAATATAAAGCAGAACAACTCATTTGTTGAATATTTCAGGATTGCATTAACAGCTTTGCTGTTGTGGGTCTTATATATGATGACTGTGTTATTTTGATCAGAAACTATATTCGTTTCAGGTAATAACATGTACACAAAATAAAGTGCACTGATTTAACTCACTGCCATGTTTTATTTCCAGAATACATTTTAGCATGGTGATTAAGTGAAAGAAATGTAACATAGTGTTTGAAATACATGATCAATTATAATAATGGTCGCATAGACACGTATCACAAAAACGCACATTGCATTGTAAAACAATAATGCCAAAATAATTCTACACTACTTAAGTGAATTTAATACGCTATTTAAATACACGAAACCCGGGAGAAAAATAAAATCCAACTCAGTTCACTATTACTCCTCTCCCCATTTACTTCAGTTTTATCCTTGAATATTTTCAGTTAAATTGTCCAATTCCTGCTTGAACATTTCAATTAGTAAATATCGGCCACATGCCGACTTCTCTTGTGAAAATCAATGTACCATGTTTTCCGTCAGGAAAATCTGTGTTGATATATGTATGGCGTTAGATGTAAACGTGTACTGAGCAATGACAGGAAAACAACCAGTTAGCTGTTTCTACCGTTCACAAATGCCATATGGCTCACATATGTAGAGATATTTTGCAATACGCAAATTCATACGTGTTACGTTCGTGGACACCTTTAAGTTTCGGGTGAAAAATGAATTTTTGCAAATACGCTAATTACGATACGTTGTGTATGTTAAGGTTTCTAACGTCATCAACGTAAGACAACTTAGGCAAGCAGGACATTATCTCGCTCAAAATACGCGTGCAATATGGTTTTTAATTACTATGTTCAGGTCAGTCTAATTCATTTCTTCCATATTTTTTTTCATGAAATATGTGCAGGCCCTCTGGTTGTTCAGGCTCCTGGGCAACAGAACATCTTGCCCAGTCCTAAGTCCGGCCCTGGGCTACCATGCTGCAATTGGGATTATTTCCTGATATCTATGATATCAGGTGAAATTCGTGATTATTATACTGGTATTTGGTGTTTAAATCATATTATCTGAGGATAAACTGTTCCTTTAATTAATATACAATCATAACGTAACAATGACGAGTGATGGCTTTGTTTAACCACGTCTTTCTTATAGCAAGATGACAGAGGAGTGATAAGGCCGAATTATTTTATTGGAAGATGAAACAAGTCACAGACCACAGAGATAAAACTGCGATCCGATCCCACAACCTGAAAGTCTAAAGTAAATTACGTTGCCAACTGTGCCGCGTACTCGATCAATTAAAAAAAAACAATTATTTATTTATTTGCATAAAACATATTTGAATATGGACCATAATTTGATGCATTACATCAAGAACATGATCAATAAATAACACGCACACACACAACATACATACATACATACACATACACACTCAGATACACACATACACACACACATATATATATATATATATATATATATAGAGAGAGAGAGAGAGAGAGACACTCATTCTATACTAAACTTACGGAAATAATTGTGTTCTATATCAGACGTTGCCCAAAAATGAGCTAACTGCCAGAGGTTTAATATTTAAGTGTTCGTTTATTATATTGAACTTAATTACTGTTTTTAAATAGTTTGATTCAACCTCAAAATTTATTAAATATATTTTTTAGCTTCTTCACTGATCAAACCTGGAAGATATGTCCCAAGGGAGTATCCTTAGAGAAATTACGAGTAATATACGTCAGGAATATTTTTACATTAAATGTATATGACAGAGATATTATTGAAAACAATGAATATAGGCTCATGGATTTATTGACGTAACACAGTTTCAATAAAGAGTTATTACATATAAAAAGGAATTTATATATATATATATATATATATATATATATATATATATATATATTATTATTAATATTATTATTAAATATAATTTTTATGCCGTTGATTCAAAAGTTCACATGCCTCTAACGCCATTTCATAAATGAGATGATATTTCATCTTCAATTGAAACTATTATTTGGATGAGCAGTAACATAATGAAATTGAATAAAGATAAGACCGAATATATTGTTTTCTCATCCAATCAACACGTGAAGAAAACAGAGAATCTTCACATTAAGGTAGGATCCAGATATATAAATTATTCTATGTCTGAGAGAAATCTAGGGATTATATTAGATAATACTCTAGGAATGGAGAAGCAAGTAAATTAAATATGTAAGTCATGTTATCATCAAATAAGAAATATAGGACTTATTGGTAAGTACTTAAATAATGAGGCATACAAGACTTTAGTCCAGGCCCTTATTATTTTTCGACTAGACTATGGCAATGTATTGTTACGTAATATACCGATCTCTCTGACAAACCGCCTACAACTACAGAACTGTGCAGCCCTCTCCTCTGGTGACACGAACACGCAAAAGGGAACATATAACACCAATTTTATTCCAGCTGCACTGACTTCCTGTACATTTTAAATCACTGTACAAAATACCTTTTTATACATTCAAAGTATTGCGTGGAATAGGGCACCACTGTATCTATGCGATCTGATCCAAACGTATATACCTGTGAGAATGGCCCGATCTGAGTCTTGTTAACTTTTGACAATACTAAAAAGCCATACAGCAATGTACGGAGAGAAATCTTTACGAGTATCAGCTCTTAGACTGTGGAATAAGTTGCCAAGTCATATTAATCTTGCAACAAGCAAAGAAATATTTTGTAAGATTCTTCAAACTCATTTATTTAAATTAACCTATTTATAATATATAAACCAGTTTATTATGTATTGAATGCATTTGTGCTATATCAGTTCAGAATATGTTTTAATTGTGTTTTAAATGTAACGCACCTTAGAGCAATTCAAGTTGAATAATATACTTTATAAAATACTATTATTATTATTATTATTATTATATACGATCTAGCCCCGCCTTCCGCCACTCGCGAACAGCCGCGATTCTCACCTAGTGCCAACCTTTGATAAGGCCTCGATATATATATATATATATATATATATATATATATATATGATGATAATGATGATGATGATGATGATTGGTGTTTTACGGCCACTTTTGTGCACAAGGTAGGCTAAATGGGCCGAGCGACCTCCAAAGGTAATGAAACGAAGTCAAAAATGAAACAACCTTCAGATATGACTATGCTGAGATTTGAACACGACTGTTAGTGATCTGTGGTTATATATATATATATATATATATATATAAACAGTTGAACACTCTAAGTGTAATAAAAATGAAACAATTTAAGTTTCTAATTCCATTAATCGAAGGATTCATCTGATTGACTGGCGTCAAACAATGTGAAAGTTATCGAGAAATTGATAAAACTGAAATACCTGTATTAATATTTAATATTAGACAATGACTCGTCTATAATTTGTTGATGTTTTATTGTTTTTGTTGTTGATGTAGTTTAGCTTATTGTTGTCATAGTAATATAATTAGTGGTGACAGTATTGAGAATAGTAGTAGTTGTTGTTGTTACTGTTGCTATTTTGTTGTTGATTAATTTACACCTAAATCTAACACAATACAAGTATTTTTCCATAAGATCAACAATTATTTATTTATTAACAATGACTAATTAAAGTGATATAATCAGAATATCATGATAACTTGTCGTGTAAACGGCCTTTTTTGTTTACGAAGCGAACAAGCCGAATTGGCGATCGTGTCAGTTTGCGCTCGTTTGACATCAACCAGAGATTTTCTATAACGAGATATCCAACTCCCTTTTTTGTGACATTGCACTAGTGGCTCCCCCTTGTGGCTGCGATGTATCCCATCTCGCTAATCGACATCAGCGACGTAAAACATAGCCTCGAGCAGATAAGTGTTTCTCCCGCTTTTTACACGAAATATACAAGATGTTCTAGTATCAATAAATAATTGAGTTAATTGACTGTCTTCGTCACTGGACTTGACTAGAAGTGTAGGGAATAGCAAGATATGTGAGACAATTATGCGTGTCGTACGTGCATTTGAGGGCACCATGGCGACCGTCAAAAGTCGGGCGATGATTGAAGTTGTGGCTAGATCTAGGCCTATCCACATATTCAGGTGCCAATTAATAGCAGAATGATTTAGATATAATGCAACTAGTGTGCATTCCTCTATTTTATGAAAAGAGTCTCGTGCATAAAGCCCGTAAAGTAGACTAAATACTTATTCAAAAATAGACACAAGTGTACACTGGTTTGATACAGGAATGGAGCCGCTATTGTCCGCCCGGGATCGCAGTCATGGATAATCGCCTATTCACAAACAAATCAGCATTAACTTCATAATGTAGAACAAATAATACAATGTATAGTTGAAATTTTGATCACGTTTGTATGTTTATATAAACCAATTCATTTCAGCCGCTTCCCATAAAATTTGTCTTATCCACCCTTGTATCAGAGTATGAGCAGATCTGTAGCTAGCTTTTCCCAATGCGGGGAGGGGGACTGGATAGAAGTATATCAAAGTGGATTCTAGGTAGCCAGGATATTGTCTGCACGATGTGCACACCACACCATCGTATGGGAGATAGCACACTGGCCATATCAGCTGGGCTGGATCCTTGATGCAACTAAGATGCTATTTGGGATTTAAATGATGAAATTCAGCATGAACAATAAATAATTTGTACAAACTGGTACTGTACATACACATTCAATCATCCCGATGTCACAATATCTTATGAACATTTTATGCAATTACGCATTCCTAAAGATGATAAAATACATCCTAACACTTTCCTGGTCTAATATTTCATGAATGATCAACAAGTAGTGAATAAATAACAAACTAAAACTTGTGTCAACTTTAAAATATCGCTCAGTATCAGTTCAAAATAAGATACAACAGCTTTAATTATAAATAATTTAATAAATTTAATATTTTAGAGTTGTTCGTAGAATTCTTCGCGAAATTGCAACAGATAATGTTATCATCGCGAAGAAGCAGTTAACATTTAGCCCATTACAAAGATATCACTGAATGGTTGCTTCACGTTATAACAATTTAAAGAATGACAGTTCATTTATCACAGGTATTAGACCTTTTGCTACTGAACAAAATGTTCCATGTATAATATATATTAACAATTCAAGATCAAGATAATATATATATATATATATATATTATGGTAAAAACATATCTGATCACTTATGCTCAAATTTGGGCATATTACGGTTGTTGCGTTTTGATATAGACAACAAATCCATATTGGCAACTCTCATGGACTGATGAAGAAGAACATTCATCATAATATGTACAATAGAATGATGTACTGAACATGTAGAACAGCGCAACAAATCAAGGGAGTTTACCTTATCCAGTGTAGCCTTTACATTATCACCATAGTAATTTGTACTCAGATTCAAGGCTTGTGTAAACAAGTCCCTCCTTGGCAGATTCAAACTGTTTCTTCCTAATGAAGCTAAGGGTTTCATCTCTACTAGGAGGAATTGATCAATGTCTTCCTCACAGTTGGTGTTTGTGCCACCCATCATGATTGAGTGAACCATTGTCTGTAGGAGAAATTAATTATAATAACTAGAAATATGTTATGTCAAGTGTTATTACAAATTGTTACATTAGAACGACAAAAGTTGGTTGTCTACAACTAAATACATATTCTCCATATTCTCGCAGGATCCATTTCACTCAAAATCATTTCATTGTAACGGTATTTAATTAATTTGCCTATATCTGCCATTATATAAATGCCTCATCAGTTTCACAATGAGGGGTAATTATAGAAAGAATAGTGTCCATGACATACTTGTTTGATAATGAACAATGAAATCCTTCTGCTATATCAAGATGTTCAGCTACAAACATTACCTACTAATAAAATCATTACTGCATAATATTATCCATTGAACTGACAACATCCAATTATCTTACCTGAGCAATAGCTTCACGAAACTGGCCACAATCTGTTCTGTGTGGCTAAGTTGGTTTTTCTGAGCTAGAACCTACATGTACATTTACTATTTAACTTGTATTTATGCCTAGAGTTATAAACAACAGATATATAACGGTATATAAAGTCAGTGGCAGTAATTCACATGCATAATTAAATATACTCCTAAACCCCTTTAGCAATTTACAGCTTCATCAGTGTTGACATGATCAACAGGCAACAGCTGATCTGTGTAACCATTGTAAACAAAAGTCCCAATATTCATGGAGCGGCCGTGAAAATTGTGCCTAGATCTGATCAACACACAGGGAACACCTAATACATTATGAGCATCCAGTTACAGATCTTACCGCGCAGTATGTTTCGGGAATCTGTAAAATAATGTAGTGTATGATTCCTCTTACTACAATTGGAGCAGTTTATGGCTGTACATAGTGACCACTGCCGCTCAAACTTTTGCGCGAAGGCATTTTTCAGCAATGCCGAGCTAGCTTATGGTCTTGGGCCGTAAATCTGGCATCGCCTCCACCAGGGCGGAGCCACTATCACCAGATCACGCACTTTTGCCGAAGTTTGATATCTTGTTATAGAAAATCTCTGCATCAACTTCCTCCGGAACGTGTTGTGCTTATGAACTGGAGAGTCATATTAGTTTGGATGAGTGTGAAATTGAGTGATTGATTGAGTGATTGATTGAGTGATTGATTGAGTGAGTGAGTAAGTCAGTGAGTAAGTCAGTGAAGAAATAAGTGAGTGGGCCATTAGGTGAGTGGACGAGTCAGTTAGTCAATCAGTCACCACATACGTCAGTTGGTCAGTGAGGGAAACTTTTAACCAAGTATCAAACAAATCGCAGCTGGAACGAGCGAAATTAGCGAGTTCGAGGTCTACTATGTGAGTTTAATTAACGATCGAGCGTGTTAATGAATTGCCATCAATACTGAATAGTCACGTGCTAATGGTCAGTGTTAATGGGATACTTGAATGGACAAAGTGCTAATGACATCCTTCCTCTAAATGTTCTTCATTTATAGTTTGACCAATCATCGTGTCAATGGATAAACTGTTTCTGACTGTGAAGATGTTCTGAAGAGATAACATCATTTTCCGTAGTCTTCATTCATTTAGACAAAGTCCCCACAGCATGCAACGGATATGGCCAATAGGACAGAAAATAGCAGTCACCTGATCGCCATCGATCCCAATTCCGGTCCCCGATTCGGAGAGATCCTGATACATTGGTATCCGGAAAGCGTACTCCTACAGGTGGCATTGGTGGGCACGCTGCTAACTCTGATCGTATTTGGCACGATCTGGATCTCGCTCTGCCACCTCTATCGGGCCGGCACTTTGCACGTGACCGGACACAATCGCTATCTGATTGGTTCCTCGACGTGCCAGTTCTTTGGCATCCTCCTCATGGCCGCCACGCCGAAGGAGGATGCGCTGCCTAGCGCCATCTGGGGTCCTCACTGCGTCTTCGTGCTGATCCAGTGCGTGCTGACGACATTCGGGATCTGTCTGGAGATGGCCATGTTACGAGAAAGGTTCCTCTTCATAGTTCGACCCCTCCACTACAACAAATATAACCAACTCGACCAATCCTGGTTCGTGTTTGGCGTTGGATCAGTCCTATCGGTGCTCCCCCTGGTGGTGATGTTCATGATCCCGAGACGGTTCCGCCTCATCTACCTCTCGTTGACTCTATTCGGTGCTCTAATGGCCGGCCTTGCCACCAATCTTATTTTCATGTCCGTTATCTGTCGAATCGGATGGCGCCATATTGAATGGGATATCCAGACGTATATCGCCAGAGAAGTGTCCCGGATGAAGAATCCCAGCCGCTGGCTCTATCAGGTCAACAAAGTTAAGGTACATCCCGAATCGTCGCCGTCACATTCGAATGTCACTCCACCACCGGAAGTGGTTTCGCCACACCCAGGAAGTCTCAGTACTACAGACGGCCATGCTATTGTCCAAATCACACAATCCACGCCATCTGGTGGTGTTAAACCGATCCCGCTCATTGAGGACGCAGAAGATCAGAAAGAGGACAATACGTCTAACGGCGATCCCCTACGGATTTCTATCGGCAACCAAAATATTATCATCCATTCAAAAGATACTGATTATGAAACTCCTCTTGGTGGAGGAGATAAGGAACAAAAAAGGTCGGAAGACTTCACCGGAAGTGGAGAAAAGGTGCGATTTTTGTTCGCGATAAAAAGTGGGGAGATTATATTGCCTAAATATTCCATGCACACATCGTGCACATCATGCACGCCATTATCGTCGACGTTTGATGGTGCCTACAATCCAGACGAATGTTTTGATCCTGAACTGCCGCGTCATGCCAGGATCTACAGGCATAGCCTCGATCGTAGTACCCAAATCGGAAGTGACGACTGGATTACCGACAAACAACAGTTGCACGTGATCACTAAGACATCACGGGACTATTCGGCGATAGGACTGAAGCGAAAGTCGATATTAGCAGCCAAGGCCGCCACCTACGTCATCCTCTACGTGCTAAAGTACATCCTAGTGGCTGCCACCACCGGAAACTATCTCAGCGCCACCATGTGGTCGATACAGGCGACGACGATATCGTCTGCTCTAATGTGGTCAATTTTTGGATCCTTACAGTTAATCTGGATCTGCTATACGGATAGAGACATTAAACACGCCCTGAAAGACGTTTGGAGAAACCGAAAGTGTTGTCGACCGACAAAAATACGCCCAATTTCTGAACATCATGTGACTTTAGCCGTCATCTCCGGATCCTTTGGATAAATCCAGAATATGAAATTTGTGCGGGATTTCTCGCGTTTAACTGACATTATTTCTCCCTTCTGAATATAGATTGTTCAGAACTATTTCGAAATCATTAAGCATGAGCACTGAACACTGCATAACACAGCTAATTCCGCACTACACGGCAAACCTACAGCTTGGCGGTTCGAATCTCGGCGTTGGTGAATATACCTGATGTTTCATCCATCAACAATAAGTCTCGGATTGATTACGTCACTTCCCTACGAAGTAGAATGTTGTTCAGTATATCATTATATTTCTATTGCGTTTCTGTTATATCAATATTTTCAATATGCGCCCCCCCCCCCCACACACATACATCATACACACACACACTCCACCCCCATCAACCAGCTACCGTGATTGAATACGTGCATGAGACATAAGTTCGGACCTTCTAAGTTCGATTGCCGTTGTTGTGTTTGTTGTTGTTGGTTTACCGTTTAAAATGACTGTCCCAGAGGTCAAGGACATCATGTCGTTGATTGACGGGCCTATAGTATAACAATTAACGTGCGGTATACTCCACTGGCCGTTGGGCAAGTTTGTGTATATATATTTTATGAGAATAATCAGGGATTTAATGTAAACGTGTTGTATTAGTAAATTGGACAGCGTCATATATCGACTTGGACTTTAGCTTAACTAGATTACTACTACAACTCTTTATACTACTACTTCTACTACTACTACTTTTATACTACTACTTCTACTACTACTACTATTTATACTACTACTTCTACTACTGCTACTTTTATACTACTACTATTACTACTACTTCTACTACTACTACTATTTATACTACTACTTCTACTACTACTACTATTTATACTACTACTGTTACTACTACTTCTACTTCTACTATTTATAATACTGTTACTAGGTACTTTCTAAGGTCATATAATACAAACACATTTTATGCAAGTTTATATATTATAAATAGGTTAATTTAAATAAATGGGTTTTAAGAATCTTACAAAATAATTATTTACTGCTGCAAGTTTAATATAATTTTTGGTACCATCAAAAGTTAACAGGACTCAAATAGGAGTCTACTGACTGGTATATACTCTTAGATACAGTGGTGCTGTTCCACTCAGTACTTTGAATGTATCAAACAGGATATTGTACAGTGATCGTACAGGAAGCCAATAGAGAGAGAGGGGGCGAGTGAGAGGCGGGATAGAGAGAGAGAGGGTAGCTTTTGCAAACGATTCTATACGGTTATTTATCTCATAATTTAAATATTTGATTAAATTGACTTATATATGTCATAAGTGGCTTTACAACAGTCCTATGTAATATATTCCACACATTGACCTAAATATAAAACTAGACCGAGCAGTCAGTAGTGTTTGAATTAGCCGCCATGACCAAACAGCTCTGACTTCCGGCAAGGGAAAAAGCAGCATTGAAGCGGTTGCGCTTCGAGTTTTGAACATACGAATACGGACATTTATTGTGATGTGTGCATTATAATTTTGTGTGTGCAGACAATCTGTATTATTCCTCTCCTATTATATGCCATGAAATATGTAAATGTCGTTTTATGCAAGTCCGTAGATCTAGTTTAATTGGGATCAAACGCCAGAGATAGGCCGGGGGTTGTCGTACAGGCTAAATATAATAACAGTTAAGCTTAATTTCCCGCCAAATAATCCCGCTTTAACAGCTATTTTAAATGTGATCCTTATACTTACCGATGAAAAGACATCCCGTTTGTATTACTTCCACGCACACGGATTATGCAACCAGCGATACAACAATAAATCACCTCGTTTATAAACCTGATTTTTCCAGTCTACGTTCCTATTTCCTCGACCGGAAGTTGGGACCTGTTTTTCATCAAATCGGCGGCCGTGTTTGGTCTAGTTGTTTTCTTTTAGGTCAATGGTTCCACTTAAAGTCTTTTTGGGATAAAACATATCCCGAGAGGCTATATTTACGTACTTGAAACCTCAATTATATTTTTAGTCGTATTCGGTATTGCTGCAGAAGATTAGTATATTATAAAAGAAAGCAATTCTTAATATTACCAAAGCTAGTTATTTAGATCATACCCATCCATTGTTTGTTCAATATAAGTGTTTGAATTTTTGATATTATCAAATTAATACCCTTAATTGTAATCTATAAAGCTAAAAATAACATGTTACCTATCAATCTACAAAAACTTTCATATCAATAGAAGAAATACCTTGATATGATACCTGAGGTGTTGTAAAAAGGGAAATTTTAATGTTAAAAAGACGAAAAGAAACTTAGTATTATGGATGTTAAATTATGGAACCAATTAGATGTAAATCTTCGCAATGTTAAAACAATTAATATTTTAAGCACATAATTAACAATATGTTAATTTCTTTATATGAATGATATGCTGAGATATGTTTGTAATTTTATTTACTGTTCAAATACAACATATATGATACAATATACACAATAATATGTTCTTGCTGCAATAATTAATCATTTCATAATTTAACGTATATGGATTTTGTGTTGTTTCATAATAAAATATATATTTATGTCTACTGACATCTTTTTATTTTAAAATTTGTCATGAATGTTTTAATGTTATGTTGGGGGGGGGGTGAAGGCATTATCTAAGCAATGCTTCAAGCATCCTCCTTTTCAACATTCTATATGTGTTTGCTTTCATTAAAAGTATTTATTATGAATGTTGAAATAAATGAATTGAATTGAATACCAATGTTATGATGAACTAAGAGGATGTTCATTAATTATGGCATATAGCTGTGCCTATTTGG
Organism: Paralvinella palmiformis; assembly: GCA_025642065.1. Lineage (NCBI taxonomy): Eukaryota > Metazoa > Annelida > Polychaeta > Terebellida > Alvinellidae > Paralvinella > Paralvinella palmiformis. The sequence continues at coordinate 231,925 of JAODUP010000611.1, forward strand.
TAACATGTCAGTAACATTACCCCGTACCAGAGCTCGGGGAGGGTGGTACAGCCAGAAATCATATAATATTCTCTGATTATATTACATTCACGTAGTTTTTAATTAGTTTTTGAGATCAGTACGATTACTGAATATGGCTGACAGACGTTTCGAACTTGGATGTTTCGTGCTATGATGTTTTGGCCTACAATATACCGTACTACGATGGTTTGAACATCCATTTCTTCAGGATAGGATGTTTCGGCCAGATCAGATAATGGCCATTATATCAAATGTGATTTGATATATAATTCTTACAGATTAGTAATATATATATATATATATATATGTGTGTGTGTGTGTGTGTGTGTGTGTGTGTGTGTGTGTGTGTGTGTGTGTGTGTGTGTGTGTGTGTGTGTGTGTTTCAGCTGTGTATAATAAGGCACAGGCACCGTGAATTCAAACTCTGGACGTTTCTTCAGGGGACTGAATCCAGAGTGGCGACTTTTCTTGCTGAGACATGTGTAATGTATCACCAGTCCCTAAGCCGCCAAGCAAAAACAAAAAGCGAATCACCTACAGCCGTGGAGTTTGGGTGTAGAACACCCAAGTCAGATCACGGCATATGTATAGTGTGTGTGTGTGTGTGTGTTTGTGTGTGTGTGCTGTGTGTGTGCTGTGTGTGGGGGTTTTGTGTGTGTTTGTGCATGTGTGTGTGTGTATGTGTGTTTTAGCTGTGTATTATAAGGCACAGGCACAGATAATCTCGAACCGTGAATTCAAACTCTGGACGTTTCTTCAGGGGACTGAATCCAGAGTGGCGACTTTTCTTGCTGAGACATGTGTAATGTCTCACCAGTCCCTAACAAAATACGAATCACCTACAGCCGTGGAGCTTGGGAGTAGAACACCCAAGTCAGATCACGGCAGTAGTGAGAATGTTTAGCTTAATTATCTAAGCAGCCCTATTTATAGTTATTTTTCAATTGCTGTATCTTTCTTCAAAGCAATACTATATAAACTATATAACCCAATTGTTACCGTCTTCAAAGATCAGTTTTTACAACGGGCAGGCGTTTAAAACTGTTTAGCTTAATTGCTATTAAAAGACTGACATCTGCGCTGAAGCAGACCGTATTAGCGCGTCATAGCTTCGATACTGTTTGAACTATGTTATCATTTTCAAACCTGACCTAATTTATGCTATTCTAACTATTGTAGTTCTTAAATGTTATTTATGACAAGCAGATTAGAGCTAATCTTGAATGTCATAGTACAAACTGGACATAACTGGACCTAGGAAAGATAATTCTATTCCCACATACAACCAAGGTGAATTATATATACAAGTAAACTTGTTATATAAAATACACCAACAGCGCGAACTGTGTCCACCAAAGAAGCCAGTAAACTGACAAAAGTTTTTAAAGCTCACCCGACATCTCAAAATAGAGCAGAACTAAGAGCAGCTCAACGAGAAACGAGACGACGACTTCACACAATTAAAGAAGACCAATTTGACAGTTGGTGCAAACAACTCGGGGACATGGGCTCGGCGCAAATTTGGCGCGAGATTAAAAAAATCCGGGGTAAATCTTCCCAACCAAAAGTAATTAACCCCAAAGAAGAAGCAAACAAATTAGCACACCACTTCGCCACTAGAGCTGACCACCAAACCTTACCCGAAGAGGTCAAATCAGCTCTAGAAAAACAACAACCAGACAGACTGCACTCAATATATCTAGCAAAAAGTGAACACGCAGACACAGACACCCCTTTCACACCACACGAACTGGAAACAGTTTTATCAACACCAAAAAACTCCGCCCCTGGAGAAGACAAACTTACATACATCTTTTACTCCAAATCTCCCCCTTCTTTCAAAGTTAGACTTCTAAACTTCTTTAACCAATCCTGGAGAGAAGGACGAATTCCCAGACTCTGGAAAACCTCAATAGTCGTCCCTATCCCTAAACCTGGTGGCAAAGGCCACAGACCAATATCTCTCCTCCCTACAATACTAAAAATCATGGAGAGACTAATTCTCACCAGACTAATATTTAAACTCCCCAGACCAAAAAATCTCTTCGGGTTTACAAAAGGCAGATCAACTGTCGACCCAATTCTACATTTAGTAAACTTAATCACCAACAGAAGAAGAAAAACCCGATCCGGCACAGTCTACACTGCCTTTCTGGATCTAGATAAGGCCTTTGAAAGGGCTAACCACATCGTCATCTTAGACGCTTTAATCTCCCTGGGCATCAAGGGAAGAATGATATCGTGGGTAGAAGACTTCCTAGACAATAGAGAAATTAAAGTTACAGTCCAAGGGGTAAAATCTGACTCACACCCACTTACTACAGGCTCCCCACAGGGCTCCGCCCTCTCACCTACACTATTTAACGCCCTAATTACAGCACTAATCTCCACATCTTTACCCCCATGTGTCGACATCCTGGCTTATGCCGACGACATAGCCATTATTTCACACGGCCCAAGGCCGGCCAAAAAACTACAAACCGCCCTCGACACAACAGCATCTAAAGCCAATGACCTAGGTCTATTTTTCTCCACCGCCAAAACTAAAATAATTGCATTCAACACCAATTCAAAACAACACAACACCTTCCATATAGGCAAACAAGACATTGAAATAGTCAAACATACAAATACTTAGGCGTCATCATAGACAACCACCTCAATTTCAACAAACACGCACTACAAACAAAACAAAAAATCTACTCTCGACTAAACATAATAAAAATTATTTCTAATGTTAAAGCAGGAATAAACACAAACAATCTTATTAATCTTTATAAAGCCCTAATTCAATCCATACTTCTTTATGCGGCCCCAATCTACCTACTTGCATCTAAAACGGCAATTAAACACATAGAAATAGCACAAAGAACTGCACTTAAATATGTCTTAGGACCCCCCCCTACTGCCCCCTCTGCCCTTATCAGCAGAGAATCCGGCACCCCCCCTATTGCCCATCTCATTAGAGGAGACACAGCCAAATACATATTAAGAACAGCGACAAAACCTGACCCAGTAGAAATCACATTTAAAATACAAGAAAGCTTACACAAAGACCCCAGAGTACACATTAATAAAAGCTGGGCCATGAAAGCAGCTGCTATTCAAAGGGACATGAAATTCCAGCAATCCACCCTCCGGATGCCAAGGAAACTGCTCCATGGCGCGACTACCCATTTACCATCATTATCGTAAACAGAAAATCAAAAACCAAAGACCCACAAGGGGCATTCACTGAGGCGTCGGACAGGATCTCTTCCCTGAACAGAGACCAGGCAGCAATAAACATCTACACAGATGCCAGTGTCCGCCAGGATGGAAAATCTACCTGGGCCTGTTTTGTGGGGGGAGCACTCCGAAATCCCTGTGGAAGACTCCCCGACCACACACCAATCACTCTAGCAGAACTTCACGCCATACACGCCGCCCTCGCATGGCGAGAGGCACAAGACAGACACGAAGACACAATCATACACTCAGACTCGATGGCAGCCATCAAAATCCTGGCACAAACAAAAACACGAACATATCCAGAAATCACAACGAAAATTATTAACTGCGCCTCTGCATTAAGCCAACGTGGCAGTCTAACCACTCTACATTGGGTTCCCAGCCACACAAATATCGAGGGTAATGAACGAGCCGACGCTCTGGCCAACGAAGCCACTAACCTAACCAACATCTTACACACAGAACAGACACCAGGTGCCTACAAACACATGATAACAGAATATCTACACAAACAAATAACACCAAATCAAGACACAGCCAAATTAAGTACCTGGTACAATAAAACCATTGTTCCCGGCATTCACATCATAAATAACAGAATAGCAGACGTACACATACGCCGCCTCCGCTGCTGGGTGCACACAAAAAGCTTTATCGGCCCAAATAATAAAGCACTCTGCTTACATTGTAATCAAAACTTCGACCCTGTCCACTATCTAATTAATTGTCCCGCCTTCCCAGCCTGCCGACAACCTCTTAAACAGGCTCTTAACTCCGGCACAACACAACCTAACCGACACAGAAAAAGCAGTCATTGTAATACACAAAGTCACAGCCACGCCACACATAATAATACCCTTATTTAAAAAAGACCCATACATCTGGCAAAAACCAAACACACAGTAAAATTTTTGTAAAGGTTCGGCACCGGTACATCCCGGACCGGAACTTTACAAAGTCATTTTCAGATACAGAAACTCTACGGAGAAGGACTCCACCACAGAGGCTGTGCCAAACAAGCGACAGCCTGGGGATACTCCCCGAACTACAAGCAAGCAAGCAAACTGTGTCCAATGCCACCGATCGAGATGCGATGCAGTGTTTCTATTCCTGAGTCAAGAGTACTTATAATGCTTTAAGAGCGTACTTTGCCTGCTACAGTCATTTAAATGCTGGATAACCAGGCCAGACATCTAAACGGCGTGCCTCCAAAGACGCAAATAGTACATGCATTATACAGCTCTAGATCAACTTTTCTTGAACGCAGGGACCGGGGAAATATGGTCTCCACGCATAGAAAACGGAACTTTCTCAACCGCAGCATAATATGCCTTGTGATATTTGCTGGAGGGTCAAATACCTCATAAACATACAAATCCAATAAATACTATGACCTACTCGTCACTATTATAACAATTTACATATATATAAGTATAATTAATTACCGTTAAAATTAGAGAAAAATGAAAGAAACAACAAATTTCTAAAATAATCCAAAAGAGGATAATCTAAATATAAAAAACAGAAACTATGATTAAAACAAAACCAGTCTTTGTGTCGAACACTACGACCAAGAAAGATTAAACCTAAAATGGAGAAATAAAATATTAATACACAGTATGAATAATGTATGAATAATATAAGCATAAATCAGAATAAATTCAGATTAATACTAATAGCAGCGATACAACACGACTCAACCCAATAGCAACGACCGGTTTCGACCTATTCAAGTCTTCATCAGGTTGCATAGAATGTCTGAAAATTAACTATCTCAAAGCCATAATATAATATAATGTCTGAAACATAATCTTGTCAAACATTAAATAAGTATATATATAATATAATTATAGAATTTAATTTCAACAACTTTTTTAGTTGGTGTGTAGTTTTAAAGCTTGGCCGATTCACTGGATAGTGAATACGAATGTTTATCATTAGACAAATCAAATATTTGTCATAAGAACCGTTTATTTTTAAAATTTTTGGTTTCGATTACAAGTGATGTGATCATAAACAGCTACGGTAATAGTGTTAGATATACAATAATTAATGTTATGGTTCTCTAAAGATCTAAAACTTCGGTTAGGATTAATTCTGACTCGTTTTCTAAATTTATTTTTCACTGAGGGCTATTCCATTTATAACTATATTGGAATCACGGCAATTTTATTAATAATACATGGGTAATGGGGTTTGAGAAATAGAACAATTATGAAAGGGGGGTAGTCTAGAAAAATTATAATTATTGTTGGTCGGTTTTGTGCAAATCTAGGTATTTGGGTGCCAGGAAATTGAACACTGTATATTTTATGTAGAATCACGAAGAAATGAATATCATCGGAGATAATATAACAGTTTAACACCGAAAAACATCATTTTATATTTGTCAATATCATCGTGACCGGTAGTGACATCTGGTGTGTGTGTGTGTGCAATAAATGTTTGTAGTGTGCTATGGCCAGGGAAAGGATTGATAAAATCTATTAAATAAATTTGGTATAATTTGTGACTTCCCACTGTGAACAGTCCTTTAGTTAAGTATACACTGGTGTAATGAATGTAGACTTTTATGTAACTTAATTTAAGATCTCTGGATTAATTGCATCTACGTGATGAATTATTATCGTGTGAACACAATAGTATTGTTTTGTTGTAAAAAGATCGAGTATCCCCCAAGATGAATTTTATTCCCCATATATGTCTGAATATAATGGCATCAAGACCAGTGTTTTGCCTATTCAAACTTTTTCATCAGATTTTTGAGGTCACATAGTCCACTTGGATCCTGCATATTATCATACTATCGTACTATCGGGGTTACACTATAATGTCCAATGCCGAAATAGGCAATTGCTCCAGGGGTCAATATATCCATATATTTCAGTTTGTAGGCATACAACAAATCACTAACTAAAACACAATCTAAGATGAATATTATCACAAATATATACTTCTAGCAAACTAACAGATCATGTATATAAAATATATTTATTAACAAACCTGCATAAAGTGTATTAATCTGAAAACAAATGTATTATAACTAACTTTGTACATGGCATACAAAATGAGACTATTTGATCAAACGGGAGAATTTCATTTATAGATTTTAAATTATGGGTAGTTGGGTGTAATAAAAATAATAATCTTGCGTGATAAATAAATTGTGGGTGATGGGAGTAAAAAGGAGTGCCTCCCGCCACCCCATACAATTATTTCTGGAATAGCCCTGATCAACCAATAAACACTCTCACTGTAACTTTGTTCTATGAAACAGTCTATCAGAAGACGTTACACATTGACCTGAAAGAAAACTAGACCGGACACGGCCGCCGATTTGATGGCAAACAGGTCCCAACTTCCGGTAGTGGAAAAAAAGAACGTATACTGCAAAATTGAGTTAATAAACTTGGTGAATTATTGTTGTGTCGTTGGTTGCATAAGCCGTGGGAGTAAAGGTAATACAAAAGGAATATGTTTTTATTGAGAAGGAAAACACAATCATCGGAAAGTTGAACGACTATGACTATCACGTACATGATGTTATCATTAAGTCTCTCTCAAAATCATCGTGTGAACTAGACCCATTACCTACATACCTGTTGAAAGAAGTGCTGGAATACCTACTGCCTTTGATTACGGTTATTATAAACAAATCACTGGTGAAGTCCAAGGTTCCGCTTTCTTTCAAAAAGGCCAATATTAGACCACTGCTGAAGAAGCCAAATCTGGATAAAGAGGAATTGAAAAATTACCGCACAGTGTCTAATCTACCTTTCTTGTCAACGATCCTGGAGAAGCTGGTTTCTAAGCGGTTGGAGACCTATTTGAGTAGTCACAGACTGCACGATAATCTTCAGTCAGCTTACCGTACCGGTCACTCTACAGAGACCGCGCTCCTGAAGGTCTATCATGACATTGCTGAAGCTTTAGATAGGAAGTGTATGGCGGCATTAGTTCTGCTTCACTTATCTGTTGCTTTCGATGTCATAGATCACAAGATCACTCGTTTAAAGTTACCTGAAGTGTCCTCTCCTGGATCAAATCTTATCTGAGTGACAGCTCTCAGTGTGTTGCCATAGGAATGACGATATCAGAAGGCAAGTGCCTGAATTTTGGGGTGCCACAAAGATCGATACTTGGACCACATAAGTATTGTTTGTATTCAAAATCAATTGGTGCGATATGTAGCCGACATAATTTGCTCTACCACTGTTATACAGATGATACCCAGGTTTATATGGCGATCATGCCCAAAACAACTTGGTCCGACGTTGCAAAGAAATTGGAAGCTTGTTTGGCTGATATCAGTACTTGGATGAGTGCAAACATGCCCTAGTTAAACGAGGAAAAGACAGAGCTCATTATCTTTAACCCAAAACATCAGGTTAGGATAAATGAGGAATTATGGCTTCAGGTAGGAACTAATACTGTTTCTGTAGCATCACCATTGAAGAACTTATGAGTATATTTTGATAATCCCTGACCATGGAGAGGCAAGTAAATGCAATATCCAAAGCCTGTTATTACCAAATTCGTAATATTGGACATATCAGGCGGTACATCACATTGGATGCTTGCAAAACACTGGCACACGCCCTGATAACTATTCGGCTAGATTACGGCAACGCTCTCCTGTATGGTCTTACAAGCACACTGATGACACGGCTACAGAAAGTACAGAATTCTTCTGCCAGGTTAGTCACTCGCACTCATAAAAGAGAACATATAACACCAATCTTAAACTCCCTGCATTGGCTTCCGGTTATATATTGGTCGCAGTACAAGATTTTAATGTACACTTTTAAGGCATTTCAAGGGATTGCCCCTCAGTACTTAGAGGAACTTGTCGTACTGTATCAGCCGACAAGGTCTCTACGGTCTGAGTCTGGAGCATTCTTAGTCCTACCAACAACACGTGGAGTGACATACAGTAATAGATGTTTCAGAAAGGCAGCCTTATGGAATAATCTTCCAGTAACCATCAGAAAGTGCAAGACCTTTGATACCTGCAAAAAGAAGACTAATCTTTTTGTTTCAGCTTTACCTAGCTGTATTATGTATTTGGCTGGAAAGAATTATGTATTAAAAAAAAACACTGTACATCCATATTAATTATTTATTGTCAAGCTCCTTAGAGTAACCTTCTTACAGGTTATATAGGGCGCTATATAAATTTGGTATATTATTATTATTATTATTATTATCGGTAAGTATAAGGAACACATTTAAAATAACTGTTAAAGCGTTGTTTTTTGGCGGGAAATTAAGCTTAACTATTACTATTATATTTAGCCTGTTCGACTACCCATCTGTCTCTGGGGTTTGATCCCAACTAAATTAGATCTACGGACTTACATAAAACGAACGATATTTACATATTTCATGGCATATAATAGGAGAGGAATAATACAGATTGTCTACACACACAAAATTATAATGCACACCTCACAATAAATGTCCGTATTCAAAGGTTCAAAATTCGAAGTGCAGCCGCTTCAACGTTGCTTTTTGCCACTACCGGAAGTCAGCGCTGTTTAGTCATGGTAGCCCATTCAAACATCACTGACTGCTCGGTCTAGTTTTCTTTTAGATCAATGATGTTACGTTTTAACTAAATGTTTCAATATTTAATATTTCAGTTCTTAACTTAGCACTTTATGTATTTTATTGTCGTTGTTGTTGTTGTTATTATTGTTGTTTATTTGTTATTTTACATATCATACTTGCTTATTATTATTATTATTATTATACACGCTTACGCGATTTACCTTACATGGACATTACAGCCAGGTCACGTTCGTATTTACAACGATATTTGATTTCAATTATGTTGATAAGTACTATGTAATTGTAACTATATTACGAAATATCTCATTATAGTATCGATAAAAATAGTCTACACATATTTTAAAGTAGAATATTATGAAGAATAACATGAAACTGTCTTTATTTTCGTAACGTCATCCAGTCGTTTAACTCGCTGTATATTATTATTCTATAATTATTATCATAAAGTTTAGCTTTGAAAGCAACCAAATACGAGCTGATAACTAATAAATAATTATAAATATTATATAATTTTATCCTTCTCTTTGGGCTATAAACCATCATCACAATCTAAACATTAATTCTGACTTACGTAGAACTTTGTATTTTATCGATATGCAAATATGACGGAAAATTTCGTATTATAATTAGCACTAACAATAATTAGAAAACATAATATAATCACATAACTGCGTCTTGGGTGGTTCCAAGTCTGGATGAGAAAGAGGGAAGGTTGGGCGTGGGGTTAGTACCCCGACCTCGTAAAAGGACACTTTATGGGGAACACTTGCCTGAAAGAGGGCGGGTCCTCATCACGAGGACCTATGAAAGCCCAGACTCTGGAAGACTGTGGTCAACGACCTAAGTCCCAGGAGGGACGATGGGCATAAGAATAAGAAGAATATAACCACGTGATCTATAATTAGTTGAGTTTGATGTTTTCGTATTCTGTGTCCAACTCAAAACATCCTCAAATGCTGCCGGATACGAGCGCTGATGATAAGTTGGCATTTTCGTCAACGGCAAGGTCTGAAGGTCAATTTCTAGGTCAGTACCTAAGGCATCTGATTAAAGCGGTGGTTAAAACATCCAAGAGAGGGTTTGTATATGACCTATAGACGTGTTTGTGGGAGATTTCCTTAAGCACGAAGCCTAATTAAATTAATCACTCTCATATATATATATATATATATATATATATATATATATATATATATATATATATGAAGAAAATGAATGCATAGAAAGGTAAAAGATAAAAAATACACACAGATTTTTAACATCAATAATAGCTAACAAATCTAAGAACTTGTATATATTATAAACCACTGAAACCCGATAAATTAAATTGTTCCATTTCAAACCCCATAAATAAAATAATAACAACATCTCTTTATATAATGACATTATTAAAATGTAAGGAATATTTTCTTGCCCAATGATGATAAAAAATAGCATTTCTGTTATGGAGTAAGAACGTCTTAGACAACTTAGGTGTGTTTATTTGGGGGGGGGGGGAGAGACTGGGGTATTTCTGTCCATATGGTGGTTGGCAGAGTATTATATCTCGATGTGGGAATTAGAACTATCTCGCTTGCGAGTTCCTGTTTCTTAGCAAAGGCGTATACAAGTTTAAAAGCCGACAAAAATGTGTGGGTATTTATAATGGGATATTTCCTGGTTGTTTACCGTTTTGGATTCGTGAAAGGTGAACTGCGCCCCAGAAGTGCCCCTACAACTAGAAGTACAGCCTACCTGTTGTGATTTGGCCTAATCATGGTGTTAATTTAATAATAATAATGATAATAATAAATATTTCCATAAAAATTGATACGACATCCTATTTCTAATCAACATTTTCTCGACAGCTGACGACTTCTTGTCCCTAACACTTAATTATCGCCATTTTTTGGCATGAAATTACAAACACTTCCTTCCCAGCTGGGTTCATAATAAAACGCTTATTCTATGAATATATTATAGTAATTATTTGCGCATTAGATTGTTTCTACGAAAACTAGCCCCTATGGCATGCACTAAAATTGTGCCCCTATCCAAATATCTTTAAGATATCTTTACCCTAAAATCAGCTCAAATATATCAATCAAGTTCAGTAATCTTTTAATTTTTGACAAATTATGACACTACATGAAAATTACAACTGCATCTCCCTTGCTTTCACCAGTGCAAATTGGTCTATGATGTGGTCAAAGTCAGTTTTTCTCAATTCCTCCTCTTTTTACGCTCAGTCTGTTTCGGTCTCAAATACGAAAATGTTCGTTTTAACTCGGTGAATGATCTCTCACAGCTGGGGATGGGAACTGTGATGATTAGCATTAGCTGAATATCGATGAGAAGATTGAGGAAGACGCTCTCATCTTCATGATGAACGATAGATTCGAGAAGCTCTTCAGATATTAACGTTCTGCAATCCAAAATGTCTTCGTATAGCTCCTGTCCATCAACATCGGATCTGTATAATTCGCACAAACCTTCCAACTTCTTCTGTATATCGTTATTGTCAGCGACGACGTCGTAACACAGTCCCTCGAGAAGGAACACAAACTTGGTGTCAGCGAACCTTTCATCCATTAATCTGTGTAGATGGTCGATTGTTCCCTTCGTGACCCTTTCCATTTATTCCCTAGATGTTAATCCAACGTCTCTCGAGTTCTCATCGGTCATTCATTTCTTTACTACCAGACGTCTTTCTGTTATATTTTGAGTGATAATCATCCAAAATAACTCATTAACAACATTCTCCCGGCAAAAGACCCCAATACGCATGTACAATCACGTACATTTCAAATATATAATTATAAATGTGGACTGTAAACTATTAAAACGTACGAAAACCAATATCCGTATATAACACTTTCCATTTCAATATTCCATTCTTTAAAGAGATCGGGTCCTATTCGAGTGACTCACTGGCCAACGTTTTCCGAATTCATCATCAAAATGATCTCGGATGGCCTTCAAGTCAGGGCAAGGCAGCACCGTGGAAGTTCATGCTAGGATCCTGCAGCCTCTTTTGAAAATGGTCAATGCGAATGAGTACTTTGTTCCATGATCCTAGCAAAGTCAGGAAATCGTAATTCAGCATACGGATATACAGTGTCATTTCTTGTTTCATTGTTCTCGTTTGCATCTTGTCTATCATGTCCTGAAAAAGTTGGGGTATCTCCTCATAGGTATTTGTTGACGGATTTCACTGCTTCTGTCCTTGCACTCCAACCGGGTTAGGACTGCGACCCAACAAACCATGACATTTTCTAGTTTTTCCCATGGGGTATGTTGAATGTGATCATCGTTGTATCCTGCTTGGCTACATGTCAGCCCCACCAAGTTGAGTGAGTGACTGTCGCAATTCACAATCACTGTTAGATAGTTTTTTCTCACTTATTTATTAGATATACATTATGTTTGACGAATGTTACTCAAGCCGTATTCCTACAAAGAAGTAACGTTATGATGCACCTGAGTCATAACTGAGTGTTCGTCGGCTTTTAGTGAGGATTGTATCCTTATAATCATGATGTTCTTATTGTGTTATTGATGCCGTCTTTTTGATACACCTAGTATCTAGTATCTAGATACTCTAGTCATATAGTGATATTAGCATGTATGTATTCTCCTTTTGAAAGATTAATAAATAAATAAATAAATATATATATATATATATATATATATATATTACTTTTTAAATAATTGTATTATGAATAATTATATATGAACTGAACTGTTTATTTTCACTTTACATATACATTAATACAATAGATATAATGCAATAATATAACATAATATTTTCAATGAAGATTGAAGGGAGCGTATACCCGAAACTGTCTTCTCATTGACCCCAACATATGATATGTACAATTTTGTTTTATATAAATGTAAAAAGAGAACTGTGAAACTTTTACATCTACTTCAGTCGAACTCTCACGATTCGGGTTTGATGCACGGGACAATAGATCAGCCCATACTAAATATTTGCCAGGCGTGAATATCAGTTCAAATGTCTATGGCTGAAGTTTTAGTAATAATCTTTGGATCCTGGGTGGACAGTCTGATAAGTTACGTCTTGCAATGCTGATGAGCGGCTTGTGGTCTGTCTCTAGTATTATTGCTTTGCCATAAATATACTGGTGAACCTTTTCACATCCAAATTCAATTCCAATGGTTTCTTTTTCTATTTGTGCATAACGTGTTTCTACACTTGTTGGTGTGCGCGATGATAATGATACTGGGTGCCAGCGAGAATCATGTTCTTGTAGGAGGACAGCTCCGATGCCGTCTTTGGACGGGTTTGAAGATATCACTGTTGATAGCAATGGATCGTAAAATTTAAGAACTGGCTCAGACACGATCTCTTGTTTAACATAATTCCACTCGGCTTCATGTGTAGATGTCCACCGGAATTCCACATCTGTTTCTAGTAAATGACGTATGTTTGCTGTTTCAGCTGACAAGTTAGGGGTAAACCTGCCTAGATACTCTATCAAACCAAGGCGTGTTTGGAGTTCATCAATATATTTTGGTGCTGGCATAGCCTTGAATTCTGCTACCTTGTCATTATCTGGTTGTATTCCCTCAGCTGTCAGCTTGTCTCCAAGAAAGCTAATGCTTTGTACTTGAAATTGGCATTTGTTTCTGTTAATTTCAGTCCTGATTTTCGTATACGATCCAGGACGATTTTGACACGTTGATCATGTTGATCTTTGTTTCTGCGCTAGATAATTAGGTCATCTATGAACACTTGCACGCCATCTATCCCTGCACACATTTGCAAGACTGTTCTATGGAATACCTCAGGACTTGAGCATATTCCAAACGGTAGTCGGTTGAAACAGTACCGTCCAAATGGTGTATTGAATGTACATAATCTGGCATTATGCTTGTCCAGCTCAATCTGCCAGAATCCATTTGAAGCATCTAGCTTAGTGAACCACTTAGCTCCAGCCATCTCAGCTGTAATCTCTGTCTTTGTTGGTAGATGAAAATGTTCACGTTTAATGTTCTTGTTTAGGTCACGTGGACCAATACACAATCTAAGTTGACCAGTTTTCTTCTCTGCAATCACCAGTGAATTTACCCAATCTGTAGGCTCATCCACTTTAGACACAATGTTTAGTTTTTCAAGTTTGTTCAACTCTTTGTGCACTCTATTGCGCAATGAGATTGGAACTTGTCGTGGTGCATGTACCACCGGATATGCTTCCTCTTTAAGTTCAATGTGATGTTTCACCAGTAGGCATCCGATGCCTTTGAACACATCATCATATTCCTGGAGCAGTTGTTTAATTCCTGGACTGTTTATAGCATATATTCGTTTCACCAATCCTAGGCGAATACAGGTGTTGGGTTTTTTTTCCTAAAAGTGCAATGTTATTTGTGTCTACAACTGCGAAAATAACTTTATATGTCTTGTGTTTCAGTGTGAGGGTAAGCCTTGTCATTCCTACACACGGTATTGACTGGTTGTTATATGCTTCTAATTTGACACTGTTCTTTATGATTCTTTTCTTTGCTCGTATGCTTTCATAGTCTTTCAATGGCAATATATCCATTTGGGAGCCAGTGTCCAGTTTGTATGGGATGCTTTCAATTGGCGTAATCCAATCATCGTCATTTTCAGCTTAAATTGCATCGATCAAACGTGGCATGTCATCACTCTCTGTGTTTAACGTTTCATTTGGCAGTGATATATTGTTGATGGCTCCAACAAATAACGTGTTTGTATATACTTCCTGTTCATCATGTTCATCAAGAGCATGGACCTTCTTGATCTTGTTTGTTTTGTGAAGGCTCTAGGCCTTGCAGACAGTTGCAAAGTGATTTAACTTCCCACATTTATAACATGTTTTACCATGCGCTGGGCAGTTACGAGCTTCATGTACTTTCCCACAGCTGTAACATTTGACTTGTGTCACGGTTCCACCACGCGCACCAACTTGAATCTGCCCTCGACCACGATAGGTACCGTTTCTGTATGCAGGTCTACGCAGAGTACCTGCGCGGAATGTTGTATTCTTTTGCTTAACGTAATCAACATGTTTATCTGATGTAGACTGGAGTAGTTTTAACTGTTTACTTTCCGTTTCTGCAGCTTTGCATATCTGAATAGCCTTGGGGAGGTATAATTCAGCTTCACGAAGCAATCGTCCCTGAACTGTTGGATCGTTAGTTCCGATAACTATTTGATCACGAATTAAACTATCCCTCAATGTTCCAAAATTACAGTTCTTTGTCAAGTTTGTAATGTCTGTCTACCAATTGTCAAACAGTTCATCCGTTTTTTGCATTCTCATTCTAAAGACAAATCTCTTATACGTTTCGTTTATCTTGGGCTTACAATACACCTCAAATTTAGCCCGAACTGAATCATATTTATCCTTCTCTTCATCCGTAAAAGTGAAGGTATTGTAGATTTGAAGAGCCTCCTCTCCTGCCACAGTCAGAAAGATGGCAATGCGCTGTTTATCACTTTTAGAATCTGCCGCAATCGCCATCAGATACAGTTCCAATGCTTGCATAAAACGTCTCCAGCTTTCCCCAACATTTTTCGACAAAGATCTTACAAACTTATTTTCTGACTATCGACTAGACGAATTTGCCCGAAGCTAATTCTTCAACCAATAATCTTTTATTCACTTGCTTCGGCTACTTTTATAAATAAAAAGCAGCAATTTATATTAATCAAAGTCTTTCATATAAAATAGTATAAGAATTGCACAGCTATAAATTTAGTTTCCTATGAGTTATATCAATAACTTTAACCAACAGTATTTTTTATTCGGTGAATCTAAGTTGCTTCTAATATTGGAGTTTCCTCTTATAACAAGAGCCACTTTGTATAATCGAGTACAAATTATAGACTTATCTTGGCTCAACTAATGCCAGAAAACATGCCACATACCAAGGTTACCGCCTTTTTTAAATTAACAAGAACACTAGATCGATATTATACATGGTGGCACTGGCTCAGAACGTCAAAACCTATATGTCCTTTTAAACCTGTACCTCCATTAATTAATACATAATTAAATCAATACAAAGCTGGGACCAGACACCCTACTTTCCGTACGTGACAAATATGTCACCCCCATAGGGAAGTGGTTGACGTAGTCTACACACAAAATTCATTTGACACCATAGCTCGCAGTTAAAAACACGTGTATGTGGTTCAATCGCAGGTTAATATATATATATATATATATATATATATAAGATGAATATTTGGAAACCACAGTTTACATTCAGCAGTAATTTGCTGTTGCTCAAAGGTAACTTTTCTACATAAAATCATTCGATACCATAGATGCTGATCCCAGCTCCATTCTGGGTTCGAATAGCTAAATAAATCTTACCTATAGTATATCAACCATACTGATATAGATCCGATAGGTTCGGCGTCACCAAGTTGTTGTTTGGTCAGATCAAGAGTTATGCCTTTCGTGGGTTTTCGGTGCCCCAACCAACGTAACAGTTTAAGTTGACAACACGAGAAAATTGTGACGTATACACTACTGGCGTCGCCAAGTTCATGATTAAAATGTGTACCTTTCGGCGTGCTAACCAACATAACAGTTTCAGTTGTGTGTGCGCGCGTGTAACTGGGGGGGGGGTCGTTATTAAGGCGTCCATGAGTGCATCATGTTTACAGAAACAATCTGTTTCAGCTAAAGTTATTTCATATAGAAGATATAAGTCAATTGACAAGGAGGCTTTTCTTGCTGATCTGCGAGTCTCTTCTCTGGTATTGGATCCACCGGATGATGTGGATCATCAGGTGGATCTCTATGATAATACATTGAGAGACATTGTAGATCAACATGCACCTTTAAGGACAAAGGAAATGCCAAGCAGACCAATGCTTCCATGGTATAATAAGAACATACAGGCTGCAAAGAGACACAGAAGGTATTGTGAGCGGCTGTGGATCAGGACCAGTTTGAAATGTTCAAGGTCAGTAAAATTCTTGTTAAAAATACCCTTGCCTCTGCTAAATCTGAATATTATAATAAAAAGATCAAAGCATCCAAGGGAAATCAAAGGACTGTTTTCAGTGTTGTGAATAAAGTATTACATAAAAGTCAAACTGTCCTTCTAAATAATATCAACTCAGATATGGCCCATTGTTTTAATAACTTCTTCTGTCAAAAAATATTAAATATACATAGTGGGTTCCAGTCCAGCACCTTATCACAGGGTAAGCCATTGGTAGAAGAGTCCTGCCTATCCACGATGGATACATTTGAGCCTTTTACAGAGACTGATATCAGACAGTTGCTGAAAAAGTCATCTAATGCTTTCTGTGCAGTGACCCTATGCCTACATGGCTTGTGAAAGATTGTCTGCATGTTCTGATAAACACAATTACAAATATAGTTAACAAATCATTATCTCTGGGTGTTTTCCCAAGATCCATGAAAGCTGCCCTTGTAAAACCATTAATAAAAAAACACACTATGGACTGTAATATTCTAAACAATTACAGACCTGTTTCAAATCTTACATTTTTATCTAAAGTTATAGAAAAGGCAGTTGCTTTCCATCTAAACAAATATTTAATCAATAATAACCTTAATGAATCACTACAGTCTGCCTATAAAAGTGGTCACAGCGCTGAAACAGCCTTGGTTCGAGTGAAAAATGATATTATGATGTCAATTGATCAAGGTAAGCCAATAATACTTGTTCTTCTGGACCTGTCTGCTGCATTTGATACAGTTGACCATAATGTACTTTTCTCTAGGTTAAAAGACATGTTTGGTCTGTCAGGTAGGGTACTTGAATGGTTTAGATCCTATCTGGAACAACGCTCCCAGAGAGTGTCTGTTCATGGTATTTTATCTGACATTCAGTTTTTGTTATCTGGTATACCACAGGGTTCAGTTCTTGGTCCTCTGGTTTTCACAATGTATACCCGTCCTCTTGGGATCATTGCGCAGCGATATGGGGTTAAATATCACTTGTATGCTGATGACACACAGCTGTATATATCACTGGATCCTGACAATGAGTTAAATTTCTCCTCTTCCTGAAGAATTTAGAACATTGTATTGCTCATATTCGGCTATGGATGACTCAAAATCTTCTAAAACTAAATGATAATAAACAAATATTTTATATTTGGCATCACCACATTGTGTTAAATCCCTAAAGACACCAGCATTACAGATGGGTGCATCTTCGATTACCCCTAATGGGTCAGTAAAAATCTAGGGGTTATTTTTGACCAATGTATTAACATGCATGAACATGTCACATCAGTATGTTGAGCTGCCTACTACCATCTTAAGAACATCCACTGTTTAAAAGCATTCTTGACACAAGAATCACTTGTAACTGTAGTTCATGCCTTGTTACATCTCGTATAGACTATTGTAACTCCCTGTTATAGGGGTTATTTTTGACCAATGTATTAACATGCATGAATTCAGAATAGTGCAGCTCGCATTGTAACAAATACTAGAAAATATGATCATATTACCCCAATTCTTCAAAAACTACATTGGCTACCTGTTAGACAGCGTATCCATTTTAAGATTCTGTTAATAACTTATAAATCAATTAATGATATGGCGCCAGAATACCTGTGTGAACTGGTTTCCATTAGAAAGTCATCCCGAAAACTCAGGTCATCCAGTCAGATACTATTGCAGGTGCCAGTGTCTCGGCTCAAGTCATATGGTGATTGTGCGTTTAGTGTTGCAGCCCCCACTTTGTGGAATAAGTTGCCGGCAAATATCAGAAATGCGTCGTCTCTTGGAAATGTTAAGTCTCTTCTAAAAACACACCTATTTAAGGTCGCTTTCACAGATAAATAATTATTATCTTTTAAATCACTACAGGGTTTTTACAGACATTATTTGGGGTATTATTATATTACATATTATTTGTACAGCGCCTTTGAATGGCTCCTGCTAGTAAGGGCACTTTATTAAATATACAATATTATTATTATTAATATGTCATCCAGCTTTATGCGTTATGTGACAATGTCATCCAGCTTTACTTTTCAACTACTATAATAGACACCCTAAGGTAGTATCCATACATGACCTGTTTATTGATGATATCGGAGATTTCCAGAGGACGGGGGGAACCCGTGTGGATTCATTTATTTCGTTTTTTTCCGTCCGTTCGGGTATAAGGTAAAGGATCGGTTTTTCCTGTAGGTAAAAGTGGTCAGTTATTTGATGAAAATATAATGTATCCTGCTTAATTTTCCAAATATAACCCACACACTCTCGGCTTTTATTTGTATTTTATTTGCCGTGTGCTTAAATTACCCCCCCCCCCTCTTATTCACCGGCGAGAAGGTAAAATTTGCACTGGTACATTAATAATTTCCTACTTCGTACTCTTTTCTCAAAAGCCAAACAATAAGAACCTCACTAAATATCCCAATTTTAGAATTCCCAGTAGATATTTATGACTTTAGTACAGTGGCAAATAGTGAGTGATACAGCAATACCCTTAGCTCGTATAATCCATAATGTTAACTACACAGTCAAACAGTCAGTAAATGTCTGTTCTCATTTTCACATATTCCTATCTAGGAGTTTAAGGTTGTCTAAATGTTGTCTAAATGTTACTAAACCAGGCATAAAGCTGAGACGACAAAAAACACTGAAACATTCACCAAAATCTCGTATAATTCATGAACCTGTTCATTCTCTTTCAGATCCTACTAAATTCGGAACTATAGAAGTCAAACATGGGACCAAACAAAAAGAATAAATGTTATTCTTGATAATTTTTTATCCCTGCCCCTCCTGTCTGGATCTTCCCTAAAATAATTTGAGCCAGGCAAGGTCAACTTTATAGCGTATCTAACAACATATGGTGATGGTACTGATGATGATGATGATGATAGCAATAACACCAGTACTATCCATATTAATAGAAACTTTTATTAGAATGTTGTCATATAACCAAAATAGCACCTACAACTATCTGATAGTATGTGCACACGCGCTCGTGTGTGTGTGATATTGATGATACTAGCTTAAGGTATTAAGACCAACAGCATTTTGTACTTGGTAAATAAAACGGATATATAGAAAATTATTACCAAGCATAATATAAACGAATGTGTTCGCAAAATAATACATTCGCCAGGTGGCAGCACTTTATGGTGGCTAACCTGTACCGAGTAGTTCCAGTGTGTGTGTGTGTGTGTGTGTTCGCAACAGAAGAGTCTTAAATATCATTAAATATGACATTGGCTGGGCTTATGATTGAGACTATGATATTTATTGATTAAAATTATTAATTATTCTATACCTTTAGTTATATGGGACGAAGGTCCTAGTAGACTTCCACAGTGAGCAAGTCCGTACGGCACACGACTTTTAAGCTAGTATATATATATATATATATATATATATGTTATATAATGACCATCGCATTCTATATCTACCACGTCGATACTCATATATTCGTGGTAACCTACTTCTAATAAACTTGTCAGCGTTACCTATATTTAGAAATGTTTTATTAAAAGCTTAATTTATAATCTCAACTAATTTAATTATATGTAATTTATTTTAGTATTTTTCATGAAGAAATCTTTCCCTAAATTGAAGTTCTAGTTAGCATACAACTAGTATAAAGGTCAACAGGGGTTATGTACAGGTCATTCGTCTTTTCAATTTAATAATTCTAATATTTATCATAATTAGTTTTTGTGAGAAATTGATAATCAAGAACCAGGACAATAAAACAATACAATAAATGAGGTCAAATAGGTGTGTATATATATATATATATATATATATATATATATACGATATCTTTACGATATAGTTTTGTATATGTTACCGCTGACTCATCCCCAGTATACCTTAGTCGTATCCAGTTGTCACTGTTCTATAGTCACTATGCAAATGAATGGTTGTTTTATAGTGAGTGAGTGAGCGAGCGAGCGAACAAGTGAGTGAGTAATCTATTCCGCCATCTGTTTTAGAATGTTTACAGCCAGCTTATTGCTAGCACGCGACGCCCGGTCGAGAACGGTCTGTTTCTTGGCGTTGCGCCGCCGGATATCCGGTTTGTTGCCGCTCATAAGCGCCACCCAGGTCTCGATGTTCTGACACAAGGTGGCAGCAGTGTGTAACGGTGTGTCCCCATTAACATCAGGTTGAGATAGCGATGCTCCTTTTCCGATTAACACCTTGATGTTTTCAATCATGTTCCGTTTGATGGCTTTATGTAGTGCTGTTTCTTCATAGATAGTGTCCGTAGCATCAATGTGGGCACCTGATTGTAACAGATACGTTATCATATCACCTGAAAATAGATAAATACGTAAAGAGAGTGACACGTACCTCCTAACTGATGCGCCATGTTTGTAGTAATAATAATAATAACATTATTATACGTTCCACGTATGACCAATGCCGAGGCTAAATAAGTCGCATGAACAATATTAACAACAACAAAGTCGCATGAACAATATTAACAACAAGAAAAGAGCTTTGGTGGTATTTAGTTACTAAGCCTGTTGCCACCTGTAATATCATATATAGCCATAAACCCACCTGTAATATTATATATAGCCATAAACCCACCTGTAATATTATATATAGCCATAAAACCACCTGTAATATCATATCTATCTAAATACCCACCTGTAATATCATATCTAAGCAAATACCCACCTGTGATGATCTAGCCATTTACCCACCTGTTATATCATATCTACCGATATACCAATTTGTTCTAACATTTCTAGTCTTATACCTGTTATATAATATTAAAATATATATATATATATATTATATATATATATATATATATATATCAACAAATTATCACCTCATATTTACCAATATACCCACCTGTTTTATCATATTTACCAATACACCCACCTGTTGTATCATTTTTACCAATATACCCACCTTTTAGCTCATATTTACCAATGTACCTGTTATATCATATTTAGCAGCCAGAAGTAGCGCTGTCTGTCCAGAGCTGTCGATGACGTCACTACTCGCTCCTAGCTCCAGAAGAAGTTTAACATTCTCCTTCCTGTCGTGTCTAATCGCTGTATGTAATGGTGCCGAACCACGCCCTCTAGCGTCCTGACTCTGAAGGTCAACATCGGCCCCGCAGGCGACCAGACACTTGATGATATCACGATTTCTTCTGTCTTTTTAGAAATAAAAAAAATCTTCACCATCTTGTCAATTATGATCATGATGATGACAATAATGGTGATGATGGTGATGATGTGATGATGATTGATGTTTTACGGCCACTTGTTTACACATGGTAGACTAAATGAGCTGAGTGACCTCCAAAGGTAATGAAATGAAGTAAAAAATAAAACAACCTTCAGATATGGCCACCCAGAGATTCGAACACAGGTGGTAATGATCTGTGGTCCACTGCGTTACTGCTAGACCACGGAGGCGCCACAATGATGATAATAATAATAATTAGGGTTGGGTTTTGGAGTCATTAACCTGTTTATGATATGACAGTGTTAAAAACCTATTGTAAACTTTCACTTTTGATCTATGTTGCTTCAAACCAGTTGTGGATTATCATTTTATCAGAATAAGTATATTTATATATTACAAACATGAATGTAAAATAATATTTTATGTTGGTCTCTCTTATATTTTATTTCCAATTCTGTAATAACAGGAATAATTTAGAGTTATGACATCTTTCACACATCATGATATGTACCATTGGTTCATTCCATTTGATATGTCAATCATCAATAATCCAAATCACAAAGTTCTTGGAGGATCCTGTTGCAAAATACCAACTTGGCTGTTTTCTCGTTACCAAGGTGATTCTGTTTCTTACTGTGGATGCCACCAAAGCTTGAAAAATGCTGAAGATGATTAAAGATCTCATTTCCCCTACCTTCTATCCCCTTTAGCTGTATTGAAGTCACCCATAAAACTAACCATATGTAGCTATTATTTAATGTGAAAGCTATAAGATGGATTTATAGAATCAGATAAGCAGATATGATGAACTCTTGCCACATGGATGATCATTAAGTGAAGCCACTGTCACTGCATGCATGGTCAGCCACAAATAAACACCAGCACCAACCCAAGATGGCTTGTCATCCAATTAATGAATAGTTCTATTAAATTAATACCACCCCCTAAGCTCTAGAAACAAATATCAGACCAATCAGCTCAATTGATTTTGGCTACAAACAATACCAGTGTATGATTACCATATTCTAATAATGAGGCCCTAACTTATTGTATAATAATTTTACTTTAATATTACAATATTATATTAATAACATATTAATAATTTAAGCCATATTAATAACTACTTTTCGGATATATCTCGGGGAAAATGTCACAAATCTGTTTGCTATGTCAAAAGATCTATTTATATAAAAAATATGCTGGAAATGGAAATAATTAAAATAAGATACATTACAGAGGATTCCCCCCCCCCACACACACACACACACAAACAAACACACATTATATATATATATATATATATATATAAGCCATGTTCTGCGCAGACTTTAAAGCTTGATCCTGCTGGGGGCTACTGGGTCCCATATAACTATGGGATTAAAATAATAATAAATTAATTTTAATAAGTAATATCATAGTCCTAATCAAGGTCATATTTACTGCCATTTAAGATTCTTTTATCATTTGTGTCTGTATGGACGTGTGTGTCACACACACACATACATTTGATTATACATGTATATATATATATATATATATATATATATATATAGTCTATATATATATATACTCACACATATACACACGTTAATAGCATAAACCACTGTTCTATGATAGAACATTGTGCTTTCAATGAATGAATATATTGTTTAGACCCATTGCTTACAGTCGAGGGGTAACGCCCAAAGGAAATGATAGGAAGAGGCTGAAGCCTTTCAATACAGGATGTAACATCCCTCAGACTGGGTTAGCACAGAAATTCTACTCCATGGCCCTGAATGTCTGCACGTCAGTGACATATGTGGTACGTGTTGGGGCATGACTTGGTGGTAATTCACTGCCACGTTTATGCACAAGGTAGGTTAAATGCGGCATGCAACCTCCAACGGTAATTAGGTCAAGTGAAAGATGAAGCACCCTTCTGACATAGCCCAGCCGGGTTTGATGATGATGATGATGATTGATGTTTTAATGCCACTTTTATGCACATGGTAGACTAAATGGCCAACCAGCCAGATTTGAACCCGGTTGGTATAGATCTTTGGCCAACAGCCCTATGAGTTAACCCACGGAGCCGCCTATCTGGTACTACCATTACATAGTATTTGATGGTATGGTTGTATGGTATCCACCAGCTTTTATCACTATGGCTGGATGGTATGTGGTAGGATACCGGGATGTTAACTGATGGTAGAACTGTGAGTCAGTGAGCGGTTTGTTTACCCTAGGAGACTGATTACAGCTGGGAAGTATGGCTGAAGGACAATCTCCAATCATACATCCCACAAACACAGATTCGATGGGAATTGAATCCTCGGCCTGGAGGCTTAAAATGCAGTGCTCTACCGACTCGACTATCTGGGTTTCTTGGCAGGATTGTGGATCGATAGCGGACTTGGTAATACAAGATGGAATGACTGGTTGGTACATAGTTTGTGGAATTGTATCATGGTATGTGATGGTACGATCATATGGTATGTGGTACTTCTGCAGCCTGGGTACTCTGTAAAGGTATCACCCCACACCAGATCATATCCATAATTCCACATTCCGGATACACTTACATTTAACTGCTATATGGAGCGGTCCATAGCCGATGCAATCGAGTTTATTCGGATCTGCTCCAGCAGTTAGCAGCGCCTCTACGTCACCGGAAGTCCCGTTATCCGTCGCCAGATGGAGCGGCGTCTGGTTGTTAACGTTCTCTAAGTTGACCTTGGATCCGGACGCTGTCAACTTCCGAATGACGGGCTCGTCTCCACAGTGATGACATACCAGATGTAGCGGCGTGTTTCTGTTAATATCACCCTCATTGATGTCAACGTCGTGATCCAGAATCACTGACAGACACTCCGAGAAGCTCTGCAGCAGGTTGGCAGCGCCCCCTGTCTCCACGGCCGAGACGTAACATTCCACGAGATAGTGAAGCGGATTGTGGAATTTGGCGCTGTCCAAGATCGTGTCACGTGTCCACATGCCTCTCTTGGCCAGATCGTCCACCGATTGGGCATTTAGGGCCGACAGGGCCGACTTAAGGGCCTCCTGGTGAGGCATGTCCAGGTCGTCCTGGCTTCCGGAACGTGATTGAGGGACAT
Source organism: Paralvinella palmiformis (assembly GCA_025642065.1). Classification (NCBI taxonomy): domain Eukaryota; kingdom Metazoa; phylum Annelida; class Polychaeta; order Terebellida; family Alvinellidae; genus Paralvinella; species Paralvinella palmiformis. The sequence goes on from JAODUP010000611.1 coordinate 257,018, forward strand.
CATCCGCGAAGGCTTGCTCCAGGTTGTCCCGGATAGCAGATACGATTCCAGAAGGGGCCGCGCTGTCTTCGGAATCAGCCATGCTGATGTCTTACTCGTGTTGAACCACAGCTTATAGTCAACTTCTTAATCATCGTGTCGTGACCTTGAAAACAGCCAATATGTTGAAATTAGCTTTATGAAGGTTATTGTTTATCTTGTTTTTGTTATTGTTCACGATGATAAGGATGATGAAGAGGAGGATGGTGATGATGGAAATAAATGAGAGTGAGAGCACACACAGATAAACACACACACACACAGATAAACACACACACATAAGAGAGAGAGAGAGAGAGAGAGAGCGCGCATACACACAGAGGGGAAGAGCATAATGTGCGATATAACTGGAATAAGAGTGATCCAGCATTATACAGACAGAACTTGCGATCCCTGCTATCACATATAGAAGGATACACCATAAACTCAAAATCTGACCTTGATCAATACATCATAGATATTCATCTTGCTATAAATAAAGCTGTACAAGTCAGTATTCCCCCATGCAGATTCATGGCACATGTTCGTCCCTTTTGGGATGATGAGCTTAAAGATTTCCACAAAGAGCAAATAAGCTTACGTCACGTTTGGATTGGACATGGCAAACCACGGGATAACAATCACGAATCGTATTCTGATTACAAAACTGCAAAAAGAAGGTTTGCCCGCATGTTTGAGGATAAACAACAAACATTTTATCAAAAGGAATATGAAAAAGTGGAAAATGACATTAACATGGATATAAAAACATTATGGAAACGTGTAAGACCGAAAAGACAACCAACGTCTGGTACTGCTATCACTGTTGATGGAATAACTTATAAGTCACAAGACGAACTGTGTGAGATGTGGAGAAGACACTACCAGGCACTCTTAAATGAACAGGCAAGTGAATCGGCTCGTTATGACTCTAATCATGCTGATATATTATGTAAGGAGTTGAGCGATATCAAACAGTTGTCCAATAGCTCAGATGACCCAACAAACACCCTGTTGGAACCGTTCTCAATTAATGAGATTGCTAATACATGTAAAGGCCTCCCTAACAACAAAGCTCCAGGATACGACCAAATAAGTTATGAATGTGTTAAATATGGAGGATATAAGCATTTGACAGATTTATACAATAATATTATTAAATTTACACATGTTCCGCAGGTCCTAAAACATAGTGTGATCATTCCATTATATAAGGGAAAACACAAGCCCAGGAACTTAGTCGGCTCTTATCGTGGAGTGTCATTGACACCGACTTTGAATAAAATTTTGGAGAAACTAGTGCTTAATCGTTTAATAATAATAATAATGTATATTTAATAAAGCGCCCTTACTAGCAGGAGCCATTCAAAGGCCCACAAGGAATTCCCCCCTCCCCTGCAACAGGCAGGCCGAGAGAAGACAAACTGTGTATGTCTCACATACATGGTCTTGGAGGCAATTCGTGATGCAGTTTTTCGTGGTAGCAAAGTCTATGGCTGTTTTCTGGACATAAAAAGTGCATATGACTTGGCAAGGGTAAGGGCTTCTTGTGAAATTGTGGAATCTTGGAATAAAACACAAACTATGGAACTTATTTGAGCATTGGTTAACGGGGAGTACAGCACATATCTCTACTAATGGTGAAGCTTCCAGTGTATTCCAAATATCACGAAGTATTAAATAAGGTGGTCTATTATCGACGTTCTACTTCTTAGTTTTCTATCACGATATTCATTCATTTGTCAGGAGAGGATCAACACAACCACTGACGTTTCATAACAGAGATATCAGCAGCCCAACTATGGCGGATGATACACTCTTGCTCTCTATGACCCCGCGCGGATTACAAACTATGATCGACAATGCCTATATGTATAGCAGGCTATGGCGCCTGGAATACTCACCAAGTAAGACCAAGTGTATAGTGTTTGGTGATAGAAAGCTGAAACATATTGACAACTACCAATGGTTTCTCGGTGATCAACGCCTAGAGATAGTGACATCATTTAATTATCTTGGTATTATAATATCTGGAGATGGCTCATCTCAGGCCAGGACAACTACCATGGCAAACAAAGGTTACGCTAACCTCGGCATGCTGAAGGCTTCCGGATTTCATTCAGAGGGATTGTCGCCACTGACATGTATTAACCTGTGGCAGAGATTATTAATACCCTCTTTGCTCTATGGTTGCGAAGTCTGGGGTGATCTCCCCAAAAGAGAATTAAACGTGTTCGAAACAGTTCAGAAACGTATTGGAAAGCATATCCAAGGTCTACATAGAAGGACACACGATGAAATAGTGAGAGGTCTCTTAGGATGGACAACAATAGCAGGGGTTATTGACAAGTGCAAATTGAAATTTATTTATAAAATGTGTAGTCTACCACCGGATAATGTATTTTATCATATTTGCTCCTCAAACAGTTGACATGAAAAGTTATACATACAGTTTATGGTCGGTGATAATCCAGCATGATATGACAGGAAATGTCCTATCTTATCTCACAGGAGGCACTTTAGAAAACAAGAAACTGTGGTCTCAAATAGTGGACCAAGCCATCCTAACCCACGAACAGAGAAGATGAAAAGCAGGGCTTGTAGACAAAGGAGCCCACATGTTTCTGCGTGTTCATGAATCGTTACGACCTAGTGTGCTATACTCAGTCATAAAATGTAAAATGGAATGTCGAAAATCTTTGATGAATACTGTGAGGCTTCTGGCCTACCCAGAGAAGTTAGACAATGCTGATATATGTACAGTATGTGGTCAGGAGTACACCGATACCGTAGAACACTATGTAATGAGGGGCGAAGGAATAGTTGATTCACGCTCTAAAGCCTGGGACAATATTCTTGACACATTAGATTGTGAACAAGAAGTTCAATCGCTCAGTTCTACAGACCAAGTTTTTCTAGATACTATCTTATTAAAAAAAATTATTTATTTAATGATATCGATAATTACATAACATTTTGTTGTATAGCTGGAAATGAACTGATATCTCTAATGGAGGTCATGCGCTAGACAAGCGCTTCCCATAGCAATGAACATTTTATCATATAGATTTGTGTAAATGCCTGTATATATAGTTACTGTTATTCATAACATTTTTATGTACTCCCGGAAGGGGAAATAAAGAGCATCCATCCATCCATCCATCCACACACATACATACAGAGAGAGAGCGCGCACGCACACACACACAGGGGGGAGCACGCACACAGATAAACACACAGAGAGCACACATACATACAGAGAGCACACACAGAGGGGGAGAGCGCGCGCACGCACATACACACACAGAGCCAGAGAAAAACACAGATCATACACAGAGAGGAGGAGGGAGCACGCGCGCGCGCACACACATACACACACACAGAGAGAGATTCATTCATTTAAATAAAAGATTTAAATAAACGTTTCATTAATAAATATCGCATATTATTGTGTATCGTTTTTGTAGTACCACATGTATCAATATGTTATTGTGTACTTGCGTCTTGTATACTGAGTACAAGCAGAGAGCTTAAATATAAATAGTCTTTGGTACAAGGATGATGCATTAACGTGTAGTCCATATTACTCTATTGGTTAATGGGCACCATATATGGTGTAATTAATATAGTCCGTGCTAATATAGTATATATTTCTGTGTATTAAGAGTGCATTTGTTGTTTATCAATATTGTGTATTGTGAACTGACGTACGTGTACGTGACCGATCAATACTGGTTGTATTTAATTCTGCGCCGTGATGCCAGACGCTGGTGAGATAAAACACGTTTCGGAATGAAAAGGCTTTCTTTCGCTTCAGATGAATCGCCCATAAGTTCACGATTTGTGATATTTTCTGTGCCGCTGCCTTTTACATACTGTCAACACACATACACACACACACACTCTGATGGCTGTTACTCCTACGTTACGTGTGTTTATTATGTATAGATAGATAGCTAGCACTTACCTTATTGTATGTTTACACCTAACATCATGTCTCTCCATGCTAGCAGTTTTGATATGCCCATAACTACCTACAGACTGAGATAGGCACATTATATACCGTTATAGTGTGTGACTGTGTCTCTGTGGCCTATATCCGTGCTCTACCAGACACACACACACACACACACACAGACTTACTCCGTTTATCAGCACGTACACAAGCCTGATAGTTATCGAGCTAAAATGATTTTATCTCCATGGAAACGATCTCTGGTTGAAATAAGGAAGGAATCGAAATGGTGAAAAATGGTGTGTGTGTTCTGTGTGTGTGTGTGTCTCTCTCTCTCTCTCTCTCTGTGTTTCGTGTTATACGTCACCGGTACACTTACTTCTGGCCAGCTGTCACTATCCGCCTGTCATTCCCTGACACTGACTGATAGCTAGTACGTCAGACACGAATATAGGGACACGCCTAAGTGTCAACTAGTTACCGACACATGACATATCACACAATGTCAGCCATATTGTCAATAATGGGATCCTATAACAAACACTGACAGAACAGTAGTAGCATATTGTATGTGTTTTATAGCCATAGAACACATACACACACACACACACATATATATATATATATATATATATTGCTAGCATCGCTACAGGGTGCTTTCGAATAGTAGGAGCTCTCTCTCTCTCTCTCTATATATATATATATATATATATAAATTGCCACATTTATTGAATATCGACAATAGTATACAACTGATTAACATTATACTCATGACGTCATCCATAAGGATCAAATCCAGTGAATGTACTCCATGTTATCATTTGTGTATGATACGATATACAATTAACTCGACATGGCGCCCACAGAGACAAAATATCCGGAATAAAATGTCATGATCCAGAACAAAACAAACGTCTATCCGTACTAAATACAAACTGGTTATCCCAAATGTGTGTTTTATAAAGATAGTTAAGGCGCTGGCACAGGTGTTATACTTTCATTCAAACAACAATTAACTCCAAACTGATTTTTTTTTTAAATATTTAATTGTAAGTATAATTAATTACCGGTAAAATTAGAGAAAAATGAAAGAAAAAATAAATTTCTAAAATAATCGAGAAGAGGATAATCTAAATATAAAAAAGAGAAGCTATGATTTAAACAAAACCAGGCTTTGTGTCGAACACTACGACCAAGAAAGATTAAACCTAAAATGGAGAAATAAAATATTAATACACAGTATGAATAATGTGTGAATAATATAAGCATAAATCAGAATAAATTCAGATTAATACTAATAGCAGCGATACAACACGACTCAACCCAATAGCAACGACCGGTTTCGACCTATTAAAGTCATCATCAGGTTGCATAGAATGTCTGAGGATTGTCCCCCTGAAAATAAGACTTTTTACAGAGTCTTAGGATCATTATTAATAATACAGGAAAGTGTGTGTGTGTGTGTGTGTGTGTGTGTGTGTAAAATAATATCCAAATGTTTACTTCAAAATGAGTTTATATCTACGAGATTAACTGGAGATGAGGGATTTGATAACACATTGTGTTTAAGGTCGGTAAGTAAACAAGGAAATACATAAATAAGTAAGAAGGTAAGTAAACAGATAAATAATATATTATAAACTTCCGTAAAATATTAAAACCAATTACACTGACATTTTTAACAATACAATAATAATAATAAGACAACAGAAGACAACATACGGCTATATAAGATCCAGAAGCAAAGAAGAATATCAAATCCGTTTATTATTGTTATTAATATATTGCAGGTACCTGTGTCTCATCAATAACATTACCATTTCTATGATTTGGCTTTTATAGCCAAATCTTATTCTGCGGTTTCGCTGCTCAACTCCTTTGAATGACCTCCCGCTAGTAATTTATTTATTTATTAAAAGGTCTCTTTAATCCGGGCACGAAATTTACCAATATTTTATATACTGTGTACATTCGTATGTCAAAACACGAATATTATCGGAAAACATATACACAGAGTTTCTGAAGATATAGCTAGGAAGGAAATGTGGATGATTAAAACCGAGGATAAAATATTGAAAATTTAAAAATAATAAATGACAATGGTAAATATAGCCAAAGAGATACTTTTATCTACAGGAGGAAGCTATAATGGGGGTGGGGGGAGTGCGGGTTAATAATGAGGTGGAGGAGGGGTACATTCATGTATGACCAAACCTTACGCCTGTCTGTGTGAAGGTGTGCATCTCTTAAATAAATTTATAAATTTCAGTAGATAAATACAATTTAAATAAATTCGAAAACAACGACAAATGATCGTCGGCTAGGAAACGTGAACTGTTGTTGATTTACGGGATCGTTTTGTGTACATATGGTAGGCTAAACGGGCCAAAAGGCCTCGGATGGTAATGAGTCGAGGGGGAAGCTGAAACACCCTTCTGACCCAGTCACACAACATTCGGCGGAGAAATTCGTACACCGGAACACGAATATATCACTAGGAGTGTCATCATTAATTATCACCATGTTGTAGTCAGTAATCGGCAGGATATCTGCTTGGTCTTTTGTCCATCAGAAGGTCGTCCCTAAAACTCAGGTCAACCAGTCAGATATCATTTTAAGTGCTACAGATGCCTAAGTACTGAAGTCATATGTTGATAGTGTATCTCGTGTGGTAGCCTCCACGAGGCTGTTATTGTACATCAAGGCTTTTCAAATTTGCTTTTGTTGATACATTATATCCACACCGAGTAACCCTTCTAATTAAATTTTCACTATTCTTAATAGTATTTCATACTAGAGTTTTACCACCCTGTGCATTTTAATGTTGACTCGCGGTTAACGGCGTTTTATTAAAGCTGTTATTGATAAGAAATAATTGTTTTTACGAAATAATGTTATGTCTATAGCTTAGGCTTTGGTGTATTTTTTCGAAAAGATGGTATTGTAACATATTTGAAGAAAAAAAGTAAACGTCCCTGGGTGGGCTCGAACCACCAACCTTTCGGTTAACAGCCGAACGCGCTAACCGATTGCGCCACAGAGACATTAACATCAAAGTGTTTCAATTCCTCCTTTTGAAGAACTGGCTTCTAGATTACTTAACTTATTTATTATTATTATTAAATAGAAATAGAAATCTAAAGACTATTCTTAGTCATAGTTCTGACCAGACAAAATAAATCTGTAGATGGATAGGCTTTTGTTTATAATGGATTTCGCATCACTGTCACAGAATTGTTTATCGTCATGGATGTAATTATAACTATAACTGAAACAATCCTCCAAATTTAGCTAATGTAACTGATGTGACGGCATGGCATTAAACCTGTTATATATTCGATGAAATTTCTCACCATTGTTATAAGGCATAATTAAGCCACTCTCCAATATTGGTTAATAAACCAGCTCGTCCTGGCCATGCTTAAGGCACAGCGCCCAGCAGTAGCGATTTTGCCGCGAAACACTGCCTTGTCAGTAGTCGAAGTGGGCCCTAGCTTTTGTCTTCGGCACGATACGATACGAAGGTGGGTTGCTTCCACGGGCGATATCTTCGTTCAACGAAAATGACAACGAGTGGCTGCAATCTGACAAATATTGGGCTAAACAACCAACTTCTTGTCGCCAACAAAGTACACGAGAGGACGCGAACTAACAGTCTGGGACACTATTTCGACCCGACCGGACCCATTGACCTGCGCCCGGTAGTGGACGAATCGGCCCGAAATATGTCCCTCCTGCCCGACCTGGGCATCGATTTTAACAATGTCGACAGTCGAATCATCTGCGACGAGCCGAAACTGTCCAAGGAAGATCCCCAGGAGACTAGACATCTGAAGGATTTGTTGTTGCTACACCTGGATTGGATTCAACAACAGCAGGAAAACTTGCAGGAGAAGGACAGACAGATAAAGCGATTAAAACAGGAAAAGGACGCCGTAAGTAAGCTTTTTGTGTAAATGTCTTCAATAGTCAACATCGTGTAAACATATAGAGATGATACTGGCGAAACTGCGACTTAGATCTAATACTCGAAGCTTGACCAATATCCTTTTCAAAATGGCGTCCGCACACGCCAGTGTCTCTGATCAAGTATCTATTGTTAACGATCTTATGCGATCAGGTTTGGCTGTTTTTCATTTCATTAATTTATCTGAAAATTACCATCGTCTACTTGAGCGTATATTTGTTTACGTTAAATTGTCTTAGCTAATAGGTCTAATGCGCTTCATTGATTTCTTACATAATTTGGTTAAGCGCCAGAACTTCCGGTTCTGTGTTTTCGGATATTTTATTTGTTTATGATCATTTTTTGTTTAATTAGTTGTACTAAAAAGTATCAAACAAAATAATTTAATATTAATAGTTGCCTTTTAAAGTGTAGGTCGAATGGGAGAAATATCGTTTTCTATGTTTGTAAATATAGTTAGGGCAACGTTCTTGTTGGTCACGTGACCTGTGAAGCTTCAGTTTGTATGGAAAGCGGAATATAATTATCAATATGTTTACTCATAACATCTCATTTTCCTACAAATAACGCCTATTTCTCTCGTGTTTGATTTCCTAAAATGCATATACTATAAAGTGGAAAACAACTATAATTAAACGGTATATTAAACGATGTTTAACTGTTTTTATGGTAAACGTTTGGCTTTCCATAGAGTGCACATGTACCTAATTGTCTGTAAACAATGTTGGTTTAAATTCTGCTTGGTTTCTGCTTCAGGCCCTATAAACACAACGAATATTTTTAAATAATAGTAGGATAGACGGCAGTATGACCGAGATTCTGCACCCGTCGTCGCTCAAATTAGGTGCAGAAAGTCCGATTTTTAAAAAGGTTTGAATTATTTAGTAATCATTTCATTAGCTATGCAGATGCTATTCATCAATTGAATTAGAGCTTTAGTCAAGTTTAGATCGATCTCGTATAGATCTAGATACTTATGTCTTATTCTGTTACTTGTGTTAGGTGATAATGGTTAGGGAGTCGTCTGTCTGGTCGTTAATCGTGTTCGGACAGGAATACTTAAAAAATTTGATCACGGATTTTCTTCAAATGGTGCTTAATATGGTAGAGTATAAATAATCAGTATGTGAGAGTAAGTTAGTCAGTCAGTGCTTTGTTTAGTCTCACGTTAGTCACGCCTGACTGTGAAATTATGTCAGTTGTAACTTGTGTGGCTGAAAATAGACTATCTGATCTGATGGTTTGCAAAACTATCCTCTAACCACTACTTGTATGTTGCTGAACTAAATATATTTTAAAGGAATAGTTTATAACTCAAAATCCCTGAAAAATGCTCACAATCTATACATAACAAGATAGATATAATGAAATAATACAAATAACTGAAGCCTGGTGGTAGCCATTATCATTATGGTATATGGATATGAACCACCCCTAACAAAAACCACCCTATGGTTATATTCATTGTCATAACACAAAATAACATCGCCAGTTGATATTGTTCTTTGCATCATTTTACATCAGACATACGTATACATGCACTCATTCTCCAGTCCAAAATGATATACAGATTTCAAATGTCACTTTTGATTCACTTCTACTGCATGCAGTGTCGTAGTCCCCATAGGATTTGTGACCATAAGTGATACTTGTGCAGAGGTTGTGAAGCTTCTGCTGCAGTTGTGCTGTGGAAAGATCCACCCGCTTCCTGAGTGGCTGTCCACAGGAATCGAGAAGAATGTGCATATGAACATTGTTCTGATCTTTTCAAAGATAGTTAATGGTCTTACATATGCTGGGATAAGAACAACCATCGAGTGATCGGAAGGAGTTATTCCAGGATTCACATATGTTGTTTGTTCTGGATCCGCCATAGAGGGTTACATTATGAACATTCTACAGTTTGGGAGGAAATAACGGTGCTATGTGACGCATTTTCGTGGGAGGAATCACATCATCTGGACAGACTGGGTGCTGGATTCTGTGATAGGACTAGGAGCCAGAAACATACGTTGTGTCAAAGTAATCAATGAGAGGTTCAAGGCCTTCTGGTGTGTGTGCAGATTTTCAGCTTCATTTAATTGCAATGGATTTTAGGCTTCCTTTGAACAAAAGACAACTGTTCTTTCTTCATGGCTTCTCATTCACTACAATTACATCCTTTTATTTTATCAAAGCATGACCTTGACTACAATTAAAAAGTAGCTTCCCTTTTAGCTTCATTTGATTGCATTTTGCGTGGCTTCTTTCCTTAATTGTTTGAACCAGATAATTTGTGTTTCTTTTATATTTTATCACACATTTTTCTATACATACAGACTCAATAGCCATACATTTTCAATTACATTAACTAACAAATGATTAATATTGTATACAAACCATACAAGATATAAGAAAAGATAGCTGCATTTCAGTATTTTCTTTAAAAAATAAGAAGGTGGTTTTTGTCCTGGAGGATTTGATCCTACATTCAGCCATTATAACCTCCTGAAATACCAGATCATACAATGGGAATGAAAGGTCACAATATCAGACATCAAACTGCACCACAACCATGTAGCCATCTCACAGATGCTCTGACATAATTTGTCACCATCCAGCCTTCATTTTATGATATTGGAATCATGTATAATTCTGGTTAGTTTTGTTCAACCAAAAAATTGGATGTTTCAATGGAGCAGTAGTTACAGCTCTGTGTTGCAAATCTCCAGGTTTTCAGTTTGAATCAGGCTCATACATGTGTGATGGGTGCTGATCGTGGCAAAAATAGAAATCTCTTGTCCAAAGCGAAATTATTTAAATTTGTCATCTTAATTCAGAATCGTATACAAAAAGAGATTTTTGTTTACAGCTGAAATGTCGCCTCGAGCGAATGGAACGTCGCATGGCACTGCTGCGGCAAAAGAGCGTGCCTTCACCATCACCAAGAGCAAATGATCAGAAATCAAGAACAGCTTCTCCAGGGGCACCTAGTAGTCAAAATGATGTACAGGGACGTGGATCAAAGAGGTAATGTTACTATCAGTTTTTCTGCATCTAGATTATAGAGTATAATTGCAAAATATCTATCGCATAACCTTATTATTTTCTTGAACAAATGCAGCTCTATACATGCATAGGTGTCATATTAACATAATAATACATGACATGTTTTATAAAAGAGTCGTGGTAAGACAGCACCTAAAGATTATTGTTTTTAAAGATTATTTTCCCAGAATAATATCCAAGGTACTTAACATTGTCCATTTAAATATTTTACAGGAAGTTGTCCTTTGAGCCACATAATTTTACTAAGAAGTTTGCTGCAGTCATTGAATATAACTCACCAAAGATTGAAATGTTGAACAAAAGTACCTCAACAGATGTTGATATCTCAGATACCACCCCAACCATTAAGAGATCAAAGCATCGCATTGGTCGCTCAATTGGCAGGCGCACTTTCTTCAAGCATCGTCACCAGTTCTCACAGCAGCCAGCACGAAAATGTCGGTCTCAGCTAATCTCAGAACAATCTGCAATAGACATCACTAGTATACAAGTTGATTCAGAACCATCTCAGGATCAAGGGAGCAAAATTGAAAATGAATTGCAGAATAGGATCCAAAGTCCACATAAACAGGAACAGTTCATGTCAGAAAATGAAGATGGATTGCAAAGGACTAGTATTATGTATTTTGTGCGGAATGTGATGCAGTTGTCATCATGTGAAATTCATCCTGTGAAACAACAGCCAGAGGAGGTCAAAGGTTAGATCGATGGCAGTGGATAAATATTGCTTTATATTCATTGTCAGATAACATTTTTATCCACAGAATAATATGTCTGATTGTGTTAAACTTGCAAATAGCTATGAGGTCCTTCATGTGGTTCTTAAAGGGACAGTTCACCTTCATTTCATATTTTCCTGACTAATACAAATATGCTCACACAAGTTATAAATGATGTCAAAATATGAACACTATCAACTACATATTAAATAATCAATTTAAAAATGCTGATTAATTAACTATTAATGCCTACATAATGGTCTGGGTGCCGTTATTTTGAAGCCAGACACAGACTGGATGCTCTTAAAATTTGATGTCACTTACCACTAGCTATTTATAAGTACCCAAGTTATAACAATGTAAACAGGGGTCAGTCTAACATGTATTTTCGGAACAAAAGCAGGTTTACGTTTATTACAGTTTAGTTGGTCCAAACAATCTCATATGTTACTGAAATGGCTAAAGAAAACTATAAAGTGAAATTCTTTAGGATAATTGTTTTATAATCTTGTAACAAGAAGCATCTACTAAGCTGTCAGATTTTTGTCAATGAACTGACAACAGCGGCAGGATAGGCTTAGCCAGCTAATGTCATGAGGATTGCTAAGCCAGAGAGCATCTCTGACCTGACTTAGTCAGGATCCAGATGGCCATATAATCCTTGCAATGTCAGAACACATGACTTTATTCCTTACACAGTCTAACATTCCAGAAAGCCATAATGGCTACTCTCCAATAATTAGGTTTATTTCCTTATATTTATGATATCAGGTAGAGTTTATGATTATTATATTGTGATTTGGGGTTATTTTTATAAACATTACACATTTAAATAATATTATCTGAAGTTGAACTCTTTCTTTAAGGTCTGTTTGTTTTAGTTTAAACAATGTTTAAAAACCTTGCTTTTTATATATGTACATGTGTGTGTTGTGTTTTTTGTAGAAAATCTACATAATTCTATTGAAAACATGTACTGCTTTTTGTTTTCAATGTGATTAGTGTTCTATATAATTATTCATGTTAATTATTACTATAGCATGACTTGTAACAATGTTTAATTGATTTAAATGAGATTTTCTTAATGAAGTTCCAAATCTGGTTTAATTAAAGCAGCAATTAGCCCTCATATTTTATATACCATCCAGTTAGCTAATTTTGGTAAAATTTATGAAATTGTCATAGATGAATAAACATTAACCATAAATATTTGGTGATCTGATAAATGAAAGAGTGATTAAAAATTCTGTTATTGTAGTAAATCATGATATAACTAATTTATTTAAATTAATCTGTCATGAATGTTCAGGCACAAGTGTGATTCTGAGATATTAATGTTGATGAACTCCCTGGGCCAATAATATGTAGCCATTCTGTACAATTGCTCATAATGTATTTTTCAGTGCCAACTTTTAGAATTAAACATGTGCCAACAGGTTATCAACTTGAGGGTACAGAAAATCTCACTGACGAAGCTTTTCTCAAGAGACATCAAAAACCAGAAGCGGATGAGAAGCGACGAAAACGGTTTACATAAGTTTACTTTTTCTTGTATAAATTCATGTGGATTAATATTGTCTCTCTATGCAATTGAATATGCCAGACAAAATATTCAGGTCCGTCTTGTTTTTACTACAATAACAGATGGGATGCTCAAATGCTACGTGAACAGAAGATGCTTGAACGACTCCAGAGGCGAGAGCGTGTGTTAACTGTTGTCAAAAATGGCTGTACAAGTGTGTCGCGGAGACAGCAAGAGAGAGAGGAAATACATACTTTCTTGCCGGATCCTAAAAATGGTAGTTCTACAGATTTGTATTTCTAACTTTTGAAAAATGTGTAGTTGTCATTGTTGATGTGTTCCTATATCAGTTTTAAAAAAATCTAATTTCAAATGATATTATGTACACGTCTGAGTCAATGCTTCAGTTTGGTAAAATTGTGACTAAAATGTATAGGAAAAAATCAGGATATGTTTCTGCACTCCAAATTTCTTAAGTATTAACACATTTAATCAACTTTTGAAGTACTGAATCTGACTTTATCCAATTATGAAAATAAATACATGCAGACCCAAAACATCACAACAACACATCAATGTATACAAGTTGTCACTAATCAAAGATATACATAATATTGCACACCCATGAAGTGGAAAATAATTCAATAACAGAATTGTGTACTAGAAAAAAAAAATTCTTGACTTAACTCATCGTATAAAGGAACAGTTCACCCTCAGATAATATCACTTACATATACAACAGTTATAAAAGTAACCCCAAATTCACTAATAATAATTACAAACTATACCTGATATCATAGATATAAAGAAATAATTCAAATTACTGGAAGGCTACCATTATGACTTAGCAGATGCCAGATTCAACGGTGGGAAGGAGAAAAGCCAATTGCTCCAACATCATCTGACAGAACAATTCTACAGCCTTCTCCAGACTGATTCAGTTGCTCTGAAGTGTACATATCTTAGCCATTTTGTGTACTACTGAATGATTTCTGTGCATGACTGCCAAGAACAAGACAAATTTTAATTCACAGGAGTGACATACCTGTTTGTCAATTCCAACTGATGTGCCACAAATCTCCCATTTGACCCATTACTACAGATACCATTTATAAAACACCACTATTTAAGCACACAGCAGAAACAATCAGATACAGATTTCACATCTGATTCAGCTAAAATACAGTTCAAATTCTGTACAGAATTGCAACAAAGAGATTCCTTCTCGGGTTCAATTGGCACACAGAGATACCAGTTAGTGTTTCCGCTTCTCTTTGCACTTTCTTTGATGATTCCACTTTCTTTAAAACAATCAGAATAATTTTCATCTTGTAATGTTCCTTCTAGCTCATACGGACATGGCCATTTGTTATTCTTTATGTAATTTTAACAAGATTACTATGTTCCAGAATTATACTCTTATTTCCTGCTTTTAAATGGGTTATACAGACTCCTAGTCAAACTGCCTGTTTTCAACGATGTCAACATTCAAGAGCTTCCAATATCTGTATAGCTTCAAAATGGTGGTGCACACAGATGACTTATAATTGATTTATCAGCACTTTGAACAGGATTATTTAATGTTTGGTTGATCTTTTTCACATTTTGACCCCATTTATGATATTTGTGAACATAGTTGTTTTTGTTCTGAAAATTTGCAATGAAGGTGAACTGTTGCTCTAAGTTGGTGAATTTTCTTGTTAGCTATATTTAGTGCTAACTTCCTGAGTGTAGTGTTGTTGTCTTCTAATAATAGAAAATAATTTCATTCCTATCCTATTTAATGTATATAAGGGATTCACTTTGAACAATTATTTAAATGATTGGTCAATAATTTCCCATGTGAAGATGTATGAGTACATCTGTTTACTACCAGCATCTTTTATTGCAACAGCTTCCAAGGATAGGTCTAAATATGTGTTGTCTTTGTTTGATTTTTCAGCCAAATACATAGAAGTTTGTGATGAAATCCCTATCAACCCATTTGGCTATGCTATTCCTTGCCTCAAACCAGTGTATGTATGAGAATACAAATATACTTTGCTAAATATTGCAATGGTTGACTTTTAAATTCTGTGTAGATTTTGCAAACATGAGATATTTTATTTAAGTCTAGTTTTAGAACTGATATATGTAATGTTTAGTTTAATAGTAATCACTGTGATGACAGTAATTGTCTTTCTTGTTGGTCTAAATGAGAGAGGTACATATTTTGGAGCTTAATTACATATTAGAACAAGCACACCTTCCTTTGGACAGTTTCATCTTTTTGTGTGATACTAAATATTGAAGACCACCCTCCACCACATGTGGATTTGCTAAAATAAATATTTTTATTACTTTTATCTCAATTCACAACTATTTTTTGTTTTATTAATTACATATATTCCATGCTGTATGCACAATATATATATATATATATATATATCATGAGCATGAGGGGAAATGAAGGTGATTGCAAGAGTACAGCAAGGTGAATTGCAGGCTAGAATGTCCTGCAATAATGTTAGAAACCCCCCCCCCCCTCTCAAATTAGACTGAAAACACCCATTTTATTTATATCAAATTTGTATCATAACTGGGTCACTGTGAATCTAACATAGTAATAAATGTCAATTTAATTACCAATATAGTCGTCATTTCTGAGCGAATATCAATTAAAGTTAACTGGCATCTAATTAGGCAACATAGCAGCATTGGAATTAGTGGTACTGGCCCAGTTTGTGATTGTAACAGGGATTAAAATTATTGCATTGCATGGTTAACAAGAAATCACAACAAAGCATAGATTGACTTTACTAAATTGTTTGATGTTGCGGTTAATCTTGTTTTATCAAACAGAGATCATACAAGATCAAATGGCTTGAAAAAAGGTAGTATCATGCCACCCACTCCACCACTAATGCACACAGATTATTGTTGTCAGTCTTGCTTCTAGGACGCATTTTTGCGGGATTCCTGCAATATTTTAACATATGGCGCAAAATAGAAATATCCCTGCCCCCCACATGGTGCAAAATAAAACTCCATGGCGCAATATTGTACATGTTGTGCACCTTAATGGTCTCCCTGTCATCATTATATTTTGTATGAACAGTTCCTAGGCAGTGCTAAGTCCTGTGTAGAGGTATCAATGTTGATTCTAGGGTGCATTTTTGCCGGATTCCCCCGATATTTTAATGTATGGCATTAAATTAGAAAATCCCTGGGAACCACATGGCCCAGAATAATATCCAATGACACAATATTGTAAGTGTTGTGCACATTAACGATCTCCCCATCACATTAGCCACTGGTATGGCATTATCAGCAGAAAATTGGTCCTGATAAACGCCAAATATTTATCATCTGATAGTTTCCTGATCTGAAATAATGCCAAAATATACTGATGTAGCCATTTCAAATGTCATATTTATAAATATTTACTGAATATAAGAACCATGCTTGAAGGATGGGAGAGATTTTGGTGGGCTGTTGATCTTGGCTGGTAAATGTCCATTTTGCATTATTATGTGACTCAAAAACTCTCTCCTGATTGGCCAGTTATCTTTGTTTACAGTAAATAAAAGCACATGGTCTTGTTTATATGTTGGATTTCTCTGTCTCTCTCCTGTAGATTTGTTTGATCACTGTTTTGTTTTTGCAATTTATGTTAATATTATGATATAATTATGGATTCATACTTTACTGAAGCAATTATATGCAGTTTTTAGTAACTTAATAATTGTGTTTCTACCTTGATCCTCTGTACATCCACTGCTGAGTATGAGAGGCAGTTCTCCTCTATGAATAGCATTAAAACTTTGTTGAGGAACTCCCTTGGCCAGGAAAATCTACGTGATTTGATGCTTATCGCATGTGATGGCCTGCTCGCTACCTAAAGAATTTCTTCCAGCCCTATTGATAAACGGCTGGTATCTGGTAATGATGGTCTTCACCTGAATGGGCACAAGAAAAAAATTCCTCAATATGTTGATGAAAATTAAAACATAAAAATGTTCTCTGGCTGACTTTGACTATGAGTTAGGTGTAAATATGTGGAAGGAGAAGACAGCCCGTAGAATATATAAAAATGAGTCATTAATAACATTTTGAAGCGTTTCTGTAGTCTTCTTTTTTCATGTTACAGATATAAGTGATTTAATTGTGCTTACACTGTAAAACTATGTGTATAAATACTTCAAATAGGATGCAAATGTCATCATTTTCAGTTCAAATATTCCTGAGGTATGCATTTTTCATGCCAAGTGCCCATATTACATTAAAATCCCCCACATTTTTAAAACCTAAGGGGGAGCTCCCCCACACTGGCTAGATCCTAGAAGCAACGCTGGTGATTATGGACAGACATGAGGTCAATTCCATTTGGTTAATTCCACATCAAATTTATTAATTGCATATGCTTTCCAAACACCAAAAAAAATTATTTTTTATTCAAATTATTTTTTTATTCGGTGTATAAACATACGTGTACCTACTCCTACTTGAATCCCTACTCTTTATATTCCAAGTAGGGTTGTCATGTAAGAAATATTTTTGAATTTGGATTTAATTTTTATGTAGCAAACTTCAATTCCAATTTTATCAGTTCCAATTCAGTTTTTTTTTAAAATAAATAAGCAATTCCTGAATTGGATTAATGCCAAGTTTGATTATGGAGTCAGAAAGTAAATCTGCATATTTGATACACTATTCCTGATAATTTTAATTTTTTAACCTTCAGAGAATTCACGTTGCCTTGGTACGATGGAGATAAACAGTTCAGAGAGGAGAAGGGTCGACTCGGCATTAGTAGAATACACAGGAAATAAAATGGCAGCTTCACCATGTATAATGGCTATCAATTACGTTGTTAGGATGAGGACAGATAAATATTCTGCTATTGTAATAGTTCCAGCTGAATTTGTTAGCAATGATTCCGTTCGGGAAAACATTTTCGCTAAAATGTTTTTGGTGTGAATTATAGTTTTTGATTATTTTGAGAAAGTTCTGTGTAGTTGTAATTAACACATAGACGTGTCAGCGCAAGTTACACAGAGTGATGAGTGATCAGATTTAAGTTACACCACTGACTGATATTAGGCTAAATTCACTATCACTTGATTGAATTATGATGGTGGTGAGGATGTCTCCGGTAACGTGTGACACTATTTCTTCCCAGTGATGTGATAAATTGCTCATCTCCGTCTTGTGTCACAGTGATGTTGGTCTTCATGCTTGATGAACTTATGAGGGGCATTCTATGTCGACAGTCTTAGCTCAATAAGCCAAGCCACTATAGAATTGAAATAATAATGTTCAGTACTGACAGAGAATTACAGGGCTTATCATCTTGGATAGATATTTATGATGGGAGACATAGAGAATCAAGATTTTGATTCTTTGTTGTGATGATCAGTTTTACGTCAATTATCTCCACTGTAATTTCATGCTTTGTGTATTTTTGTGTGTGTAGTGTAGCCATTTAAAAATAATTCTATGGGCTTCATCATGCCGAAATACACCATTGTGTTCAACTAATAGACTTGAACGATATGCATCTGCCTGTGAACTTTCACTTGTGTTTGGATCTGTATTGTGGCTTATCAATAGGTGTCTGTCAGCAGAGTTAGCGGCTCTGTAAAACATTGCGAATGATTTGTAGAACATTTGTGTGTATATTCATGAAATCATATGGAACCTAAATTTGTTTCATAATCAATGTAGTCTCAGTTTTACATTATGTTGTGTGTGTGTGTGTGTGTGTGTGTGTGTTTGTAAGTGATCACCTGTGTTTTTATCACAGTGAGGTGCTTAATAATGTACCCATAATCCATATTTCAGTTACTTTCTGTGGTTTACTTTCATCGTGTCAGTAATTATTTCATCCACCATTACCAGTTGCTTTCAGTCATACAACATAAATGCTTTTCATAGAAAATGTCTAGTCTAGTCGTTTAGCCATATATTTTCAAATAATTATACACACAAGTTTTTCTAAGTGTGTGTGATTAATTAATTGTAGTCTTCCTTCCTTATAGTAAGTCTTAAAGTATTTTGTTAATGTCTCTCCTTTGTCATATCTTTGTACTGTTTTTTCTTTAAAAACAAAAGTGGCTATATTGTCCTTTCAAAGAATGATTATCCGTATGTTATTGAATTTGATGTTCAGTTAGAGTGACATGTAGGTTGTTTATAGTTTTTCCTTTTGTCTGTTTAATGGCTTTCTCCAAACAGATACATCATCTTATTGTCATAAAATACAGTGTTATTGTATGCTGTCAATCTTGGATGCAAATACTACTATTATTATTTAATAGAATATCATGACACTTGTTCATCTGTATCTGATATAGTATGCAGGATGCATTTAGGAAAGAATTAATTTTCCTACACAGTTTAGCTGAAAGAATTAATAGTTGTTCAAGATTAAGCTATGTTTGTAAACCATATCTGTATCATCTTTGCGTCTGTATCATTTAACAAATTTACAGATGTCGAATGAAACTGTTTTATTGTTCTATATTCTCCTGATGAGATTGAACTTCTACTTTTTAACAACGTTCAGGACAATTATATCCTGGTTGGTGATTGATGGGCAGATTTTTGGTTACTTACTATCTGAATGGAATTGAAAGATCACTTCTAGATTTTCTATCGAACATTAAGAGGTCATTTCAATTATTAGAAAAACTTGCTTTATTAAAAATATAATAATTGGTGTTTCACTGATAATGTAGATATTTGTCTAATCTTTGAGTGCTTTTGTAATATCTATCATAGGTTGATAGAGAATAAATGGTAAAAAGAACAATATGTGAAATTCTCTTCTATCAAGTTGAAATGATGTTGCACATTTCAGATTACTATACCCCACCATGGGGAATACTCTTTAGTTAATTTTTCAGTTAATAGTTCAGATTACTCGAACAGACTAAAGGAGATTGTTTTTATTAGTTCTTGTATTCACATTGATCATGTCCTCATTTCCAGTGAACTCAATGAGTTGTGCCGAATATTTATTTATTATCATCTATTTATGCAGTAATTAGGAACTAACGTAATACTCCTCTAATAGTGTCTCAAATTGAATTACGTAAGTTTATGATTATTTATCAAATTGACCAATGAAGAGCGAGTAAATTGTACATCATCAATTTCCCAGATTTATATCTATATTTAATCGCATGTCACTGATCTGTCAATATTTTGACATATGTGGAAGGATTCGTTACTGAACGAGAGGATGTGCTTGTATTAGATCCCGCATCTGGATTGGAAACTGTTTTCTACGCGCAAACATAATGGACATGATCCTGTATTGGCCATTTATCGGTATTCGAATGTTTGTTTCAGTGTTTTGTATCAATGTATATTCTTTTTTTTATATTAAGTTTGTCCATGTTATGTGCATGCCGGGTCATCGTATTATTATTATTAGCCTGCTGTCCATCAAGGCACTGGCTCAGGAGTAAATTAGTGGTGTTTTCAAGTTGTGACATCGGTGTTCATTTTTTCAAAACTTCAAAGTGTAGCTGTTGTTCATAATGAGAGATGGACGATTGGGTGTTTTCTTGTTTTAGTATGGCAAGATTGTCTATTTATGATCAGGTGTTTTTGTTACCAGATATTAACTACATAGTTTCTTGAAGAAAATAGTTGTATTACAGTGAAAATAAAGTATTGTTTTGTATAGATCCTTTGTTGATAATACAGGTTAGATGCTCTCTGTGTGTGTGTGTGTGTTGTATAACTTATCTAACAACATGGATACTGGACTTTGTGATGCTTCAAAATATTACTGAATTGAGTTACAATTGAAATTATCACGCATATAATAGTCACTGGAGCTTTAATTGAAAACTCAGCAAATGTATTCCTAACACTGAATTTCATTATAATCAACACAATTTGTAGTCACCTTTTGCTGCTGTTACCAGAAAGGCCAGCTTTCGTTGTATAAATCTCGTTATATCTGAATGTATTTACTATGGAGATAAATGGGAGCTTGGCCGTACCAGCAAACCATTTCAATTTAAGCTGTTCATTCTTTCGTTATATCCCATTTTTTTACCTTTTACTTTCCTTTTCGCTTTCCAAAGGACCCTCTATAACCTTTGTCATGTGTGAGCTAAATCATGGGTAGCTGTGTTGAAAGATTGATAAAGTTTATCAATTCCAAATCACATATGTGACAAACTGGTTGATAAGTGGATGATTTGTCTAGCACATTTGCCACCTTGATGAAAGTTTTGATAACACGGTATATTTTATCAGTAAATACAGATTTTGTTGCCATTGTTTACATTTTGTACAGCAGTAGTTTGCAAAAATGGTGCAATTGTTGGTGTAATTTTTTATGATGATCTTCATTTAACAATTATTTTAGACAAATTTTGTAAAACAGAAACCTGCTAGCTTTTTATTTAATTACATAGATTTTTTTATTGTAATATATAATATTTAGCACTGCAAAGCCCAAGAGAAAGATTTGTTACTTTGACGGTCGTTGGGCAAATAAATGTGCATTATCCTTGGCAGGTCTGACAAAATTGTTCTAAACAACAATAATTATGTTAGTTGAATTGAAATAGTATACATTTCTGAGATAATTATATTTTCTTGATGTTTTATTTCGCATTGTGGATTATCATATATCATAGCATTTGACTTGCAATGCGACAACGATTAGCTTGCAGATGAAAAATTACTTTCCAGACAAATAATTCTATCATTTAGCAAAAAATAAACAAACATAATATTTAACAAGAATCTGTAAACTGATTTAGTTTTGTGAATCCATCAAAATCATAATCTATTCATGATTTGTTTTCCGTACTAGGTTAATGAGTACACAGCGTCACTAACACGTAATCAGCAGTATATCTCAAAATACGCACTTCACTTTGGGATACGAGTAATAACCGTGTTCATTTCGTTTTGGGGGGGAGGCTTTATAGTCAAAACCCATTTTTCAGTTCATCTGTTACAATTATTTGTGTAGGCATTAGTTTAATTTATTAAACATAGATTCATAACTCGGTCTTGAATGATAGTTAATTTATTTGGCTTGACAGTGGTATGTGTTGGTGAATGTGCACATGCTATCACATCCGCACATAACACCCCACACGCATTATATATATATATATATATATATATATATATATAGTTCAGAATAGCTTGGATGACATTAACAATGGCATTACCACTGTTTGAAGAATTCATCAGCAACTCCATGTACAAAGTCGACAACATGTTTTTCATCAGAGACTGTAAATCACTGAATGCAATATCGAAATTAAAAATAATTTAACCAATCAATCAAAACTTTGAAATTGAACAGGATTATAATTGTGCTATGCTACAAGCCTGTTATGACCAAGTCCACATTATAGTTTATAAACGTCATCCTATTTTCATTGTGACTCAAAACACATATATTGTCATCACCCACTTTAATTTTTAGCTTTAAGTCTTAAATTGCCTGATGCTGTACTTGGCCTAAGGATATACTATACATTTATTACTCAGGTATGTCATCATTAAATTAGAGCTCAACACAAAATATCTTTGTTAAAACTAATTTTAATAAAATGGTTAAATTATACATGAGTACATTTTGAATAGATACCTATAATATATTGAAAGTAACTATAGTTATAGGTATATTTATTATGATAAGCCAACTTTAAAAATAAACGTATTGGACATTAAAAAGACACAGGACCAGGGGAGCGTTTTACTAAGATAGGGGCTAAGTATTTCCCCATAATGCCAATTTTTCTGTAACTATTGACATTTCCCCTAAATCAGAAGAAAGCTAGGGGAAAAATAATTTGACCGTTTTACTAAGAAATTTCCTCTAACTTAGGAGCTACTTTGACTACACCTAAATTTCCCCTAAGAAAATGTAAATACTCTTTCAAAATGCAGTTTGTGGTAGCCTTTGGCCGTGATTCGTCATCGTCGACAACGTATTTTTTGCTAACGGTCCAAACATCAAGGTTTATTCCTGCTACAGACTATCGCCTGGAATGATTGAGGACATAACTATATAGGTCATGGTAGAACTCGTTTTGCTTGTTTTATCAGCAGATCAAACGTCATCACCCCAGAATCCCCGGTAAAACACAAATAATGAAATATCATTTTAATTCTTCATAATTATCCATATGGCTGTCAATTGATAAATACAATAGGTCAAGGACACTGGAAAAATTGTTACAAAATGTTTCAAGGTGTAACCAGCGCATAAATGCTTAAATGACCAATAATTGATTTGCAGCAATTATTCATGATAAACATGCCATACACGTGTGTGTGTGTGTCAAGGTTGGGGCCGATGTACTCCTGTACTCATACTCAAGTACACAATTTGAAGTATTCAGATGTACTCAGTACTCATAACAGGAATTACTCAGTACTTGTACTCTAGTACATTCATAAAGTACTCATACTCTCACAGTCATAGGACATTCAGAGTAGATCTCTACTTTCACCATAAACAGAATATTGTTTCCAATTTATTTCCATTTGTCTTTATAGCCATTTCCCTCCCAAAATGAATTTAGAATTATGTCCACAGAAATTGGTCAGTTATCATTTTGAACCAGCATCCCTGTGCATTATGTCACTTTGATTTGAAACATAAAGTATGAATGTTATGCCATGTATTATGTGTATGTAAACAGACAATCGATTCCCGTCTGAATCATATATTTCATTTGCCAGATTATTAGTTCAGTAATCACATGATCCATTTGCTGGACTATCAACCACACTGAGTCATCTATCGACCACTAAAGAGAAATTGATAACATTAGGGGGTGATTTTAATGCCAGCAGTATAAACTGGAACAGCCACACGACCAGAGATAGCTGCACCCACAAAACACTCTGTCAAGATTTACTAAACCTCACCACAGAATTTGGCCTGAGCCAGTTGCAGCGGGAACCAACTCGAGAAAATAACACTCTTGACTTGTATTTTACCAACAATCCAGGTCTACTGAAGAGAATTTACACCATTCCTGGTATCTCAGATCATGATATGATCGTAACGGATTCCATCATTAAGCCAGTGCTACAGAAGCCACCAAGGAAAATATTCCAAGGCAAACTGGGATGCTGCCAGGGAGGATGCCAGCACATTCATGAGCACATTCTTGTCAGGAGATTGGAAACAACAAAGTGTGGACAGAAATTGGACATGATTTAAATCTCATGTGCTTGATATCATTTCTAAACATGTGCCCTCTAAAATGTTACCAAACAGACTAACACTTCCCTGGCTAACACCACAATTCCGGAAGGCAATAAATAAGAAAAATAAACTTTACTTTAAAGCCAGAAAAACTAAACAACCTGAACTTTGGGCTAAATACAAAATATGTAAACGAGAAACACAGAAGGCTCTACGGAAAGCTGAATGGACGCATATGAACGACATCCTACTGAAAAGATTATCCTCAAATGACGACAAACCGTTCTGGAAGTAGGTCAAGGCTAAACGACAAGATTCAGTAGGCGTAGCACCCATATACTTACAATAATTCACCTCGTTTATAAACCTGATTTTTCCAGTCTGCGTTCCTATTTCCTCGACTGGAAGTTGGGACCTGTTTGCCATCACATCAGCGGCTGTGTTCGGTCTAGTTTTCTTTTAGGTAAATGGTTGGCATCAAACGCCAGAGACAGAAGGGGGGTTGTCGAATAGGCTAAATATAATAATAATAATAGCTAAGCTTAATTTCCCGCCAAAAACACCCAACCCGTTAACAGTTATTTTAAATGTGTTCTTTATACTTACGATGAAAATATATTCCTTTTATATTACTTACTCACACGGCTTATGCAACCATCGACACAACAATAATTCCCCATTTTTATAAATACGATTTTGCAGGTTACGCCCCCTTTTCCACGACCTGTTTACCATCAAATTGGCTACCGTGTTCGGTCTAGTTTTCTTTCAGGTCAATGAAAGATCGTATATGGTCTTTGGTTATGAAATCTTTGTCAGTATCATCAATTAGTTTACACATTGACCTATATGATCCAGTATTCTTGTTTATTGATTGAGGTATTCCGTTCCCGAAGACACCATTCTATCATCTGTATAGATAACTTTTCGTATTACCAATATCATTAAAATTAACCAATGACTAAAGCTGTTACATAACGGAATATATAGTCATATAACCATCTGAAGTATCTATGGCAATATTAGATATTCCCGGGTTATTGACTCAGATACAGGACCTACAGAGATGTTACTTCAATGAGTGTTTTTACTCTTCCTCTGGACTCTGATACAGGACCTACAGAGATGTTACTTCAATAAGTGTTTTTACTCTTCCTCTGGACTCAGATACAGGACCTACAGAGATGTTACTTCAATAAGTGTTTTTACTCTTCCTCTGGACTCAGATACAGGACCTACAGAGATGTTACTTCAATAAGTGTTTTTACTCTTCCTCTGGACTCTGATACAGGACCTACAGAGATGTTACTTCAATGAGTGTTTTTACTCTTCCTCTGGACTCTGATACAGGACCTACAGAGATGTTACTTCAATAAGTGTTTTTACTCTTCCTCTGGACTCAGATACAGGACCTACAGAGATGTTACTTCAATAAGTGTTTTTACTCTTCCTCTGGACTCAGATACAGGACCTACAGAGATGTTACTTCAATAAGTGTTTTTACTCTTCCTCTGGACTCAGATACAGGACCTACAGAGATGTTACTTCAATAAGTGTTTTTACTCTTCCTCTGGACTCAGATACAGGACCTACAGAGATGTTACTTCAATAAGTATTTTTACTCTTCCTCTGGACTCAGATACAGGACCTACAGAGATGTTACTTCAATAAGTGTTTTTACTCTTCCTATGGACTCAGATACAGGACCTACAGAGATGTTACTTCAATAAGTGTTTTTACTCTTCCTCTGGACTCAGATACAGGACCTACAGAGATGTTACTTCAATAAGTGTTTTTACTCTTCCTATGGACTCAGATACAGGACCTATAGAGATGTTACTTTAATAAGTGTTTTTACTCTTCCTCTGGACTCTGATACAGGACCTACAGAGATGTTACTTCAATGAGTGTTTTTACTCTTCCTCTGGACTCTGATACAGGACCTACAGAGATGTTACTTCAATAAGTGTTTTTACTCTTCCTCTGGACTCAGATACAGGACCTACAGAGATGTTACTTCAATAAGTGTTTTTACTCTTCCTCTGGACTCAGATACAGGACCTACAGAGATGTTACTTCAATAAGTGTTTTTACTCTTCCTCTGGACTCAGATACAGGACCTACAGAGATGTTACTTCAATAAGTGTTTTTACTCTTCCTCTGGACTCAGATACAGGACCTACAGAGATGTTACTTCAATAAGTATTTTTACTCTTCCTCTGGACTCAGATACAGGACCTACAGAGATGTTACTTCAATAAGTGTTTTTACTCTTCCTATGGACTCAGATACAGGACCTACAGAGATGTTACTTCAATAAGTGTTTTTACTCTTCCTCTGGACTCAGATACAGGACCTACAGAGATGTTACTTCAATAAGTGTTTTTACTCTTCCTATGGACTCAGATACAGGACCTATAGAGATGTTACTTTAATAAGTGTTTTTACTCTTCCTATGGACTCGGATACAAAGGCCTACAGAGATGTTACTTCAATAAGTGTTTTTACTCTTCCTCTGGTTGGCTTCTGGTTATGTAATATTTTAGGTTGGACTGTGTGTGATCAGAGTGTCATACATTTGAGGTGAACTAATATATAACTAAATGTTTATTGGTCTTTCAACCGCGCTGACATTGTTAAAATACCTCGCACACAACTCGTCTGTAGAGGGGAAGCCAAGGGTGCTATAATGTATCTAAACTGTACAAGAGAGATAAACCATGTGGCAAATCACACAATCCATCAAATGTCATCCATGTGAAATACCTGCCTCATCGTACGCTGAACATAGAATATTCTGTTAATATTGGATTTATAAAATGCCAGTCAGTTATGAACAAAAGGGATGAGATTACAGATTACATCAAGGATGTGTATTTGGACATTGTTGCTGTGACAGAGACTTGGTTCGCTGATATTGAATCTGATCAAGCGAGTGTCGGTGATATTACCGTATGTCTCTTATCATACCTGACGTATTCACAGTACAAGAGGGAGAGGTGTAGCTACAATAACTTGGAAAATCTTTAAGATTAAAACTCATAGCTAAATCATTTGAGAATGTTTACTATAACATTTAGTGTGGCACCAGTGTTAATCTTGCTGTAATCTATCGTCTCCATCCCCAAAAAGAAGACTATAGTTTGTGTTCATTGACCCATTAGTTGGTCAATATGGTCATCTCCTAATGTTTGGTGACTTTAACCTACATTGGGACAAACCAGACGAATTGTATATAATAAAACTTACTGATCTCCTTCATTCATCTCACTTAACACAGCATGTCAATGAAATCACCCACATACTATCCACACTATTGATCTTGTCATAACACGGACTAATGACGATGTAAAGGTCTCAATGTCTTCTCTCATTTCTGTTCATCATAGCAGTTTCCTCCCATTTCTCAGACGTCCCATTTGTCAGACGTCCCATTTGCCAATCTAATACAACCCCCCCCCCCCCGAAAGCTGCGCGGACTATATTATAAAAGAAATATCGGAATATCTTTAAGGGACCATCCTAGCAGAACGGATTTATTCACTAAATCACCGGATACTCTGTATGAGCTAGGTGTGAACTGTATGATTCTACAATATCACAGTTGATTGATGGCCATGCTCCGATTATAACCAAAACAAAAACCAACAAAAAAAACATGTATGACTTGCATATAAAGTTCTGTGATACACAAAGGTCATCCAACCAGTAAAGGGACATCTGGGGGTTTGTGAACACTTATGGATAAGAACTAAACTCACTATTCACCACCACGTTTGGATGTTCGTGAGTTGTTGGCCATACCAAAGTCTGTTTATTATACAATTAAGATCAATTCCTTTGTAGAAAATCAGAAGGGTATCTTTAATATGGTAAATAACGTCCTTGACAGGAAGGTGGCCATTCTTACGATATAATTCACTCTGCTAAAGGGACGGCGTGAGGTTTTAATATGAACTATCAGCAGAAGATCCAGATAATTAGGAACAATTTTTAAGCAACTGAACAAGGCCAAATATACCCTAACATAAGCTGTAAATATCAAATGGACGGTTCTACACCACTCCCCGAAACAGACGTCACCAAGTTTATCAGGAAATCCTCTAAAATTTTCAGTGTGAACCCTGCCTCATGATGGCTGATCGAAGACTATCTCAATGTACTTAATGCACCCATGACAAAAATATTAGGTAGTGGATTGTTTCTTATTATAACGAAGTCTCATAAATGACACCTTTAATCAAGAAGCCCAATCTATACAGAAACGATCTAAACAAATTACAGGACTCTCTCTAATTTATCCTTCATCTTGAAGTTAATTGAGAGTTGTCGTTAGTGACTTAAATGTTGATGTTCATGACAAGGAGCTCTACAGTCGGCTTATCGTCCTCTTAACAGTACTGGAACAGCTTTTCTGTGTGTTAAAGATACATACTCCGCAGCATTGATGAGCGAAAAGCATTGGTATTGATTTTACTTGACCTTGACACCGTGGACCAAAACATCCAGCTACGAAGGTTGGAACAGGTATCTGGACTCAAAAGCCATGTACTAAACTGGTTTCGCTCCTATCTATTTAAGAGGCAACCATATCATATGTTTCAATAAGGCAAGCCATCTCAGATGCAATTGGTCTCATTTTCGGCTTTCCAGAGGGGTAATTGTTTTGTCTCCTACTGTTTGTCCTATACACATTCCCTCTCGTCATGACATATGCATACATATGTATGCAGATGGCAAGCAGCTCTATACTACAATGCCGATAACAAATGAAACGAGCAGAGCTGAATCACTTTCAAATTTGAATACATGCATCTCTGAATTTAGATCATGGCTTAGCACAACCTTATATATGTGAACTTGTAAAATTGTAACAGTCTGGTGTTCGACTGAGGTCATATAATCTATCACTATTGAAGATTCCAAAGACCAGAGTCAAATGCTGACTGAAGATGCTATACTTTTAGTGTAGTTAGACCAAATGTTAGGAATCACTTCCCAGAATACATCAGATCTATTTCGACCATAAGACCTTTAAAATCTAAATTGACAACTTATCTATTTGACATTGCTGTTGATGTCATCTACTAATAATGTTGAATATTATGCTCTCTCTCTCTCTCTCTCTCATATATATATATATATATATATATATATATATGTGTGTGTGTGTGTATATATATATATATATATATATATATTTTATATAATATACCTACCACGCGAACGGTTAGGTCGTGGAAATGCCCCGACAACGGGAGAACTCTCTCCGACAATAAGAATGACAACAAGAGAGTAAATATGATGTCTGTTGTATCTTTGTATATTTTAGACTTTCATTAAGAAGTAGGATCGTGAATTAAACTTCATTATATATTACAACATTTATATTAGCGCGTACGCTTTAACCAAGTAGGTCTGTTCTCAATACCAGAAACTTATGACACACTGAAAAGACAGGAGTACTTGTCTCAAAATCTCAAAACGTTTTTAGCTTTCTGTATAATGAAGTTTGTCGTATACCCATGATCTTTTAAAGTCTCTAAATTGGCTCAAATGGATCTAAACTATTTGTATGGCATACACTGTAATAATGATGTCCAGAAGGTTCTCAGATTAGGTCTATGGAGCACTAAATGAACTTGTGTCTGCGGATATATTTAGCGTGCACTTTACAGACATAATGAGGATGTCAAAACCAACAAGAAGTAAGTATATGTAGCATTTTTCGTAACTTGTAATTAATACACACACACACACACACACACACACACACACACACACACACACATATATATATATATATATATATATATAGTGTTGAAACTAGGAGCTGGCCCTGGTGCCCGGTGCTGACACTTTTTGACTCAGTTGTGCATCTTTCTATAGTTACCGGCCCGGTGGTCCTGCTGATATTCAACCTATTCTACGTTTTGCACGGCAAATAAAACGATTAAAATAATGAGAAACAATAATTAATTCAATATACAAACAACGTTTTTGCTACAAATGTAGGCGGAAGTGAACTGGAACCTCATCACGCGTGCGCGGAAGTCGTTGCGTTTATGTTTTACACGTATTATTGTTGACATCTGAAGCATTGGCATTGGTACGACGGAGGTGATTGGCCAAATATTAAATAAAAATATCTTTAAACCAATAACCAACTTTTTACAGACATGGCTATGGTATTACCCTAGGAAATTTAAATCTTACTCTCATGCACGTCAGTCTATCGGCAACATGCTACATCGAAATTTAGGGAATGAAACCTCTCAAGGAAGGAGCATTTTAACCCCATAGTTTCAAAGAAAGTGTATGATGGGGGTGTCTGGGTTCGAATTTTCAGTATTGCTTCTCGATGTGTGATGTTGGGGGAGGATTTATAATTCAGCCACTCATTACATACGAACAACGCTGGAAATAACTGTCTACTCATAAACACACACACACAAGATCTTCACAAACACTTATTTGCTTATGGTATGATAGCGAATTGATAGAACAATTTGATTAATGAGTAATGATATGAATAAACTTGTGGTATTTAAACGATATTCAAACAATACAAATTGGGTAATGATTCCTATTCAATAAATCTATTTTCTTTGATAATATGATTTCATTATCCATCGCATGGCTTCAGTCAAACCTTTATTTGTTTTTGAGGATAATTTGAAGCCATTGAGTGATTGTAGTTGACAACCAAATCTTTTGAAAAATATCACCGATATTAGGCTTTGTGTAGTATACGTTGAAATGGCATTGTGTTTTGAGTTTAGTAATTACTTTTGTGGAATACTTTCACCCACCATGTGATTAGCGAAATAAAGAGAGGATTGGCAGATTGGAAGTCGCTATTTGTTGGCGATAACCGAATAACGACCGGTGTAATAAAGAGGGACGTTATAATGGGTTCTCAGTGTTCATTTGGCGATAAGCAAGAGTGGCGTTATAAAGAGTCGCATATAATAGAGGGTGCGCTGTATATGACAACTTTTTGATAGTTCTATTTCTCAAGTACGGTGGCTGTTGTCGGTAACCAGGGTAACAACATAAATGGCGTTGTTTATAATTCATCTGCCACAATCAGGCATTTTTAGCGTGCGGTTACGAAAGAGGTTAATTAAAATGTTCTTTTATTTGTCGTGATGAGTAATTGATTAAAACTAATTTTCTTTGTAAACATTAATCTCGTGAAATCACCATACAACAGATACATTTCTACAGGTATACAAATCATAGTATGGTAAGCCTATCGTATGCAACGCTCTCACTATGGTCTCAATGGGACAGAAAATGGGCAAATTTTCAAGCATTGTTTGCGTACTGTTACGAAAGGGATTCACTTCTTGTTTATCCTCCAGTGCTTAGGGTAATGAGGTCAGAGCGCTTATATGGTGATTGGATGGCATTAATTATGTCACGAATAAAATGGAGTAACCATGCTAGATTAAGTTGAAAAAAAGAAAAGAAAATCAGAACACATTTTCAATACCAAAAGACACCAGTTATATATTACAAGATGGCAGTTTTAGAAATTGTATCTGTAATAAAGTTTATACCGATACTGATGCAAATAACAACTCCCGAACAAAGGCCTATAATTATTTTATAGGCACCATAAAACAAATACATTGCTACAGGTATACAAGTTACAGCATGGTGAGTCATTCATATACAACGCTCTCAAAATGAAGAATGGTATTCGTTAGCCTACTGCTTGCTGAACTGGTAAATTGAATTCACTAGATGGCGCTGGTAACAAGCCATTTAAAAAGTGTTACTGTGATCAGATCAAAGAAATTTGAACAAATGGCGGGGACAATGCCTAAATATAGATCAACTTCAAGATACCAGATCTCAATGGAACTGTGGATTATCTGGCACGTTTCTTACTACATATATCATCAGTTATGCAACCTCTGATGAAACTAACCAGAAAGGAACAACCATGGATTTGGGAGCGAGAACAAGCGAAGGCATTCTCTGATGTGCAGAAGCTGGTAACCCAAGCACCAATTCTAACGTACTTTGATGTCAACAAACCTATCACTGTTCAGAGCGATTCAAGTGAAAAGGGAATGGGTGCAGTACTACTAATCCAAGATAGTCGACCTGTTGTGTATGCCAGCCGAGCACTACGAGATACTGAAACAAAATATGTTCAGGTAGAAAAGGAAATGCTCGCTATTGTCTGGAGTCTGGAGCGTTTTCACCAGTATACATTTGGAAAGCACATAGTAGTACAGAGTGACCATAAACCACTAGAATCATTGATGTGTAAGCCACTCTCCAAAGCCCCGCGCAGACTACAAGGCATGATGATGCATCTTATGAAATATGACACAGAAATCATATATACCAAGGGAACCAACATATTCATTGCTGACATGCTATCACGTGCATATGTGAACTACCCTAGTACTGAACAATCTTACTTAGAACATATAAATGCTGTTCAACACCTTCCAATCCGTCAGGAACGTTTGAAACAGATACAGCTTCAGACTGAAAGAGGTGATAACCTTCAAGCTCTAAAACAAATCATCATGCATGTACCGATGTACCACCTAATTTGATAGCAATATGGTATGCCTGATGAATTAACCATACAGAATGGTCTTGTTTTCAAAGGTGAACAAATCGTCATACCAATTGGTCTTCGAGCTGACATGAAGAAAGCAGTTCATTCATCGCATATCGGGATTGAAGGTTCTTTAAGAAGAGCCAGAGAATGTCTCTTCTGGCCAGGTATGTCATCAGAACTGAAACAATACATCAGTACGTGTGAAACATGCCGAATGTTCGAAATAGCACCAGCTAATGAAACCCTGATGTCTCACGATGTACCCGACCGACCTTGGCAGAAAGTAGGGATTGACGTACTCACAAATCAATTGACTATGTAATAACAGTGGACTATTTCTCCAACTTCTGGGAAATTGATAAACTTAATCGTACAACCTCGAATGCCGTGATTAAAAAAATCAAAGCACACTTTTCAAGATACGGCATACCATCTACGGTTATGACGGACAATGAGCCTCAGTTCACAGCAGAGGAGTTCCGTAAATTCGCACAGAAGTATGACTTTGAACATGTCACACCCAGTCCACACTACCCGCAGTCCAATGGGAAAGTTGAAGCAGCAGTAAAATCAGCCAAACGTATGCTGAAGAAAACACGTGAATCAGGAGCTGATCAGTATCTGACATTATTGGACATTCGCAACACACCCACAAACGACCTACCTAGCCCAGCCCAACGTCTAATCAATAGACGTACACGTACCTTAATACCAATGACTGATCGTTTGCTGGAGCCGGCTTTACGCACAGACACAAAGTCAAAGTTACAATATGCTAAATACCAACAAGCAGCATATTATAACCGAAATGCCAAAGACTTAGTTATTCTAGAAGAAGGCAATGTAGTAAGGATGAAGCCATATTCTCCAAATATTACATGGAAAACGGGTGTTATAACCAAACGTCTAGATGAAAGATCATATCAAGTGGATACAGATTCTGGAACTTACCGCCACAACCGATCTCACTTGCGCAAGACCAATGAATCGGACCATCTAAATGATGGCTATTCATCAACCACCAATGCCAAAGTGAAGCATTATGTAGCTGACCAACCAGCAATGAGTGATTACAGCTACACCAGTAAGCGAAGATGTCTATAATGACACACCAACGTCTACCCAGCAGAACAACACACCTGATCCAATGCCAACGCCTACCCAGCAGAACACCACATCTGCTCCGATGCCGAAACCGACTCGTGTATCACAAAGATCAACCAAGGGAATAGCACCAGCAAAATTAAACCTATGAACAATATTCAAGTGTTTATTCATATCACCACTGATTTAATCATTTTGATTTACATATATCATACATTGTTTTGTAACTTCAAAAACAGTGGAAAAAGAAGGATGTTGTAATATCCACTAGTTTTAATTATATTAGTATAGTCTTATATTGTGGCACAGCTACTACTACTTTGTATATAATGATATCACCCTATTGTGGTGCCACCTACCGATTTGTTGTCTATTGTTAGCCTAATAAAGCCACACGTTCTCAACTGGCGTTATCACTTATTAATTGTTCTACAGAATAGAACGTATTGAAACATTTGTGTGCGTGTGTGTGTGTGTGCGCGCGCGCGCTTGCGTTGTGTTGTGTGTATGATTTTATATTTAATAATAATATGTATCGGATGATAAATAGAGCGGAACAAAACTCCTCCCCTCGGACGGTGTGTGTGTGTAGATGTCATGTTTAATAGCTGATCTCCGTTATATAACACGCATAATAGAGTTAAGACATACTAAGTTACTGAGAGAGATAGAGAAAGAGAGAGGGGATCCAGGATGGCGGCTTATATCACATTCTATTTCTTATTTTCTATTCACCTGTTTGTGGCCTTGACGTCGCCTGTATCTCAACATTCAACAGGTAATATTCGTTGTATACAACTAACAAGGGTATGTACGTTATTTTTAGCGGTGTTTGTGTGTGTGTGTGTGTGTGTGTGTGTGTGTGACTTTTAGTGTGACGTATATATATATATATATATATATATATATATATAGTTTACATGGGGAATGAAATCTTTGCCAGTATCATCAATTAGTTTACATATTGACATGAATCTGTATGATCCAGTATTCTCATTTATTTATTGAGGTATTCAATTCCCTAGGACACCATTCTATCTCTGGATTACCATCATCTACATAGAAGATAATCATTTCATAAACTAGTGTCTTTATTATGTTGTAAGACGGTATTTTCTTATGACCTTTTTTTTACTTTCTCTTACAAAAGCGAAACTGTCCTCAATTTATACATAAATGGCAATAAAGAAAAACAGGAAACCAGTTCAGCGTAAAAGCGGTATTAAGTCAATGAGCATAATAGCAATATATGTAGCGACTGTGCTGGTAATACTTGGGAGAGGTATGGTTAAGAAAGAACTCGGTAATGAAGTGCAGTGGTCAATGAAACTCTTTCTTGATCACTTCCTGATTGTGACTTTCTGGAACGCTGATGGCGTTAATTTCGATTTATTTTTGTATTCTCCAGACGTGAAAAGTTATCGGATCCGGGTCTCATCAACTTCAAGATACTAGATCTGAAGTTACTGCCTTCCGCTTGGATCCTACAATCATTTGACCAAATCCGAAGATAGTATCTCCACTGTATTAATTCTATATTTACCTTTTTATCTAAGATCATGCTCTAAGCATTTGCCTCGTAATATACATCTGTAATGCTAAATATTACACACACAAGTTTATTCGCCATTTCTGAAAGATACATAATCATCTTTTACATGCAACTGCCTTTTGTGAAACACAGAATCTTTAATATAGACCCTTTTCCGAATGTTTGTCTCGGATTAAAAAGACCCTGTCTGCTAAGATACAATCTCCATGATTAATTAAATCTAAAAATCCTGATTTATTAGTCAACTGTTTATCTGACACTCGACCACCACAACCTGCAGATAGAACTGTCACTGCACCAGCTGGACTTATGCCTATTAGATATTTGCATGGGCAATTAAGTTAGTTGGTCTTTCTATAAATATTTCACTGTAGTCTATAATACAAATACAATCTCTATGGTTTCTTCTGAAACAACAGGAATATGATTTCTTATGCTATTTCTAACTGGCCATGCAATCAGAGCCCTCGTATATTTAAACAATACAGGTAGCCATAATATATAAATATTACATACAATAGTTCAATCAAGACCAGACCTATGAGCCAAGTCTTGATAAAAAATAATCAGTACAGAAAGACGTGCACGACACACCTTAACTTTATCTTTCACTATATCAACCACTCAAATTAACAAAGGTAAATTTAATAGACCTCTATACTATTATTGTCCTTGATGACGTCAAACCCCAAAATCTTCTATCTTCCTTGTTAGCATGTCATTTTCTGCTCTAAGTCGATAAACATCTTCATTAAGACTCAACAAATCACTTTGGTATTGTCGAAGTAGCTCATCTTCCTTTTTGGGTTCTGTCTGGCAACCGACATCTTTAGCTTCAAAGCCGGGGTAGGATTCTCAATGCACTGGCAATTTATGTAGCCCCCGGCCCTGGTGATACTTGGGGGTATATGGTTAAGAAATAACTCGGTAATGAAGTGCGGTGGTCGATGAAACATGTCAGACACAGCTAAAGCTGGGATTCAATCCGTGATATGGCCGCTTAGAATGTTTAGTACTCTTCTGGCTATGGGAACCGTGGATATAGTTTGTTTTGATTTTGGTAAAGGACATCTTCACTCTTTCTGGATCCTCCTTATTGTGACTTTCAGGAACGCCGATGGAGTTAGTTTCGATCCGGGTCTCATCAGGATCTGGGCAGTGAGTGAGTGAGCGAACGAGTGAGTGAGTGAATGAGTGACATATGGCAGAGTGGCTACTCCTCATGATCTTTTATGGGCGAATGAAACATACCACAAAAAAGGTCTACACGGAAGATCGATCCAACAACCTGTCACTTTCAATTAAATGCACTATCAACCGCACCATTATATAGGGCGCTATATAAATTATGTATATTATCACTGAAATAACCTGAGACAAATCGATACCAGTCAACTTATAATACTGCACAATGGATTATTACCGGGACTAGAACGAAATATCGTCTCAAACCTAAGTAAATACTGTGTGTGTGTGTGTGGTGTTTTTAGGGTACATATAAAGAGGCAACAGGTTCAGAGCATCAACATATCTAAACATCCTTCGAGACCTACCTCCATAAATCTAAATACAAATACAACTATACATACATTAATCTAAAAATAAAATGTTCCATAGCTCCACATATTGATAGATGTGTGCGGAAGCACGTAAAACATACCATTTGATACCACAGCTCGCAGTAAACAACACGTGCGTGTGGTTCAATGGTGACTTGCTACGTACATATCATAAACTATTTTGACACCACAGTTTACATTCAACAGTAATTTTCTGTGGTCCAAAAGAAACCTGTATATAAAACATTTCGACACCTCAGATGCTGACCTCAGCTTTATTCTGGGTTCGAATAACTGAATAAATCCTACCTATATGAACCATGTATCAATACACGTCCGACTGGTCTAGTGTCGAAGTTGTTCTCTAACCTAAGTGAAAATTTAAGCCTTTTGTATACCCTCAGCATGTTAACAAACATTACAGTTTGTTCATAACAAAGAGAATGTACACTAACTCACTATGGACTCACCGAAGTGATTTAACTAAAATAAAAACAAAGTAGCAATACTGCACAATGGATTATTACTGGACTAGAACGAAATATCGTCTCAAACCTAAAAAAATACTGTGTGTGTGTGTGCGTGTGTGCGTGCGCGCCGTGTATAGTAAGGCACAGGCACAGAGAATCTCGAAGCGTGAATTCAAAATCTGGAAGTTTCTTCAGGGGACTGAATCCAGAGTGGCGACTTTTCTTGCTGAAACATGTGTAATGTCTCACCAGTCCCTAAGCCGCCAAGCAAAAACAAAAAGCGAATCACCTACAGGCGTGGAGTTTGGGAGTAGAACACCCAAGTCAGGTCACGGCAGTAGTGAGAATGTTTAGATAAATTGGTTGGTTTTGTTGTTCGGGGAGAATTCCCAGGCTGTCGCTTAATCAGCACAGCCTCTATGTTGAAGTGGTTGAGGAACCTCCTCCCCCACCACTCACAGGGGAGCAGTGCGGAAAGATGGAGCCGAAATACCCTGAGTGTTTTACGTCCTCAGGGGGTTTTTAACGTCCCCCTTTATTGTAAATAATTCAGTTGATGATGATTGATGTTTTACGGCCACTTTTGTGCACATGGTAGGCTAAATGGGCCGAGCGACTTCGAAAAGTAATGAGACGAAGTGAAAGACGAAACAACCTTCAGATATGCCCACTCCTGGATTCGAACACGGGTGGTAGTGTTCTGTGGTCCAACACGCTACCGCTAGACCACGGAGGCGCCCCGTAAATAATTCAGTGGAGACGGCAGCGCCATTTAACGTGGTCAGCCATCCACGATGTAGTGAGCCGAGAAATTAATCCCTGGAAAAGTTTCGACCTCTTACGGGGTTCGAACCTGTGACCGTTGGCATCAAGTTCCGGGTGCTTAACCGCTAGCCCACCGGAGTTCACTGTATTCCCACAAACATCTACGGTGAATTATATATACAACTAAAGTTGTTATATAAAACACACCAACCACACGAGCTGTGTCCAATGCCACCGCACGAGATGCGATGCAGTGTTTCTATTCCTGAGTCAGGAGTACTTATAATGCTTTAAGAGCGTACTGTGCCTGCTACAGTCATTTAAATGCTGGATAACCAGGCCAAACATCTAAACGGCGTGCCTCCAAAGACGCAAATAGTACACGGAATATACAGCTCTAGATCTTCTATTATTAGAACGCGTGGACCTAGAAACACAGTCTCCTCGCACAGAAAAAGGAACATAATATGTGTGTGTATTTGTGTGCTCTTGTGTGTGCGCGTGCTTGTGTGTGTTGTATGATTTTATATTTAATATTAATATATATCGGATGATAAATAGAGCGGAACAAAACTCCTCCCC
The DNA here is from genome assembly GCA_025642065.1 of Paralvinella palmiformis. NCBI lineage: Eukaryota > Metazoa > Annelida > Polychaeta > Terebellida > Alvinellidae > Paralvinella > Paralvinella palmiformis. The sequence continues at coordinate 296,054 of JAODUP010000611.1, forward strand.
TCGGACGGTGTGTGTGTGTAGATGTCATATTTAATAGCTGATCTCCGTTATATAACACGCATAATAGAGTTAAGACATACTAAGTTACTGAGAGAGATAGAGAAAGAGAGAGGGGATCCAGGATGGCGGCTTATATCACATTCTATTTCTTATTTTCTATTCACCTGTTTGTGGCCTTGACCTCGCCTGTATCTCAACATTCAACAGGTAATATTCGTTGTATACAACTAACAAGGGTATGTACGTTATTTTTAGCGGTGTTTGTGTGTGTGTGTGTGTGTGTGTGTGTGTGTGACTTTTAGTGTGACGTATATATATATATATATATATATATATATATAGTTTACATGGGGAATGAAATCTTTGCCAGTATCATCAATTAGTTTACATATTGACATGAATCTGTATGATCCAGTATTCTCATTTATTTATTGAGGTATTCAATTCCCTAGGACACCATTCTATCTCTGGATTACCATCATCTACATAGAAGATAATCATTTCATAAACTAGTGTCTTTATTATGCTGTAAGACGGTATTTTCTTATGACCTTTTTTTTACTTTCTCTTACAAAAGCGAAACTGTCCTCAATTTATACATAAATGGCAATAAAGAAAAACAGGAAACCAGTTCAGCGTAAAAGCGGTATTAAGTCAATGAGCATAATAGCAATATATGTAGCGACTGTGCTGGTAATACTTGGGAGAGGTATGGTTAAGAAAGAACTCGGTAATGAAGTGCAGTGGTCAATGAAACTCTTTCTTGATCACTTCCTGATTGTGACTTTCTGGAACGCTGATGGCGTTAATTTCGATTTATTTTTGTATTCTCCAGACGTGAAAAGTTACCGGATCCGGGTCTCATCAACTTCAAGATACTAGATCTGAAGTTACTGCCTTCCGCTTGGATCCTACAATCATTTGACCAAATCCGAAGATAGTATCTCCACTGTATTAATTCTATATTTACCTTTTTATCTAAGATCATGCTCTAAGCATTTGCCTCGTAATATACATCTGTAATGCTAAATATTACACACACAAGTTTATTCGCCATTTCTGAAAGATACATAATCATCTTTTACATGCAACTGCCTTTTGTGAAACACAGAATCTTTAATATAGACCCTTTTCCGAATGTTTGTCTCGGATTAAAAAGACCCTGTCTGCTAAGATACAATCTCCATGATTAATTAAATCTAAAAATCCTGATTTATTAGTCAACTGTTTATCTGACACTCGACCACCACAACCTGCAGATAGAACTGTCACTGCACCAGCTGGACTTATGCCTATTAGATATTTGCATGGGCAATTAAGTTAGTTGGTCTTTCTATAAATATTTCACTGTAGTCTATAATACAAATACAATCTCTATGGTTTCTTCTGAAACAACAGGAATATGATTTCTTATGCTATTTCTAACTGGCCATGCAATCAGAGCCCTCGTATATTTAAACAATACAGGTAGCCATAATATATAAATATTACATACAATAGTTCAATCAAGACCAGACCTATGAGCCAAGTCTTGATAAAAAATAATCAGTACAGAAAGACGTGCACGACACACCTTAACTTTATCTTTCACTATATCAACCACTCAAATTAACAAAGGTAAATTTAATAGACCTCTATACTATTATTGTCCTTGATGACGTCAAACCCCAAAATCTTCTATCTTCCTTGTTAGCATGTCATAAACTAGTGTCTTTATTATGCTGTAAGACGGTATTTTCTTATGACCTTTTTTTTACTTTCTCTTTCAAAAGCGAAACTGTCCTCAATTTATACATAAATGGCAATAAAGAAAAACAGGAAACCAGTTCAGCGTAAAAGCAGTATTAAGTCAATGAGCATAATAGCAATATATGTAGCGACTGTGCTGGTAATACTTGGGAGAGGTATGGTTAAGAAAGAACTCGGTAATGAAGTGCAGTGGTCAATGAAACTCTTTCTTGATCACTTCCTGATTGTGACTTTCTGGAACGCTGATGGCGTTAATTTCGATTTATTTTTGTATTCTCCAGACGTGAAAAGTTACCGGATCCGGGTCTCATCAGGATCTGGGCAGGTGAGTGAGTGAGTGAGTGAGTGAGTGAGTGAGTGAGTGAGTGAGTGAGTGAGTCTACTCCCCAAGAAACTTACATGATATAGCCATCTGAAGCGTTGAAGGTTAGCTCTGAGGCGTTTGAATGGAATGTTTACTGGACTGAATATGATGTGTCGGTAGAACTGGCTGAGTGGATCGTCTGTTTGCCTTCGACTCATCTGACAACATCCGGTAATAGATGTAACATCCCGCGAGGTCGGATAACTTTGGGATCTTGATTATCACCCTAGATAACTGCAGCCAAGTGTGCAACTCGCTGCAGTAGGCGGGAGTGCTATCTGCTGACATGACAGGAGTATCTTTGTATATTTCAGATCTCCATCAAGAGCTTATCAATAGCCTCATCAACCGAGCATCACCCTCAACTTCAGCAACCAAAGACGGTCCGTTGAAAATCCACATACCACAGTTTCTCTCATTTGGCATTAAATACCGTAAGTGACGATGTCTGTGAACAGTGTATTGACTAAATTTGTTAAACATTCGCGCATCAATTAAAGGAACTGAGATGCTGATGTAATCGATGGGCCTTTAATTAAGACGCCGATGTCTCTCGTCATTCATCTTACAACGATGCGACTAGATAATATTGGGATAAGCGCAGTATACTGATAGTTTACTTATAAATAAAATAGACAACTCAAATATTAGTCGTTTTCATCAGTCGCACTATTTCTAATCCTGTTTCAGATTTTGCTGTATCGTGGAACGTGATAAATGGGGTCCGTAAAGGTCTCTCATTCTGCAACGAGAAAGAAAATGTGATAATTCGAAAATGCGGCATTGCCCGACTTTATGATGCCATAGACAACAGAAATATTCCCGGGAAGAAACCAGTAACGATTGGTGAGGACTTCAACAAAGCGCTAACCAAGCAGTGTGGGTACGTCGAATAATCGAATTTTTTTTAATTTAATTTATTTCACGTAACAGGATTACAATGCACGAATATGCAGATACAATGGCAATAACAATTAAATACATTTTTAAATATACATAAATCAAGATTGACATGTGTACTTCTATGTCAGGAAACAGTGTAGTCTTACCACTGTTCCTCGATGCAAATCTACTTAACACAGATTATAATTATGTGTATTACAAGTTAGAGATATTTATCACGTAATATTTACCTTTATCGCGCAGATATTACGACCAATTTAAGCAATGCCTTGAGAAGTTTTACCTTCTGAACTGTTTCGCAGACGATAAAACGGTGGTGGATATTTTATATTCATACGCATGTGGTCTCGGTAAAGGAGGTAACGATCATTGACTATCACTTAAACTCGATGTGTACAGGCTTTTTATATCGTGTAGTAATTTATATTACGAAACATATTTTCAAAGTTCAGCTCTGGTGTTTGTATTATATTTGTCGTGTGGAGTTATTTAAACTTGGAACTGGTCACATCCGGGACATATTGCCGAGGAGCGTCTCCCTGAGGACACAAATCCCACAAACACAACTATCAGCAGGAATCGAACCGCACTAATTAGAGCTATTTAGATGTATTTGTATTGTGTATGTTTTTGTAAGTATGTATGTCTTAAGATCATTATTATTAATAAAACAAGTGTGTGTGTGTGTGTGCGCGCGCGCGCGCGCGTGTGTGTGTGTGTGAACATTGCCTTAATTTGCGTTTCTTTTATTAAGTTTTAACCAGTTCAAACACTGGCCAATGTCTGACAACACTCAGCATGTCGTCCATCATAACAGAGGTACAAAAAAAGGCTGGCTGTAATAACGTCTTCTCTGACCTTAGTTCATCTGTTCAGGTATTCAACGACGTAATCCCGATATCAGACATGTGGTTAATTAAATTCCGGAATTGGAATTGATGGTCAACTCTAATTCTGGAATTAATTATTTTAAAAAATGGAATTGGAATTGATAAATTTTGAATTAGAATTGAAATTTCCTACCAAAACAAAATCCACAAATTAATTTACCATTTTATTATTTTATTCAGAAATATTTCTTCCATGACAATCTTACTTGGAATATAAACTACTCGGAGTAGGTATTCCAAGTAGGTACTCGGAGTACCTACTCATGGTAAAAAGTAGTAGGTAAAAAAGAGGCGGTAAAAAACGGAATTGGAATTGATAAATTTGATGTAGAATTGGAATTGACCAAATGGAATTCAGTGGAATTGGAATTGACCCCATGTCTGCCCGGTATACTATGTTACAAATTAAAACTTTCAATGACATTGTACTGGTCTGTGGGTGAAATTTGAAATTAAACACGTACCTTTTTGTACTTGATTAGGCTTATGTTTTCGCAGCTGCACAATCATTATTCCAAAATATCCAACGAAATACCCGCTATGAGGGAAAATCTAGCCGTTCTTTGTCGCACCTGGTAAGTAATTTGAATTTTGAAGCCGCACACTGATTTGTTCCTTTTTTCAGTTGGTCGATTTATAATTCCGTTGGTAGAGGTCACTTATTGGCACAGTTATTGAAGGATGGAGCTGTAGAGCTGATAAGATATACGGCACAAATGTAACCTGTATCTAGGATGTTTCATCCGCTAGTAAAATGCTTCAGTTTGATAATATCCACTTCACCACGGAATAGCCCTAATATCATTTTAAGTGAAAACATATGTCACTCAAAAGATGTTGAATAATAATAATAATAATAACCGTAATATGTACAAATTTATACCAGCGTTGAGCCCTGACAAAGCACCGAATTACTTTATCCTCAAATAAAATAACATAGTTTCTCGATTATCACTTACAGCTTTTCAAAACTATTTAGTTTTAACTTATTTTGAATCCATTAATATCATTTTTAAGTATACGGAAGAAAATTGGCGCGTACGAAATTATAATTTGCAAAATATTTAATCAATTTTAGTCTAACTTTATTTTCGAATAAATATCTATTTTAGGTACATCGAAGAAACGTGTATAATTCCTACTTATGCCGAAAAATGCGGCGAAGCAGCGAGCATCTTCTACGTCGGTTTGTTAAATTACACGAAGAAGGCATTGGCTGACGAGTACCATCAGTATGGCTCGGATATGTCGCGGCTTGCCCTGTGTAGCAGAAGTGTGGTAAAGAAATTGATGAAAGGGCAACTGAAACATCAAGCTGATGCTGGTTTTAATGGATACATCACGAAACAATATAGATTTTGGAAAGCTACTGGTTGGTGTGAACTCCACAATTGTTCTTTTGACCTTACGGTGTCTCTACGACTTTAATCATCTATAGATGGTCATCAATTACTAATATATTTTATTATCCAAGTGTATGAGTAAGGAACGAAAGTTCAATTTGGGTATGATACAAAACCAATCTAAAACTACTGATATTTTATTTTTCAGAAGATTATTCTGAAATGAATTTTGGTACGTGCGATATAATGTCGACATATTACAGACTAATAAGCTGTTTCTGGCAATCGATTTATGATTTTAAACAAGAAATTGTGAAAATGATTTCTGATCTCGTAAACCATCGTGAAGATGTCACCAGGTAATATTAAGTTCCAAAACTGGGACTTTTATTAACAGTAATTATAGGGTACAATAGCCTATACAGACAGTCGGTCAGTGTTGATTCTAGGATGCGTTTTTCCATCAAATCCGCGTCCGGCATATGATAATCCCCACTAAATATTACGAGTAATGAATGACTTACCGAGAGTACTTAGTTTTGTCGTGTGTTGCTGTGTGCTGTTTGGTTGGCTGAGACGTTGAAAATCAATTAAATATGGCCAATGAGGGCGCGTCTTCTAAGTTTTCACAAATATCGTCATGACAACCACCAACAATCATGGCAAAACGAATGGCCCCAGGGCCTTTGTGCCTCGCCCCGACAACTTCAGAGCCCACATCAACAGGCATGGGTCCAGTGCTAACTTCATAACAATTCTAGAATCAACTCTGTCAGTCAACACAAATCTCGAAGCTTTGATGATATTTTGGTAAATTAAATCGTTTTGTTATGCAATAGTTTGCAATATTTTTAGTAGGAAGTTACGTACAACTATAAGCACACACACAGACACACACGCACGTATATATATATATATATATATATATATACCAGGTATATATATATATATATATATATAAACACCAGGTATATATATATAATATATATATTCACCAGGTATATATATTTTTCCAGATCAATTCAAGACTTCAGTCGCTGCTACGATGAATATATTGAGGATTGTCCCCCTGAAAATAAGATCAGCTTCGTAAACTTTTTACAAAGTCTTAGGATCATTATTAATAATACAGGCAAGTGTGTTTGTGTGTGTGTGTGTGTGTGTGTGTGTGCGTGCGCTCGCGCGCGTTTGTGTTACATATAATAAAGGCGTGAGCTCAGGTTTTCGTGATGTTTATAATTCTTACAGAATTATGACCAAACGACCACTACCTAAATGGAAAATAAATTGTATATATCAGTACATATATAATGTAGCTATAATTGGAAATAAAGCATATATATATATATATATATATATATATATATATATATTATGATAATAATTCTAATACTTCCGACAATAGCAGAAAAAATAGAACGGGGTGCCTCCGTGGTCTAGCGGTAGCGTGTTGGACCACATCTCACTACCACCCGTGTTCGAATCCCGGCGAGGGCATATCTGAAGGTTGTTTCGTCTTTCACTTCGTCTCATTACCTTTGGAGGTCGCTCGGCCCATTTAGCCTACCTTGTGCACAAAAGTGGCCGTAAACATCAATCATCATCATCTTTGTCTAGAACGAAGCGCTGTTACTATAATCAAAACAACTGTTTTGATTAGAGTAATTGAAAATAAACCAATTTTTCTTTGATAGCTGTAAAAATACCAAAACACACATATTAATAGTAATTAACTGTGTGTACTGAGATCTGACTGTTGTCAGTAATGAAAGTTTGTTGCAGCTTCGGTTGAGATCTACTTCAGAAAATTTTGCTTAGTTTTACTAAAGTAATTACTAGGGCTAAGAATGTTTGTAATTGGGTTTAAGTTGTTTTACTGGATATTTGTTAACAGAAAACCTATTCAGAGCTCCAGGAGACATTGTTTATTATAACGTTTTCTTACATTTTGATAGAAACCTAGATTTTTGTGTTTAGAATAAGCTGTGAAGATTCTATATTCATAATCATTCAGTACTTCTTTCTATTGGAGAATTTTATAATGTTTTTTGATGGTACCACAAATGGTACTTTTATAACATCTTCATATCTTTTCTTATTAAGACCTCCCTTTTTTTGTACCTAGGGTATCTATCCAAAATTTTTCCGAATTAATTTATTTATCATCTTGTCTTGAGTGTATGAACCTGTAGTAGGTAACCGCTCAATCGGTATTAAATTATAATCTTCTAGAGATGGTTCGGACAAGTCTTTATTTATCTCTGTATGTTCTAGAAGATGCGTGAATAACGCAGAAGACATCACTTTTGAATTAATCGCAAATCTGTGGCCATTCATTCTAACACGAAGTTCGCCATTACTCTCGCCTACATACTGTTTAGAGCAATGTAAACATTCACAGATATATATTATGTTAGATGAGCTACAGTTTAAATTGCCTATTATTCCATGTGTTTTATTGATAACTGTACTTGTAATATTGTGACAAGAACACAATATCTTGCATGATCTACATCTGCTAATCCCACATGGTTTTGAACACCACTGACTATTTGTAGGATTAGTCCGATTAATACGACGTTGTTGTATTTGTAGTTCAGGGACAGTTTTACTTTTAATATGGCGTAGCCATCTTTTTGAATAATTCCTTTTGCATAATGAATGAGACAATATCTGCCACGCTTCATCAAAATCTGTAATTTTGAACAAATCCTTAAAAAAAACGTGAGATCCTTGAAAAGTATGGTTAGGGTGAAAGGAATCCTTATGCAAGAGTTGATGCGAGTCTGTCGGTTTAAAGAAGATCTTTGTTAATAATCCATTTTCATTTTCTGAATCTTTAAATATGGTTGTATCCAAGAAATTAATTTTCTGCTTATTTAATGTAGCTTTAAATCTAATCGGTGGTTTATGATTATTTAAACTATCCAAAAATCCATAAAAAGCCTTTGCTCCGTGGGGTCACACAATAAATATATTAGCTAAATAACGATTGTATGTATGTTGTTTTAAAGCTGCTTTATATAGGGCCTCCTCAAATTTAGCCATGTATATGTCGGCATAATGAGTGGCCCAATCCCAGCCCATTGAAGTGCCAGTGGCTGGAATATTGCCCGTTAAAGAGAAAATCGTTATTTTTTAATGATAATTCAAGGAGTTGCATTATACCGTCATATAAGGGACCTCGAAATTGAAGTGCTTCACTCACTGCATTAAGCCCTTTAGCATGGTTAATATTTGTATACATACTCTCAGCATCTAATGTTATAAGCAAGCATCCATCAGGTATGATTAGCTTTGCAATTTTATCTACGTAGGTATTTTTTATATAAGAAGGGTGCTTCATTGAAGATGGTTTAAGAATACTTTCGATGAAACTTGCAACATTTTTAGATTCACTATAGTAGTCAGATAGTATAGGTCTACCAGGTAGCATCTTATCTGGAAAAGTCCAACTGTTAAATGCCTTATGAATTTTGGGAAGCATATAGAATCGCCGAGGCCTTGGATTAATTAGCGGTAATAAAAATTGCAATTGTTTATCTGTGATAACACCAGAATTTCTTAGTCTATTTAATATTTCTGCAACATTTACTGATGTTTGGGGAAATAAAGGAGTTTAAATCTTTTGTAGTGGTGAGTATTATTTAGTTGTCGATAACCTTCAGCTAAATAATACTTTTTATCCATTATCACTGTCTGCTGAAATGAACTATGAGCTGAAATTAACCTAAATATTATTTTTATCGTCTATGTTTCTGGAACAGTACTGTTTAAATGGCTTGACTCGATAGAACACAGATGAATCCATCACCAGACAATAATACAATATATAATAATTGTATAAACCTAATATATATTCAACTAATATTGTTTGTTCGTGTAGTAAAATTATTTGTCCGAACTATAATACATAACACAAAACAATGAAATATTGTGACGTCTTCATGGAGAAATGGGGTCAAAGAAATGTGTCACTCGAGATGGACTTACTTGTGCTAGATGTAAACATTATGTTCCATGTTTGGGGGGGGGGCAAATGTATTTGTTTATATTTAGTAAAAACAAAATAATCCAATAAGCATCATATCGTATGTTTTTCCATTATAGATTATTATATAACCACTGTTACACGTACGTGAGCCGTATGTTTAGATCCGCAGTCTAAACGTACATGAACCATTATGCGCATGCGTATGTTTTTATTTCCGATTACGCGAGTTTTAGTTTTAATGGCATTAGTCTAACAGACCTATCTTTAGTACTGGGGTCTAAACGTACGCATTTTTTTTTCGTGCGTGCGTGTTGATTCACATAAGTTCTACAACTACGAGACGTATTGCTGTGTCTTAGACTTTAAACTTAAAAGTATTGGAATTGCGTAGCTGTTTAATTTATTAAAGTTGTACAATAGTGAAATGACACGTTGACTATGGCAGTGGCTATATACGCATAATTTAAACTTAAAAGTATTGGAATTTTATACACGTTTAATTTATTAAAGTTGTACAGTAATGAAATGTCAGAATAGTTTTATTAACTAAATCAACAAACGTAAATGACAAGATAGACACTAACTCCGCCATTATCGTTTCATTGTTTCAAAAACAGATACGGATCACGTACGTGGAGACACTTCGTTATCGATAAAAAATATAAAATATTAGCAGATATCTTCCAATATAAATATTTAATCTGTTTCAGGAGACGGTTCCGATTGTATTGATGCTTTTAATCTGTTCCATATCTGTGAAGAGAAGTGTGGCCTCCGTTTAGAAGAGCTAATCGAGTATTACTTTTTCCAGGCCAGCAAGTTCTATGACACTGCTGTATATATGTGCAGCGTCGACTTGTCACGGTAAGACTAACAATAACCTGGCAATATACAGATTCAATTACCATTTACCATTACTATTTATGCGTATAGTGGACGATAAATGTGTTACTGAACCAAAGTTCTGGATCAATATAGTTCTAGTATATTGGTAAACTTCAATTCTAATTCCAAATTTTTCAATTCCAAATTTTTCAATTCCAAATTTTTCAATTCCAAATTTTTCAATTCCAAATTTCTCAATTCCAAATTTCTCAATTCCAAATTTCTCAATTCCAAATTTCTCAATTCCAAATTTCTCAATTCCAAATTTCTCAATTCCAAATTTCTCAATTCCAAATTTCTCAATTCCAAATTTCTCAATTCCAAATTTCTCAATTCCAAATTTCTCAATTCCAAATTTCTCAATTCCAAATTTCTCAATTCCAAATTTCTCAATTCCAAATTTCTCAATTCCAAATTTCTCAATTCCAAATTTCTCAATTCCAAATTTCTCAATTCCGGAATTGGTTCCTATTACTGTAACATTGGTATTTATGCATTATATCTTGTATTGAAAGTGAACTATTTTATTTTCTGAATCAGCCATTCGTTCAATGTTTACTACATCTAAATGTCAAGGGTGTTAATAGTCTAATGTAATAAAAAAAATCAGAAAATCGGTCCGGTCAATCATTTGGTTATATCCTAATAAGTATTGTGTTAAATCCTTAGGAAAGACATAATTGTTCAGCTAAAATAGTAGTCTCAATCTTCGTTTAATATGAAATAATTTGCTGAAAGATTTCCAGTATTTACCGTCAGTGAAAAGTTGCCATCCCCTATTAACAGTGAGCGCCATAGCTGTTTCTAACCCGAAACCGCAGTTGGTAACCGATGCAACGCATTTCGCCTGGATCGGTCTATAGCCTGTTATCCCTATTCTCAATTTTTTCTTGTATACCACAGATGTACCTACTTCTCCGAGGAAAAATTCATAGGTGACATACGACAGTAAATTATACACCTACTTTTTCATATTTTGATTGTGTGAGTGAGTGAGTGAGTGAGTCAGTCAGTCAGTCAGTCAGTATTATTATGATTAACCTAGACGTTGATCACACTTGTCACAAATACTCAAGGGTATATTCAGTCAGACAGTAGGTGAGTGAGTAATCGAGCGAGTGTTTTGTTAAATATCGGCACCGTAAGACGACTCGATATGAAAACATCCGACAGAACCATATATGAACAGGATTCGAACCCTAACCTGGAAGTTTGTGGCGGAGATTTCTAATCACTGCGTTATCGGGACTCCCCTCTGAGAAAGTGAAATAATCAGATAAAACTTCGCTTAGTAACGATTAACGCTAAGATTCGATCCCACGACCTGGCAGTTGGCGACGATGGCCCACGACTAAGTTATCCACAGATACGCCGCGACAGTGAATATCAAGTTTTTCTGCCTTCTGATGTTTATCATCATTAATGTCTACCGTCTGATAACAAAGTTTATCTTACTCATCTGGTGTGCCTCTGTGGTATAATTGGTAGCGCGTTGGACCACAGATCACTACCACCTGAGTTCAAATCTCGGCGTGGGCATATATATCTGAAGGGTGTTTGATCTTTGACTTTGCTTCTTTACTTTTGGATGTCTCTCGGCCCATTTAGCCTACCATGAACACAGAATTGGCCGTAAAAACATCAATCATCATCATCTTATTCATCTAATCTCCAATTGCACACTCCGGTTCCAATGGCGAAGTGGAAAGAGCGCCACGCTGCTGAATATCCATGCGTTTGTTTGAATCCAGGTGAGACCTGTGTCTGTGGGATGTTTTCCTAAACAGTCGCCCCACGGCCACGTGTCCTAGGTGTGATCAGCACCGATACTAAGTAATGCGCTTATTTGTATACTTTTCAGATTCAAGGTCGATTTCAGTTGCCTGATACAGCACTTTGATGACATGGCCTACAATGTGTCCAATCCATTAACTAAACCCCTTTGTCATCACCATCTGGTCGCCGATTTGAGGCGGTTCGTCACCAATCTGGAAGAAGTCATAAACGATTATATCACGTTAATCAAACGAGTACGAGTTCTAAAATGTAGAGTTACATAAATCACGGTGATGTATGTCGTCAGTTTATGTGTCTCGCCGAGTTATGTGTCTCATTAAAAAACATTTTCCGTATGCAATAGCTGGGAATCCGTATCAACGTAAATAGTATAGTAAAGAATATAATATCTGGATTGTTGAAAACTGTAAAATTATTATTAACAGACCTTGATACTGATGATTTATAACAATTAGTAATACCTTCAGTTTTCTCAAATAATCAAAATTTAAATTGCAAACGTTTCATAATTAGAGTGATAAACCGACTTGCCTAATTTCTTGCGTTCCTCTGATTTTAGCCGAATGAAATATGAGAGAACTAATTACCCATTTAACTGATATATATTATGAAAATGTTTGTAACGGAACACATAAGTGATATTAAAGTCTCCTAGACTGTTGGCGACTTCACTAACCGCGCTTAATAGGCTCTTTTAGCAAGAAAGAATTAGTTCTAATTAGCCCTCTATTAGTCTATATGTAGCTTAAGAGAAAATAAATCAGCATCAGCAACTAGTGTGTGTGTGTTATAAATTAAATTAACTTCCCAACAACATCAGAGAAGCAACAACAATAAATACGTTTTAAAAGCTGTTAAATACTCACTTCTTTCTAGTCCACTTCGTCAATTAATTAACATCTAGGCGCTCGCTTTTAAATAATGTGTATTATTGTCCATTGTTGTTAAACATTTTATATTTAGGGTAATTTAACCAAATCTTAGCCACTTTTTTTCCAAACAGTTCTCAATAACTGATTATTCAAGATAGCTAATTCAATTTTTCTCACGAAGAAAATTAAGTTAACCAAAACCTGGCCATCAGGTGTAAGTGCTGTTTGAGTGCTTTGATTATGTATTATACGAGTTTGAAACCAAATCTAGGATTTCACCATATCGATCCTGGCCACATTTGATCCAATCCGGACCAGTGAATGTGTACTCTTCATTAACCCTGGCCACTCTCTTTAACATAATCCTACTTGAATAAAGAGTCGTTTGTACACCCAACAATCATACTATCAATGAAACACATCTGTTATTTAAAGCTTAATATAAGGAAGTAAGCGGAAATAGGCGACTAGGAGAACGAAGCTAGTTTGATTTGTCATGGGGGTGGTTGCTCGGCAGCTAAGCGACACACCGAACCTTAAGGATCTACTACTGTAAATACCTGATCTAAACCACTTTGTTAAATACTTATTTGGAACGTAAGATATCTGAACTTTACTGAGTCTTAAAAATGGACAAGACCCTCTAAATCTAAGGTATTTAGACCCCCGTACATGAAAGTCTAGACAATTGATAACAAGCCAATCGAAAAAGTATCGGAGGTCAGATAAATACAGAGCCTCATTCCACGTATGCGGAATGGTACTAAGCCCATAGTCAGTTTTAGATAATCATTTTCAATTTGAATCCGAATAATGAAATGATTGCTCCACAAAGATGGGTTCGTTTCAACTCCTGGCTAAAGAACATACACAACGGTCAACAGTTAGGTTATAAAAGTACAATCTTTTATCATTTTATTCCAAGAACAGTTAACTGTTAACAAATGGTTTGTGTCACATGTCAAATAGTAAATGCAAAGTATTAATCAGGATATCCATAAGCATAAGGTCTAACAAAATCTCAACCATATCTATTAAAGACTTCCCTCCATCAGCATTAACGGCTACAATAACTGTTGTCACTTCCTTGTTTCCACTTGACCTACTGTACAGAGATATTGTACCAGACCTATACAGTACCTTCAATGGCTTGTGATCAAGGACAATTCCAGTTTCATCCATGTTTCTAAACGTGTTGAAGCCTATAATTGCCTTACTTGTGCTCTATAACATGCTATTTACTTAGTTAAGATTGAGAAATGCTTAAAATGAAACTTTTCCATAAAAATGTGTTATTCACACCTCAACTGACATAGGGTGCCACGTGTCGAAATGATCGTTCCAGTAGATGGCACCAAAAAACACATATACATCTTATTCACAGGAAGGAGAAATTAAGGATGTTTGGGCCACCAGAAGTGGCCAGCTTTAGGGGGGTGAAATGACCTTAACATTTAAATGTTTTTATTGTCAAATTTTATTTTACATGTGAAGCACTTTTGAACATGTGATACAATACAATGGTAAGAGTGGTATATAAATGCGGTATAATACTGTGTTTGGTGTATTGTGTGCGGTTTTTGTTCCATATAGGACAACCTTCCTAGAGTGTAAGTAAATGATTTTTGCACGAAATCATTATCTTGTGCATATTTGCCTTATTTAGATTATTAACGATTAAAAACATAATTTAGTTTAAAGAGCAGTTAGTTTAAGCCAAAACAACTTGCTGCTTATTTCAAAACAATGATTATATTAAAAAAAATATGCTATACTGACAAAAATCATGAAATTAATAATTTGGCATGCTAAAAACAATAACATTAGAAATTCTTTAATTGAGCCATCCCGTTATGATTGGAATTCTATATAATATATTGATGTTGTAAAGACTTACAAAGCTGTCACAGTTAATGGTACATGATTCTACTTAAAGATTTATATAATTTCTCAAGAAAAATCTGAATTATTTACACAAGTCATAAATTGTAAATCTGGTGAAGTTGAACAGAATAAAAATGTAAAGTAAAAAATTACATTTTGTAACACTTTACAATAAAAAAATCATATTAACGATATACAAGTAAATAATATAAGGTTATGGCCAATCCAAAAAGTACAAAGCGTTACTCAAACACATAGCCACCTTGTCCTGTCCGGTTCTCATTTTTATGAATGAGTGAACCAGTCGCTATATGAGAGCATTGCAGGTCCCAGAGCCTCGAACTCATGACCGTTCAGATACGAGTGCTATACTCTAACTGCCCCATCACAGCTCTATGATAATAATGGATTTATCCAACATATTTAATCATATCTCCTATTCGGCTAAATGCAACTACACGTGTCAGATGTATTACACACCATTATCTGGCTGTCCAAATCAAATGGTTGTAACAGTTCTGTACACTTTTTTCTAGGGATCATATTGCCAGATTATCATTTGCTTTTATCAATTGTATAATTTTTCCATAAATATTGTCCTTTGTTGTTATTTTTTAAGTTCTAATCATGTGCTCTTTAGCTAGAAGCTCCAATGTTGCATTTATTTATATAACTTTTCTACTGATAATTGTTCTGAATGTTTGGGAACTGTTAGATTCCTACACAGATAACAAAGTTCATATTTAACTATTAAAGTAATCCATAAGTCTTTTTTCATGTATAATATATTTTTGGGGTCAGTTAGATGTTTATTCACAACTGAGAGCACTTTGTGACAAGTACTGGGACTTGAACTAAACATCTCTGACAACAAAATCATCATCTGCCAAACAAAACATCACAGATAAAATAAGACAAACACATGACATCAACTTAGTTTTTTTAATATTCGTTTTTTTTAATATTCTCCACAAATGTATGGTGTTACATGTCTTAAAAGTAAGAGAAACAGTTGCTAGTCATCATTGTTGACTTGTAACTTTAAAACAACTTCAATATCTTATATAAACATATGTTTTTAGAAATGCCAATCACTTATTTTCATTTTATTTTACCAACAAATCAATCATCTCATCATTTTTAATCATGATAACATTTTGAGATAAATGCTATAATTAATACTTTGTTTCTGTTGATATTTGGTAATGTAATGTACATTATAATACATATGATAATTATAATTACATGATGTACATAAGTAAATGTACAATATAACATTTAATAACCAAACACCTGATCTCTAAAGTGTGTCTGTAATTTGTTTGCCTTCACCCCAAGTAACATGTGGCTTTTATTGTTCAATCTCCGGAAATGAGTGAGATCTTTTGCAATTTTCTGTGCTAACTGACCTGAAATGATAAAAAAATAGTTGGCATTGAGTACTACATGTATAATTATCAATATTAATAACATCAGTAGTAGTAAAATTTCATTACTACTACTATCATATGTTATATCAACTAAATATAATAAAATAATCTTTTTAGGTATTCAACGGTGATATTTAGTTGTATTAAGCAATTGGGTGTTTAATTTCTGCTTTTGGTGTGTAATACCTTAGAACAACTCAAGTTGATTTAGCCAATATATAAAATATTATTATTATATTATAATTAGCCATAATGATGATGACAATCTTTATTAAACCGAAGAACACCAGAGTTCACAAAAAAACTGGTGAACCAGTCATCACAAACTCAACTAAAATATAAAAAAATCAACAAAATCATTAAAATATAAAGAAACTTTAATCTTGATAAAAGTGGATGTCAATATCTCTGATAAATGATTTGTAAAATATTTAAAACAAATCTGGTCTAAATTTGAAAAATGTTTACATTGCAAAATACTTTTAAAACGAGTCTGCTGCTGTATTCAGCTGTTTTGGGAGTGAAAAAACAATTTAGACAGTCAGTAACTGTATGGATATTTATCGCTTTATATAACACAGCTATATAGAGATCTACAGGCTTTTATATTATTAAATGACCATTTATCAAACCTGTAGTTCCTGTCCAGCCTAAGGCTTTGTATTGAGCCATAACACGAGAAACTGAGGATGGGTTCTTGACAACAAGCTGCCTGTCAGGTCGTAGCTTCTGTCTGTAGTATCTCATCAACGAGCGATGACCTACAACTGATCCTATCAAAGACATCAAACTGAGCATTGAGCTGATCTGACATCAGTAACTGAGAGTAATAACTGGATTAACAGCATCAATATCAATTAATCGGCTTCACTTGCTAAATAAATATTTACCAGAGGGCAGCACCAGCTGATAGTTATTTTCATCCTGCTCGTCTGTGCTGACCTGCTCATCTGTTACCTCTTTATCTTCCTCCATAGCTTCCTCACTGTGTCCTTCACCAGTTACATAATCTGGATAACTACTCCTGAAGATTGATTACAAATGAACATGATAAGCCATTAAGCAGAATTGGTCATGTCTATCCCATAACTGATTATAATACATTACAGTTAACAAAGGCCAATATTTGAGTAATTATACACCCACACACAAAAGCTTACAGTTAACATTTTACATGCAAGAGTATTATCTTAGTTATAAAAAATACACGATAAAAATACATTTCAAATAAAAGCATTTCTTAAAAATGAAACAAAGTAGTTGACCAAATTGTTATGTCATTCCTTCAATCCCACTTCTCTTACTTCACATTAACGGTTATAAATATTTAAAACGACTTTGTTTAAACAATTTATTTCGGAAATATGGCATGGAAATGTGCAGATGAAAGAATTATAATTATTGATATCTAATTTGTTATCTAATTTTGCAAGGGTATTTCAAGGGTTTATACTTTTGTGATGCTTGAATTAGTTTCCCTTTTAATACTTTAAATAACTGTCTCCCTAAACTTAGATTTCTGGTGAAAAGAGTTATGCTGGGTCAGCCATAATATTTATCTTTATGCTTTCATTGTGAAGCCTCGTCAAGCAGATTAAACAAATCTGTGTCAGTATTATTACTGTTATTAATCTTTTATTATTATCATAATTAAAATTAGATTATCAACTTACCTATAATCATAATAATCAGCATATTCAAAGATTGTATCTCCATCATGTAACATCTTACAATGTCCTTTGTCTGTCATATGTTGCTGTACAGACTTTGTTGTGAGAAATGTTTTACTTTTCTCATTACACCATAAACAAATATGTCCTTCACCAACCTTTTCACCTGTTGATAACGGAAATGACAAAATAATCAGTCGATGGATACATCTTCGCCAGCAAGTTAACTATCTTTGACCGGTGTCGATTTGCACAATTTGACATTACAGTAAACTGGATGTTTCATGACCACGGTTAATGTTTTGAGGCAAGTTATGGTATTACAATGCATACTTATTCATAAATTGGAAGTTTACATAGCATAGGTCTTATTGGTAGGTTGTGTTTATGGTAAGTCTTTCCTGGTAGGTTGTAATGCAACAAAATAACAACACCAACACCAAACATATCAAGTACATGATTGGGTAGCTTCTATTCAACTTTTCCAATTTCAGAGATATGACAAACAAGCCTTCAAAGTGTTCTTACATCCCACACGAGATTTTAATTCATAAACATTGATGACCTTCGTACAGTGGGTGAGAGTTGGTAGATGTGAAACCCAAAATATCATGGTTAAGTACAGATTTCAGCCTGTAATATGGGAGATTATTGAAAGGAAAGGGAGCCAGATCTCATAATCACTGTAACAACAAAAATATGTAAATTTAATAAAACATGATTACTAGCAGGAGTTACTCAACGGTGCTATACAGTGATACCCATATTGGAAGCAAAGTTTGTAATCTCACAACTGTGCAGGACGGCATTAACAAAAATCACCGTTTCCTTACAGACGCCTCACATTAGACATTTATCGGGACGGCACTCCCATCTCCAGGTATTGACCTTTTGGTGTTTCCAGTCTTATCTCTTCTCATACAGGACTCACCTAAGTATCCAATTAGCCCCTCCAGATTGCAAACATACTTCAAGTCTGGTATAAAGAAGCTGTGTGCTGTGGTCATGTGCTTGATACTCTTCTCCATTGTCTTTGACAAATGTGAACAAAACAAGCATTCCTCTATACCAACAGCTTCTCCATCCCAACTCTCCCAGGATCCATCATCAGAAGCTCCATCTATCATAGAGTCAAAACAATCATATATATATATATATATATACCGAAACACACACACACACACACACACACACATATATATATATATATATATATATAATGTAGTTAGTAAGTAAAAAATGAGTGAAGAACAGACAGAAATAAATTTCCAAATTTATGTCTATTACATTTTTATTTCTAATATCAAATATCATATTACAGTACACAGTTCCCATTTTAAAATAAAATTACATATTTCAGACATTTTATTAAAAGTAGATTATATTGCAAATATCAATACAATCAATTATTGATATATCTTAATCACACGTAACAGATAAAGAACAGCCCCCCCCTCAACAAGAGCGAGTTTCTAGTTTTCACACACACACACACACACACACACAGAACTTACCCTCCATATTATCATCCACTTTACCATCACCTTTACACGATGTTGACAAATTAGACTTCTCCAATTCATTCTTCTTGGTGTCATTTATTTTATTTTTCTCCAAGATTTTAACTTTACTGTCTTCTGGATACAGCTCACCATCTTCCGTTTTAATGACATGCTGTCGTCGTTCGGCCTCTTTGTGTTTCTTTGACTTGATGTGATTCTGATAGGAGTTCTCTGATGAGAAGTGTTTGTTACACAAAGGACAGTGGCTCGATGTATCCCGGTATTGACTCTCCTCCTAACAAAGTAAACGAGGAATATATAGTTGAGTGATTTGTTTTGACACGATGCACACATCACACAGTCAAGAAGATACCTCTTACTGTCCTAGGCAAAGGATGTTACCTAGATTCAATCCTATGATCATGGCAGTCCCTCCCTCAACAAGAAACAGATAACTTTATAATGATTATTAGGAATGAAGAGAAATCATTGTTTTGTTGGTTTGTTTAGCTTTGGCACTGATCACACCTGGGACGTATGGCCATGGGGTGAATCCTAGATTAAACATCCTACAAATATAGGTGTTACCTGGACTCAAACCCATAACCTAGAGGTTTGCAGCACAATGCCTTAGCCACTGTGCTATTAGAACACCAGTGAAGAGAAAACAGATGATGTAATTCTAATTTGAATGAAACATCCCCCTCAGCCAAAGATATACCAAAACATTTAGCAATGGACTTACAATGATAAAAATGGTTAGGAAAATAACAACACCAAATATAGCCGACTAATAATAAGCTAAAGTTAATGAATAAAATTAGAAACATGAGAATTTTTTTATCTTTCAGTTTGAGTTTATCTATGTTCAGTGACATAACAATGGTCTTATTTAGTTCATACTCATGTTAGCATATTTCTAATCCATGTTTCCAGTAACTATCATGAATGATAAACTGTCAATATAAGATGTCATCTTTTCCATGTTTGTGTGCTCAGTAACAATGAATATAGCCATCTCGATCCATCTTTATGACCTCATCTGCCTTCTAGCCTAAGCTAATAACTGACACAGTTATCAGATCATTTACATAAATCAGGCAAATCAGAAGATGCTTCATGTTACAAAAATGCTAAATAATCTGCACCAGGAACTTTACTACATAGTTTTGTTTAGTCACTTCAGTAACATAAGAGGCTATTTAGACCAGCTATACTGTGAATGTGATATAAACATGCTTTAAAAAAACATCATATCGTAAATACTCTGGTATTAGTCGAACTGGCAGATAAGTCAAGTTCAAGTTTTGACCCTGTAGTTCTTTCTTCAGGCATATACTCACCATATAAGTCAAGGTCAAGTTTTAAAGTATTGCCTTGCCAGTTTTTAAAGAATTTTATGTCTAATAATATGATTAAAATCACTAAAAATTGTAGTAATTAACATCATCCGCAAAAAAAGCTAGCCCACCCATAGTTCAGAATCTCACATGTAGCAGGAAATCATTGTTGTCCACCACATCCTCAGTTTCAGCAACACCTTCACCAAGAAATCTTCATACAGGGCATCATCTTTTGTTTCGACCATTTCTTTGGGAATAGGCTCCCACTCGGGTTTAACCACAGGAATCGATGGTCTCTTTAGATTACCAGTAGTTGTTGGTGGTTTATTTCCCTCTGTCATCCATTCATTCTATAATTATCGTATTTCACCCTTAAATGGCTTGTTCAGGCACACTGGCTCCAGTAGTGACATACACCCTTTGATGTTATAATTAATAAACAAATTTGTCACACCAAACATGCCTGATTGTATTTGTAACTTCAACCAGTAAGTACTATTAATTAATTGTTTCACAGCAAGGTTTGCATTGATTTCTATTGTATCACTAATTATCTGGAGTTACTGATCGGTATTAATCATTGTTTATTGAATAATAATGGATTAGTAAAGCAGAGGTGTGGCAATTTTATTCTGACTCTGGCTCACATAAACACGCCTGATTGGCAAGTGTTATTAATTAATTGTTTCACAGCACTTCTGGAGGTACCAGTAGGTAACAGCACATGACTATCAAGTACTGTTACATAAACACTGACACATGTTTGGGAAATCCAAATAAAAATTTGGTGAAAATTAATCATTGCATTAGTCAATGCGACTGGCATTGTTGTTAATTTAAATCGAACATACCAATAGCTGGAGTTACTGTATACCGTCGTTTCAAACCTATTTCTCCCACCTTAAAGTTAATTAGGACTACATACTATTACAACATTGATTAATAATGGTAGACAGAGATGTGGTAATTTTATTCTGACTCTGGCTCTTATTGGGTTGAAAACTAAATGATTGTGTGTCAAGGATGGCTCAAAACATCATTCCTTCAGCCTGTAGGAAATAAGACGCATGTATAACTTCTGAAAACTCCCTTTTCCCTCCCAAAAAACTCAACTTAACTACTAAGATTTTAAGTAGCTGATTTAGCTACTTAAATGACATTTAGCTACTTAAGTAACAAACTGCTACCTAATATAAATAGCTATTTGTAAAAGGTGCATTACTAAACAAAGCTACTTATAATAACCAAAACAGCTACTTAACTAAGCACCTAAAAAGATATCTCTTAAATAATATTTCACTATTTAAAAGTCAAGATGGCAGTCAATCTTTTCGTAGCTCAATGTTGATGAAGAGAGTTTAATGAAGTTTTGGTTGATTTTGAGGTGGTCAATTATCGAATGAGTCAGACAGTAATAGAACAATTTATCACTGGCTTTGCAGAGGCACATTTTTCTAATGTTTGTGCCAGATTACACACACTTACCCCAGAGGTGCAAGTAAATATCTCAAAATTAAACTACTAGTACTTATAATATGACACAAATTTGCTGCCAACACTTGTTTCATTCATCACACAAGCATGGAGTCTTGAGTAAATGTGACTGTCATTGTTGTTAATTTAAATCAAACATACCCTTAGCTGGAGTTACTGTATACCATCATTTCAAACCTATTTCTCCCACCTTAAAGTTAATTAGGACTACATACTGTTACAACAGATAAATTTTACATATAAAGGTGGTCTGTGGGGTGAGTGACTTTACTTTTTGTTTTTAAACACCACACTCAAATTATATTGTAGTGTTTCCAGTTTGATAAATACTCGTGCAAATAAAGTGTGACATGGAATCAAAAATTCAACTTTAAAACAAATAAAACAATTTTTTTAAGCAATTATAATATACATACACTATAAATATATATTTATATGACAGAAATAATATTCTGAGCCAACATGTATATAACTAGATATGTAGGAAAGTTTTTATCACTTTTGAGTACAAAGGACAATTGTTTTAATTTCAGTATAATATTCCAACCACATTATAGAAGTATTTCTTTTAAGGTAATTTTGTATTGATGTGTTGGCATGAACCTAATACAATTTTATAATCATTATCTATATTGATCTATTTACAAAAGTGTATAAATGGTTGCTGGTAGATACAAAAAAAAAATGTTGACATTTTACATAGAACATTTAATGTATTATCTTACAAATAACCACTTGACAAGGCACATATTTCTCAAGTCAATTTCACAATGAGGCCACTTTTGTCGCTCTCCATATTAAATGATATTCCAATTAAAAAAGATTAACCAGAAAAACCATCTCCAATGCATAATTATCCTAACCATAATGGCAACCTCATTATGTTTGTACATATACAAATATAATTGAACTTACAAAGAATAAATAAATAAATAATGATTTTATTTATTTATTCATTGTAAATTCAATTATATTTAGGCACTACTTATAAAACCTATAACTTGTATAGCATTCAGGCCCGATGCTATGTTCATAGACTGATAGATACCTGGGGCATGTAGGGTCTATGGCCAGGGGTCTGTGCATGTACTCATTTGAACTTGTATGTCCTATCTTAAATTGGGTGTAGGCATAGCACTAGTACTAGGCCTACTAGTACTAGACATAGAGATCCCATCAATTTCAATTTGATCCATTACTTAGGCAGTAAGTCAATTTTTGTCAAGCATTCAGTAATCTCAAGCAAGAGCAAATCTTTACTGGAAGCATTGTAGCAGATGAAATATTGACATGAATTCTAAAATAACTGAGTGAAATTTAAGTAGCAGTTTTAGCTATCTAAATTATAAGGATCACTTTAGTAGCGCAGTTTTCAAAATAGCTACTTACAATTTAGGTAGCGATTTTTATTAATAGCTATTAAAGTTAATAGAAATTAATCTTAGTAATTCGGTCCCCAGGTCATACAAGCAGCTAGTGTACAGTTACTTCAGTCTTCAGGAGCAATCGGTCTCTGTCTGGCTTCAAAGTAGCATCACTCATAGATGAAATATCATATTTTTCTGGCACATATATTTGTATGTCCTGAAAATCTAACACGTAGGTGAACTGTTCCTTTAAATGGCCCAATTATTTCTATCAAATCAAAACCAGTCACAAAGAGAATATTACTGGATCCATCACAAATCATCATACCTGGGCTTTGATGGCATGAAGTCTCTCTTGGAAGTTTTCTGCTGTGACAGGTGGCATGTCGGCTACTTTCCGTTTCAGGTTGTACCTGTGCCAGTCTGTCTTGTAGTGATTTCTTTGCAGGTCGGCATCGTGGAAGGCCACTCGACAAGTGATGCAGGTGAAGGATGACATGTTTCCCTAGAATTGTGTTTATGATGAAAATAGCCCCTGCTAGTAAGGGCACTTTATTAAATAGACATTATTATTAAACATAAAACAATTATTGAGTTATACATATTATCATATATAATGTTCCAGCCTAAATCTATTATTATTACGTGTAATAAATAACGAATAGGGGTTTAATAAATTAATGTTGTGGTTGATTCTCACCTCCTGGTTGAATGGTTGCTAGACAGCTTGGATGCCTTATGAGACAGCTCGACCCAATGATAAATGATACGACAACGATATGTTGTAGTAATCCACAACAACAGGCAGAGCTAGCTTCAAAAGTAGGCCAATCACTGATACGATTGAAAGAGCAAATATCCATTGATTGATAGTTAATTGTTGGTGACATTTGTTAAAAGTATATTCAATATAATACAGTGATGCAATCCTAATTTTCTGGCAAATGTGTGTGTCTTCTGAAAAATGTAACTGTGTGTGTGTGTACATGGGAGTTATATGTTAAATGCGTTTTACACTGTGTCATGGGTATGGAATATATATTTCAAAAATAAAGAAATAAAAGAGCAAACTGTCATGGTTCCACTGCAACTCTATTGACAAGTCTGTCACAGAACATATTGAAATATATATATATTAACAGTTTGCTGAGATCAGCAAGTAAGGAAAATAGTGTGCATCGCATTAAGCAAAATTAAGGTTGTTAAGTCTTAAAATGAAGTTTGCTTGTTCTAACCAGATCCAACCCAGAAAAATTGTGCATGTCAGTCTTTTTTTAATTTTCACACAGACAAAATTATAAACTGTTTTGAGAAATTATTAAATACCTTGACTTGAAAATGTGCATTAAACATTTTGATATCATTGGTTATTCAGGCAAACATAGTGCTTGATGTGTTAAGTCAATATACTTTTTATGAATAAATAAGTCCAATTACACTAATAATATGGTTTTTAAATTTTTATGAAGACAAATTTGTCACGAATCCAAAAATATGCATGATTTAAAAATAAATTTTAGTGTGGATTGAAGGACACATATTTAGAAATTGAGTATGGTATAAAATTTTAGAAAACTAAGCTCTTCCACATGGCATAATTAGAGATCACCTACTACTTATCCCACGCGATGATATGAACCTACATAAAAGATTTTTTTTCTTCAGATTTCTGTGGTTAAATTATGAGGACAGGTTATAATACTCACATGTATATGTTTGCGATCTATTTTATTATTACTCTAGAGTAGAGATTGAAATTGTATAGTTTGAACAGATCATTGTTCTGAAGATACTGACTTGCAAAGTTGGTAGGAAAAAAACAATTAGTTGAACTAGTTAAAAATAATGTCTATATTTTAGCTTCATTTTATTGCAGTTATTGTTAGATCTCTGACACAGCTTTCAGCCCTGAAAGATCCATGTCTCAATGCCAATTAATAAAAAAAATGGCATAATTACAGGTACCCATTGGCACTTAAATTTCAAAATGGTGTAACCCCAAAAATATTTATAATAAAGCTAAAAATTGTGCTATACCTCATTATATACATTAAATATTACGAAGTGGTTACGTATCCAAGCATCGGAACCCAGTACCTCAGCGTCATAGGTCTGATCACTCAATGCGCATGCACTAATTATTCCTTGTTCGGTATTACTTCCGCCCAAACATGGAGGCCGAGTATATGTAGTAGTTATATTTGGGTTGAAAAAAGATGCTTTTGATAGTTTTGATTAGGTACAAACGAAAATCAAAGAAACAGACGATCGATAGAACAACAATGCTGCTTTAAATATAATCGTGGTTCCCAGATATCCTAGAAAACTTGGAATATAACAATTTTCCCGGTCCTGGTAGTAGATATTCATTCTAATTTCTAGATCTAACTCCAAGTCTAAGATACTAGATTAGTAGAGCTAGATAGGGCACCTCCGTGGTCTAACATTAGCATGTTGGACCACAGGTCACTACCAAATTATGTTGAAATAAACGAATTGAAAAAAGTAGATCTAATCTATAGAATAATAGATCTAGACTCTAGTCGTAGACTAACAGTAACAATTAATTAGACATCTATTTTATTTTTATAATTTTAGATCTAGTTAATACTGTTCGAAAAATATCCGGGTTACTCCAGTAGATATTTAATGACAGGTAATACTACAAATAAATAAGAACTTACCTAGTGTATATCTATATATAATTAGTACCAAAAAATATGAATACTAATGATAAATAGCCAGCAACAAAAATAGCCCTGCTAGTATCATGTTTTATTGCAAAATACTGTGACATGCGAGCATTGACCTAAAACGACCTAGACTTTATCAGTAAGGAATCTTAGTTTGTGACATAGATATAATTTATAATCATATCATTAAGCAAGTACTTGGAAGGTCGGAAATGACATATAATTTATGTTGAATGTTTATCTCTTTGATAAATCTTCCAGAATGCCAAATACTATAAATAAGTTTCGCTAGTATAAAACTGTTATAATATGATATCTGATTATAGTATTCCGTAATGACTTAAGCAGTTGATCCCACAAACCTATGCGAGTATTGCCCTCTTCCGGTTTGGGGTTAATGCTGTGACAATGGTATGTTTGCTATGAGAATGAATATCCATCGAAATCGAGACTATTTCTTCCATGACTTATTTCATTCCATTCAAATAAACCGTGTGTAGTTATGAACTTAAATATAATTAACAAAATCCCTAATATATTGGACATTTTAACAAAGTTAATAATGTTTATATGCTTGTAGCTTATCACTGTTGACTCCAAGTATAGATCTAATTCTGGCTTGACAGTTGATATAACAACCTGTATGCAATACGTTATATACAGTATTTAAATATTTTTCGAACAGTATTCCAGCATTAAGATGAAGTCAACAATTCTTCCGTATCGTATAAATGAATATATTTAATATTATTATTATAGCCTTATAATATTGGTATTACTGTTAAATGTATATTCAATTGT
The DNA here is from genome assembly GCA_025642065.1 of Paralvinella palmiformis. Lineage (NCBI taxonomy): Eukaryota > Metazoa > Annelida > Polychaeta > Terebellida > Alvinellidae > Paralvinella > Paralvinella palmiformis. Next base: position 323,035 of record JAODUP010000611.1, read on the forward strand.
ATTGATTTTATTGGCCTTTAATTGCTTACGCGGATTACTTGCTTACCTCGGTGTTTAGGTATGTTTCAATGAATGCTAAACTACTCGGTCAGTGACAACTGGGTATATGATGAAACAAATCACCCCCCCCCCCGAGGAGATGTATGTCGATTGAGGCACTCACTTAAATCTACATTAGGTGTGTGGTTAGGTCGTGAATATTAGTTGACAAGAGCCTTTAAATGGGCATAAGGAAAATGATGTTATGTCAAAAACAGGCCAGAAACAAAGTGGAAACGATTTTTGGACATACCCTCTTTGCACATGGCCTTGGCAATACCTATTAACAAACGAAGCTAGCCATGTTGTTTCCAATATTCCGCTCTTTCTAAATATGCTGGTTTCCCTATGAAAATACGAAACTAACCTAGTCTGCGATCACTTTTAAATCTAAACCACAATAATACATCTATTAATAATTGAGCTAGAAGAGGGAAACCACCACTGTGATAAAACTAAGAATGTTTTCAATTTAATGGTATAATTTTTTATCAACATGTTTAGGTTGTTTTACAATCCGATCATATCTATGCTTATTTTAGCCCATCCTTCCTATTTTATGTATGATATATGCATAATAATATACATAGATATTATATTTGAATATATGTCATGCACATTTAAGACATACTAGAGAATTAAACATCTGTTTCTAAAAAGTTGCTTAGTTCAGGTTTGCTGGCCTAAGATAAAACACTAAAAGGCAATTTTTGGGGGATAAAGTTGCATTGTGTTGGCATTTATTTGCATTTCAGTTTGTTAGATGTACATAAAACAATTGATGCATGATTTAATGAGACCATGGATTATATCCAACATTAAAATTGCATCAATTCAATGTCGTCTTTTCCATTGAATTTGTGTCTCACTTGAAAAATAGTTCATCACATTTGTCACCGTAATATGATTTACATGCATATAATATGTATATATAACTACATTCTAATCATAAAACATATTGTATTGTGGTTACTTTCTTTATAAAATATATGACAGCACAACATCTGAACTTGATTTTAATTTTTTTTTTTTATCTGTGGATTAAAAATATATGTATCAGGACTTTACAGTGGTCATTTTCTACCCTATTGAGGTATATATTTCCTAAATAATGTAAGACAACCATGTCAAATTATATATTTACTTATTAGCCTCTTCTTGACCTATCTAATGAAACAAAAAGGGAGGTTCTACGACTAATTTGAAAATTTCTCACTTTGAACCACCAAACTTGTTGATTGGTGTTTGCAGCCTTATTTTTGAAAACTATGATAACTTGATAACATATTTATTTATTTTTATGTGTTATACATAAAATTACATTACACAAATGATGAAAACAGGTCAGTGGTACAATTATTTGGTGATTTATGACGTTCATAAACCTTCCCCTTTGGCACTGGTACATTTCTGGAATTAGACTTTTGTGACCTGTCAAATAAGTGGCTATATTTGGGGCATATTTTAGTCGATTACTCAATAATTATAAAAGATTACCACCTTCCCTATCTACATAGCCCATTTAGCCTTACCATGTGCATAAAAGTGGCCGTAAAACATCAATCATGATCATCACCTAAATCTACAAGTTTCATCTATCTCATTATCTCCACACTAAGACATTACTTTTGTGTTGTGATAAAACTGTTGACTTTGTGGACATGTTGAGTATCTTTATCTAGTTACTACTTATTAATGTGAAACATGTGTGTAACATAAACATACAGTCTTAAACGACCCAGAATAGATGTCTACAAGATGTTATAAGTCCACAGGGTGGTCCTGGATACAAAACTGTTAACTTCACATGACTTTTTATCAACAGGGAATCAGTGCATTTGATGTTCTTGTGAGAGGGAATCTGAACATGCACAGATCTAGCAATTGAGACCCATAATACATATTGGTCCTAGTCTCCTAGCTTAGGAAAATATTGGCTTTCCATTAAATAGTATAATAGCATCCAGAAATTTATTATTGATAACTCGGCCTCCAACTTAAAACAGATTACTACCATAATAAATTATACATATTGCTCACGATAACATCGTAAGCTTAAATAATTACATGTGTTGAAAATTGTTATATCTCTGCATAATGACCATGGGAGGGTTTGGTGTATTTATCTATCAACACAGGTGTGGAAGATTTCATTTGTCCTTTAGCATGTTTTCCTAAGAGTCTTCAAATCTTCTCTTGATTTATACTGTCTTTGTTATTGATATAAAAGTGTGATATTCTTACCAGCCAGATAAAAATGGGAGATTAGTAACACTATTGGAGGTTACTGATGGTAGTAAAGGTATCGGTACATAAAGTAGGGGAGCTGAACTAAATGCACAACAATTAATTTTGTTATGTGACCCCTCTATGTTGTTATTCCTTTAAATACTCTGCTTATAAAGGGGCCAGTTAAGAGTCCACATTTCAGACTCTACAACGATGCTTATTTAGTATGTCTTCATCAGATCGTTTTGTTGTCAGAAACACTTTGCTGTACACAAATGCAATTTAAATTATGTCACAAATGAGTAGTTCTCTTTACTGTTTAATTTTTTAATTCACAAATATTTCTTCCATAACAATCCTACTTGGAATATAAACTACTCAAGAGTAGGTATTCCAAATAGGTACTCAGAGTACCTATACTCATGGAAAAAAGTTTTTGTTGTTACATTAACCAGATATAAATGTTGTTATTTTATGGCTGTGACAATCTCCAGAGGTTACTTAATAATATATTACATTCAGTATAACATATTATTACATTCTATAGATGATAACTGTATGTAACATATATTTTCATAATTATATTTCAGGCTAAGAGAACGAAGAAGGTCCACATTACCGGTAAATACGGCACCCGTTATGGTGCATCACTGAGGAAGGATGTCAAGAAGATGGAAATAACTCAGCACTCCAAATACACTTGTTCATTTTGTGGAAAGGTTTGTCATATACAACATTATGGATAAAGGCATTAGCTTCAAATAGACCGATGGTGGATCTCATGTTGATAATTAGATTTAAATTATTGCTATCTGTAGATGTTGGCTTTCAAATCAATCATAAAAATATTGCTGGTTGTTTACTTAGGATTCCATGAGGAGACTTGCAGTTGGTATCTGGAGCTGTAAATCATGTAAGAAGACTGTTGCTGGTGGAGCCTATGTATACAGGTAAGTTTGGATGTCATCACAGGATACATGTATTAACAGTTGGATCCTTAACAGCTCATTTAGCCTAACTTGTGCACAGAAGTGGCCATAAAACATTAATCATCATCTTAACCGCTGAGTTGTAGTAGGGGTGTCTTTGGTATTTAGTGAATTTAAGATTTGAAATATGCCAAATAACATATGTTATAACATACTGTATTGAGCCAATGCCAACTGTTTGGTGTAATAATCTGTTAAAACAGTCCCACCTTTCACAGGGAGGCATCTAGGGTGCCTCCGTGGTCTAGTGGTAGTGAAGGTTTCATCTCTGACTTCACTTCATTTCCTTTGGAGGTCGCTCGGCCCATTTAGCCTACCATGTGCACAAAAGTGGCTGTAAAACATCAATCACAAGGAGGCATCTGTTGCTATTCTGAGCATAGTAGCACCACCAAGTTTTGTTCATCTAGTTTGAACCTGCTTAGAAGAGAACAAATGAAGTTACCAGATGTGAAGATATTTGTAAAATGAAAAATATGCTATTGATATTTCTTGAGTTAATAAACAGTCATCTTAGAGGGTGCAAATATGTTATTAATAAAGATATGATTATATTAGTATGATGTTTGTCGGGGGTATGAGTTACATTGAAAGGTAGTTTTGAAATTGCTTCATTAATGAATAAGTGTCTGACTGAATTATTATTAAACAGAAATGTGATTTTGGTTGGAATCGTTATCCCCAAAGTGACCACCTAATGGTTGGGCATCATTTCATTCAGTGATTTTTTTAAATTTGGTTGACTGCAACCCACCTGAAATTTTCTCGTATATTAGCACATGCAGTCTAGATGTAACTTCACTTTGTTTCACAAACAAGGCAACATGTGCAGTCAGTTGAATACATCTTAGTGTTACTAAAGAGAAATTAGGATGAAGAGAATATAAACCCTATTTGCTGTACCAAATAAGTATGCATATTTATTTGAAACAATCGTGACTATTTAGTTTTTGACTATCTAACCAGGAGTGATATGTTACTGTAACAAGTGGGTTTTCTTGTTTTATGCGCCTCTTCATTTGATTTACAGGAGCCTCCTTGGTCTAATTGGTAGCATGTCCGACCACAGCTCCCTACCACCCAAAATCGAATTTCTGCATTGGCATATCTGAAGGGTGTTTCATCATTGACTTCGCTTCATTGTCTTTTTAGGTCACTTGGCCCATTTAGCCTACCATGTGCACAAAAGTGTCCGTAAAACATCAATCATCTTCATCAGATTTAACATTTCTAATTTATTAGTTATCGCAGTAAGCAAAACAAAGAGTGCTTCATTTAAATAATATAATTCACTCCATGTTTTATGGTTAGCACAAGATTACGTAAGCCTTTACACCTCCAGTTTTAATGTCTTTTTTTAATTGTTACCAGATTTTAACATGGTCACATACAATTTGTTTGTTAAATACTGTGTTTATTATATATATTTTCAGCACAACTGCTGCTGCCATGGTCAGAAGCACAATTCGCCGATTGCGTGAGATGAAGGAAATCTAAGCTATCAGTTGATCGTTAGCATTCAATAAATCTTTTAATAACTAGTTATTTGTTGTTGTTGTGTGTATAAAGTAAGACTTGTATTTCAAAAGATGTTAATTGTGTGTATGTGCTTTTCTACATAGATAAATCCATGGGTATTTTGTTTGGAAGAAGAATTGGCAGTTTTTTTTGGACGTTTCACTGATGCCTTAATTTTTTTGTCACAGTTGGCTTGAGTGACATTTTTATGGAGAAAACATTTCACAGTGAATTGATGCATGCTTCTGGAAGAATTGAGTTTATCCCCACAAACCAGGAGATTGCTACATTGGTTAAATTAATTGGGCTTTTAGTAGTTTATCATGAAGGTGATGCATAGAGATATTTCAAAACTAACGATTCCAAAACTCCAGATAAAATATGATTTATTATGGCCTAGTTTACACAATATTCAGCCTATAAAGATTAATTTCTTGAACTAAGCTATTGTTTGATGATGTTTCTGCAGGTGTTGACCCGATAAAACAGTTTGTGAACTGCTTTGAGCAAAAGTGCTTGGTAGTGTTTGGCAACATGCTGCATCTCCGTTGAAGGCACATTTAACTGTTGTGGAATCTAATTCTGTACCATAAAACATGTATGGATAACAAAATCCTTTCACAACCCACAGATGTGCTGCTGCAAAATGATTTACTTTGTTTTCATCAGTGTACTTTCAAAGATGCTGGAAAGCCAGCATGAACATAGAGAGTAATCAAACTGACATATTAATATGGGTATATTTCTGGTATTGCTACAATTATCAACAAGAGCTTATGACGAGATACCAATGAAATACGGAAGTCGGCAAATGGCCAGTCAGTTCTAATAAATGACATCTAAGACTTGGATTGGTATCAAAATCCTTGTAAAATTACATACATCAGTGTATATATATATATTCTAAATGGGAAATAAGATAATGGTGGATTGAAAAACAACACTCGTTCTATCCTAGCAGGACACCAGAGATGCATCATGTCAGCAAATTATTTATATAATTAACATAGATAACAATGTGATGATGACTGCATTGTCATGAACATGGACCACTTTTGCACTCGAAATAAATCCCAACTAGTTGCATGATGTGACATTGCAAAACAACCGATTTGAGATGGACAAATATGTAAACCAAATATTACACGCACAAATATCCCAAGACCCACACCGTTGGGTTTTGCGTGTGTGTGTTTATTTTGTTTCAGTTGCTTGTTTTAGTGCAGAAATGATGTCAAACCCACTTCTCCAGGGTATCACTTTGCCGACAACTGAAGACTCCACTTGTGGATCTTCGATCTTCTTAATAAGGCTGAAACCTACTCGAGGAAATATCAGGTCGTGGACGTTCTTCAACCTTAAACACGGGCAAAGATCATTCGTGCCATCACCAACGAACGCAACTATATCGTACAAGATACCTTTCTTCTTCTGGTTCTTGATGTGCGATTCAAGTATGTGGCCCTTACATAGATTAACAGTGCTCAGGTCGCACCAGTCCTGCGTGTGGTAAAAGTCCAACTTCAGACAGTCCTCTTCGTTGAAATAGGCTGGATTGGTGTAGACTGTGTGGACGACGGTGTGTAACTGAGCGCCGCGTAGAATGAAATCTATAAACACCGAGTTCGAATCCGATACGATGATGACGTCAAACAGGTCGCAATCCAGATAGGAAAACAGTTCCTTCATGCCATCGACGAATGGTATCTCTAACATGCACTGTTCTATATCGATCGATGTGGTCTGGTTTTCGTGCAAGTACTTGAATATAGCAGCCATGTATTCTGTCCATCCTCTGTTGTTGTAGAGTTCGGATATTGCAGCTGGTATTTTGCCATCAGGGGCTAACTTCCGGACGTACAAGTCGCTATTGTCATCAATAATGGTATGGTCAAAGTCAAACGCCACTAGAACTTTCATTCTCTGAAAGTCACAATGAAATTAATAAATTGCACATAAATATCGATATACGTGCAATTGCCTACGTGCTATTCTTGCGTCTAGGCCTAGGGAATAGATCTACCGAGATAGATTTTGCACTATTTTTGTTCTAATCGACAAATCTACATTATCGCCCAAAACGCACAGAAGTCTTATCTGCAATCGAGAGAAAGTGCTTCTCCTAACATAAGTAAATGATTAAACTGAATATGAGATAGAACATTGGTGAGTTATAAGCCTTGAATAAATGTTACTTAAACATACGGCCAAGGAAACATATCCACCACGAACGATCGATTAAGCAGTGTAGTTTAATATAATCACCAGGGGCGCCACTAAACGATAAAATAGTTTTTTTTTATTGAACTAGGGTGTACGCGTGTGTGTTTGTTACTGCTAAACATGTCGTGAAATTATGCTTAAGATCAGTGATTATATCTCATCTCATTTGTTTGCTGTAATACTTTACATAAAGTCTTAACTGTCAAAGGACACATTTATATCGTTTTACCTTTTCTAGTAACTGGAGCATTTTTGTGAGAAGTTAAAAACTAGAATATGTAGATGTCTTTATCTGTATTGTATAATATATTATCATAATTTTTATTTTAGCTAAAATTGTATATGTTTATCTAATAAAATGTGCGATAATAATTATTATTGATACCTTAAAATAAATCGTATGTAAATGATCAAGTGTCATTTATAATCAACGGTACAAACCGAGAAGTAAACATTAGGACCATTTAGGTGGAAACATAGTATAATTTATTGGGCTGTGTGTGTGTGTTATTTGCCCCGTTGATAATAGTTGTCAGTTGTAACGCGTTCTACGAAGTACATTGAAGCTTAATTATTTCACAACCAGAAACAAGAAGAATGTGAATTGCTCTGAACAAACCTGACTTTAGAACCTGCCCGACAATCAGCTCATCCCCCAAACACATCAACGTTGACTGTAACATCAAGACACAACACATCAACGTTGACAGTAACATCAGGACACAACACATCAACGTTGACAGTAACATCAGGACACAACACATCAACGTTGACAGTAAGTAAGTAACATCAGGACACAACACACCAACGTTGACAGTAACATCAGGACACAACACATCAACGTTGACAGTAACATCAGGACACAACACATCAACGTTGACAGTAACATCAGGACACAACACATCAACGTTGACAGTAACATCAGGACACAACACATCAACGTGACTGTAACATCAAGACACAACACATCAACGTTGACAGTAACATCAGGACACAACACATCAACGTTGACTGTAACATCAAGACACAACACATCAACGTTGACAGTAACATCAGGACACAACACATCAACGTTGACAGTAACATCAGGACACAACACACCAACGTTGACAGTAACATCAGGACACAACACATCAACGTTGACAGTAACATCAGGACACAACACATCAACGTTGACTGTAACATCAGGACACAACGGGACACAAATCACTGGATCACGTCATCTTATTATTTTGTATACATACATTTATCAATTAACTTGCAGTATAAAAAATTTAATGTTTTTTTTAGATCATTGGTTATTTATGCTTGATAAATATTTCTACATATATTTATATTTGAATTCTAATTATATTTCAACACCATATCGTAGTCTACATACTAATCAATAACAATTCCTCTAAATCTAAACATAACAGAAAGTGTCAAGTGAGGCCATGCTACTTCAATGTAGTAAATTGAATGAATTTGTGGATGATCTGACAAGTGAAGTCAGATCTTTTCCATGTATTTAGGGCGTCATTGAGTTAATGTTACACTTGGTATTCAGCCAGCATGAGTATATAATGTGAGATTTAACAGAGATTCACTGTTGATAGTTATCTCATGCTGAATACATACCAGAAGCATAACCTGACTCTGCCACTTTTGAAAATACAGTATTGTGTATTTTATCAGTATATAATATGATACTTGTCGGCTTCACAATGTCTGGCAGAAAATGGGATTGTGTGTGATTATATTCTACTAAGACTAAAGTTGTGAGGGCAACGTGGAAAAAATATGGCAAAGAAATGCAGGGACTTGTCACCAGAATGAAAACATTAAAAAATCTATTTAAATCATGATTGTCTTGCAACCCTGATAATGTAATATATTATCAAAGGTTTCCACCTTCTTCGATACATGTATTTTACATTATTGTCATTATACCATACATTTACTATACAATTATACCATACAGTATTTATGCTATTTCTTGTAAATGTAACATGTTTTTACCACTGTACGGAGCTCAAGTAAAAATAAATTAAAACAATTCCAGAAGCCAACATCAAGACCAGTCACAGACATTATACATTGATAACATTACGACTGTATAGAAACATGCTTTGGTAACTGTAATTTGTTAAACATCCGCAATGTCAATAATATTTATATCAATCTTTCTGTTTTAAGAAGCACCAAATAATTCATTCATTGTTGCTTTATAAAGATGATACGATTGAAAAAAGAATTAAACCTTTAAGGAGAGATGAGAGCCGACATATAGAGTCAAATCAATTCTGGAATTGGAATTTATGGTCAATTCCGGAATTGGAATTTATGGTCAATTCCGGAATTGGAATAGATTATTTAAAACAATTGAAATTGATAAATTTGGAATTGAGGTTTCCTTCAAAAAAAATCCATAAATAATTTTTTTAATTCGGAAATATTTCTTCCATGACAATCCTACTTGGAGTAAAAATTGGAGTAAGTATTCCAAGTTGGCACTCGGAGTACCTACTCATGGTAAAAAGTATTAGGTAAAAAACGAGTCGGTAAAAAAACAGAATTGGAATTGATAAATTTGATTTGGAAGTGATCAAATGGAATTGATTGGAGCAGACCTGGGGTAATTGTAATAATTACATTTTTCACAGTAATAGTAATGGTGAATCTCATTTTGAAAGTAATAATAATTGTAATAGTTGATAAAGTAATAGTAATCCACTATTACTTTGTTATTACATTTTGTCAGACACACAATACTTTTTGCCAGATATGTCACTGCACCGTCAAATCTCACTGTCACCTGATTGGATGCTCAATCAAATTATCATTTATAATATTATTCATTATTGATTCTGTAGGTGAGAAGCCACTCCATTTGAAACAAACTAAACACTGTGTACTTAACCGAATCCAAGTTGATTACCATGGGCTCCCAATTATCCCCCAATTAATAATCTATATCTGGCATCAATAGGTTGCCAGCAAATATTATAAATGCGTCATCTCTTGGAAATTTTAAGTCTCTTCTAAAAACACACCTATTTAAGGTCACTTTCTAAGATAAATAATTATTATCTTTTAAATAATTACAGGGTTTTTACAGACATTATTTGGGGTATTATTACATTACATATTATTTGTACAGCGCATTTGAATGGCTCCTGCTAGTAAGGGCGCTTTATTAAATATACATTATTATTATTATTATCCCTGATTAGTGAATGTTGGCATTACTTGTGCCACTGTTCATATATAAGCTCCCTAGTTTACAGGTCCACACCATATCTTACAGTTGCTATCATTGCATTACATCTGATATACACATAATCTGATTTTTAATATAGTTTATGCTGTATCTAGGATATTATCAAAAATATAAACATCCACATAAAAAGTATAAATCACAATGGCTAAGGTATCACCTCTGAGTCATTTTGAGATGCCTACTAATACCGACGTCAACTACAAAGCCAAATGTAGGCATTGTGGTTCAAGCATATCAGACTCAGCCAAGACTACTTCCAACTTCATCACACACTTGAGTATCAGTATTTATTTGTAGATTATAATATATCGTATACTGCATGTATTATTATTATTATAAATCACATTTGAAAAATGACAAGAAAATAAATGTAACAGTAAACACATACCATAATCTACTATTATAAACATATGAGAGCGCATTCACATTACTATCCAAGGGTCAATTGGTGTATTACCTGGTATTGTTGTATACACCATCTTGCTAATCATGCTCATTCAGCCATGACAGGCATATATGTAAATTCTTCACCTATTGGGAATTTACTAGTTGTTAAGTGTAACTAGGTAAGGTCAACTGAACAGTGTTGGTTTAATATGTAAATGAAGTTTTGTTTTATTTTATGATGAGAGTGACCCAGTAACATATAAAACTACCAACACTATTATTACCAATACTAATAATATTAGCATAAGCAAAAATGTAATAGTAATAATAATAGTAATATATTACATTCAATATTAAGTGTAATAGTAATACTCAGAAGTAATAGTAATATATTACATTTCAAAGTAATTGACCCAGGTCTGGATTGGAGTGACCAAATTATTTAGGTAAAGACAGGAAAAAATCAGCAAATTTTAAACACCTCTACTGCGGTTCTAATGTTATGAGACTTCTGATTTAGGATGGTAAGAGCCTTGGTCAAAATAGTTGTGAACATCCAGTTTAATGAGACTTGATAATTTGCATTAACGATTATGGAACAAACTAGATGCAAAATATTGGTGTCACAAAACCTGTACATCATCTGACATATCAGTCTCATACCAAATACTATGGTTTCCAAAAAGAATAATAATAATAATGCAGCGCCAGCGAAACAAAGTATCCAAACTGAGACTATAATTTTTAAAGAAGGTTGTCTTTTCTGAGGCAAAACACGTGAACAAAATGAAGCTGAGAGAAGCGCCGATGATAAGATTGTTTGTTGTTGATTGTAAGCTGGCTGACAAATCCTGTGTGTGTGTGTGTGTCCAGAGATTATTGTATAAACTACGATCAGATCTACGGAATATCTCAGGCAATGATGTGTCATATACCCCGAACTTCCTGAATGAAGCCTAAAACGTGAAGTTAGCAGCCAACAAAGAGGATGATACAGACACAGCCATAGATAGTGAGTGACCAAAGCAATGAGGGACTTTTGTTGCAACACCGTTTTGCAACACAATGCCGGTAGATGGCGACACGTGAGGGGCCAAGGTATCGCATGTTTTACTATTTCCTGACTGTGTACAAGCATTTCCATAGACAAATTCAGAACACAACAGTTTCAAAAATATAGGTCTGGATAGTGGAATTTATTGACAATTATAAATCTATTGGAATATATAAATTATCAAATCTATATATTCCAATAGATTTATGAAGCAAAGCATTTAAAATAACTTTGGTAGTATAATAAATTACATACAATAACATGGTTTTTGACAATTAAAATATAATATGTGAACATCCCAGTTATGCATCAAATATCATATACAAGCATAAACAATTAAAATTTAAGAGAATGTACTGGTGTTGACAAATATTATCATTTATCAGGGTTGGCTGGACTAAACCCCCATTTTGGGTCAAACCATGTTGGAAGCAATTTAATAGACAAGATCAGCCAATCATAGAACACATCACTTGGCTTAGGCCACCAACAAATCATAATGTTATACATAATTACTATAGTATAGCATAATATCTCAAATATAGAATTTTGGTGCAGTGTCAGTATCTTAATAACATCATTAAAATGTATACCATTCAAAAACCACTTTCATATGTAAAAATTTGTGAACCGATACACTGTAATCAGAGAAAAACCCCAGTTTAACCAGCTGAGTTTAACCTTGAATATTCTCAAGATTTGAACTATGATTAAATACGTTTCTTTGTTGACAAGAATAGACGTCTTTAAATAAATACTTATTCAGTAGAACATCCCTAAAATATTTGGTGAAGAATGAGGCCAACTGTAGTTTCATGCATGAAATAAATTTATCACCCCGATGGATACGGATGATTTCCATACTTTTAAACATCCAGACAACAAAATCACACCATTTTCGATTTGTGCAACACATATTTCCCACCACCTGATAATAATAGTCATCGTTGACTTTCAGCAAAAGCTTTCCATGAATATCAAATTGAAGATAAGGAACTGAATCAGGATTAACTAGCTTGTTACATGCTGTATATGGGCATTTAATTTCAATCATACCATCATCTCCCACTAAACCATCTGGTGAGCATCCGATGTAGGGAACATCTAATGAAACAGCTATGCCGGACTCATTCACAGATACACTCTGGTCCTTGGAATATGCATCACAGGCCACCGCTTCATATTTTCTGCCATGTATTATGGCAGATGACTTTATATTCTTATATTAAGTCAGTGACTCTGCCAGTTTGGAGAGATCTGTTCTGTCTGTTGCAGTGCAAATTCTCCCAAACATTGATGCATGCAAACGCAACAAACGTTCTTCCCTCCAGAACTTGTTGATTCCTTGTCTGTGAGTCTTGATCTCAATCGATTCCCTGTTCATCATGTGTGAAAGCTGTGATGTGGATGCTCTGCAAAAACATGTCTTCAGGAGATTTGTCCTGATAGTCATGGTCATTGGCTATGGCATAAACATTTGGAGCATCTGCCTGATTGGTGGATTGGTAGCTGTGGAATTCAGCCAAATTGACCTGACTTGATCATCATAGCCAGAGATATTGTGGCAGTCATTCACACCTGGCATTGTTGTACAACACCGAGACTATCCAGCTGGATGTCGACATTATAGATGCATTTTTTATACATCTCTGCAGAGACACGCCACATATGTAGACGTTCTCTTTCTGACTGGCAAGTCTAATGGAGCGAAGGAACTTTGTCTTGTACATTGCCTTTCTGTTTTCCTTCAGATCTTGGCCATATAGATCCATGTAGATTTTCACCTGTTCTTCAGTGACTGTGGGCATCTGAAAATATACCATATTAGTATTTAGATATTACATTTTTCATTTGAAAAACTTGTAAATTGTGTCATTTAAGAAGATGGCTATTAATTTAAAATTGGTTAATATATCACATTCACTGCAGCTAAAATGGATTGAAAACTATAACATCATTAGCCTGTTAGTTCTGATATTGGAACAGATTACCCAGTATAAACTTAATATTTAAAAAATGAACCTACATTTAAAACAAAATAAAATATTCCAGCAATTTACCTGTGTCTCTGAATTGATATCTTTATACCCAGACTGCTCGGGCACATTCATGTTGAACTGCTCAGCCTGGACCAGCTGGTGTCCAAAGTTGTCATTCCTATCATAGGATTCCAGCCTGAAGTTGAACAAGGAAATATCATTTTCTGAATGACAAAATCTGTAATTTATTTTTAGAAATGACTTATCATAAAATAAGCATTGCCAATATACTTGTTAATATTTTCGTAGATATGATACACAATCATACAGCGCGGGAGCGATTGTATTTTCCCGTATTATCGCTCAAAATATTACCACACATTCCCAGAGATTATTTACATGAAATTAACTTCAATCAGTTGATGCTTTTTCCCGACAACTTTGCTTTTCTCAACCTGAGTTCCTGCTTCAACAGAGGAATCGTCATTTCTCCGTAATCTTTTGAGTGTTTTCGTTTAGACATTTTTTTGTACGTGACCGACACTGTAATTGTACTCGTGTGGAAGGCCCGGTGACGCTGCTGCCACCTACCGAGCGACCAGAAGAATCCGCTCAGAAAGTCTCCCATTATCCGAGAAATTAGAGGACTCAAGGGTGACCAATCAAACTTTGTCACCAGAATACGTCTGGATTTTACCATTGATATCTCGGGTGTCACTAAAACTTAAATTATATGCAGCAATGTTAGGGAAGATGATGACATGCGTTCGTGCCATTAATAATCCCAAATTTGCTCAGATTGCTCTTGGAGTAGTCATTCGTGTTACTGAAAATCCTCTATGACCCAGTAGGTAAGGCCTAAGGGCGTACGTGGGACTTCCTTACATTGCCATGCTGTGCGGAAGGTTGGAGATTTGACTCCCGGTCGTGGCACTATAGTAGGGGGAGTTTTTCCATCCAACCTGGCAACTGGTAAGGTTTTCTCCGCGGATATGCCATTTATTGTAAATTCTAAATTTATTTATAATTAGCCCTCGTGGTGAAGCAGTAAATTACAGACTATATGCATATCCCTCATTTGAGGTAGCTAAGCAACGTTAAATAACTGTCATTTCTGCCATTATTATTATTATTATTATTATATTGCAATTATTAAACTGTTAGTAATTATAATGCCCCCCCTCGGCACTGGTCACCTAGAACCTGGAGGTTGGCAGCAACACGCTCTAACCACACCGCCAAATGCAAGAGGAACATGAGGGACATACCAGATCTTTATAGAACACACGAGGGAGAGGATATGATCATCGTCTGACACGTTCCTCATCTATTTCCTCATCTGGCTAACTGTGGCAAGTTCGTAATGCACGTCGTAGATGATGTCATTATTTTGTCGCTTCACTACTAATAACTAAAATAACTTACATGTTACCTGATAATGATTGGTATCAATTCACGGAGATAATGTGTGGATATCAGACATGACGGGGTCAATTCAATTCCGTAATTGGAATATATTATTTAAAAACATGGAATTGAGAAATTTTGAATTGGAATTAAAGTTTCCTACAAAAAAAATTAATCCACAAATTAATTTACCATTTTTACCATGTGGTGTTACCAATATACTTGAACCAAATTGATCTGGAACTTTGGTTCCTTATATATATATATATATATATATATATATATATATATACACTGACCGTGGCACCCCAGGTGAGCATTCAACCAATTAAAATAGTATGGATACCGCAGGCGCCGCCCATAACACTGTGACACCACCATATAGCATGTCTGTAATCTATATAGAGATATTGCCATTTAGGTATTTACCCCCCGTTCAATGTTTAGAACGGGCAAAAAGATTAAATCCACAATTTAATTTACCATTTAATTTTTTAATTCAGAAATATTTCTTCCATGACAATCCTACTTGGAATATAAACTACTCAGAGTAGGTATTCCAAGTAGGTACTCGGAGTATCTACTCATGTTAAAAAGAACCAGGCAAAAAGAGTCGGAAATACGGAATTGGAATTAGAATTGATAAATTTGGAATTGATAAATTTGATGTGGAATTGGAATTGACAAATCAAATAAACCCCATATATCGGAGTTGAGAAACATGCATATTGACACTATCGACATTATTTTACCTGGTCACGTACTCTCTGCGGATGAGACGCCATACATTCTCCAAGAGGAACTGAGAAGGTTCTGAGATCTGGAATGAAAAATCCCAATAAGCCGAATAACATAAGGGAATGTGTCGATGTTCCATCTCAATTCGTCATATTATGTTATGGCTTTCTGAATAATCCAGACACGATTTTTCTCCGTCAGGTGGTTCCTACAAACAGGATGACCCATCACAAGCTCAATTCTGCGCCAAAACTGAGGGATCTACCGTCCATTAGAGAAACATTCTACGAGCACGTGACCGGAATCTGCCTGGGAGCTGTCATCTGGATCCACTCGATCCCGGCCCCGTGCACAATGAATGATCCATGAATGTCACTTGTTCCTGCACTGATACTAAAAATGATTGATTGAATGTGGTTCCTCATCTTCACACCACGGAGATGAAGATGATGATGCTGATGCAAGAGCCGATGCCATGGACTATGATTAGATACGTTTATGTGTCAATGTGTGTATGCGCGTGTGTGTAGCATTGATGATGATAATAATAACACTGATTTAGTAGTTGTTTTGTTTGTCTTGTTGACGAATTTATTGCATATGTCAGTGATTTACATATATTAGGTGATCAATACAAGAATTCCTGCTCAAAATATATGATTGTATTACCTATTAATTACTATATATGTTTGAATTTAACCAGTGACAAGTTCACTTCTGATACTAATATTCTCTGACACGAAAATATCTGTCCATCCATCTTAATTGAAGTCGTTGCTGTGTTTCGAGAGTCTATAAGAGTATAGTAGTCAAAAAGTCTTTAAAATTCTTTCCGTTCCTATTTGCTCATTCCAATATGTTCTATATGTCTATTAAGTGTCTATTGTCACCTGACATTTTTCGATGGCGACTACAACGGGACCCCTTTTCATTCATCAAACTAATCGTATCATAATTAAACCGTCCGTTAGAGTGACATCTGATATGGTTCGATTAGAACTGTATAATCATGGAGTATAATCGGTTTTTACTGCCAATGATGGATTTTTCGGTATATGTTTGAATATACCATTACTACTTGTCGATGTTTACCTGACCGTCAAAGAACACCAGTCACTTCCTGGCGTACGTAGTAGTGTAGAATATACGTTCAGAGAGAGAACTAAGTGACAGTCAAGGTTTTGTATTTCTTCCGTCAAAGCTGATATTAGTGTCTATGGAGTATGGTATATAGATGTCCACACACTCATAAAATTAGTTCCGATGACTTCTGGTACAACTTATTTCCGCTGTTTTACCATTCGGCCCACTGAGTCACGTACTACAATATCGTATAATATAGTACCGAACGCTAAAGTATTGATGCCCATTACAGTAATAAAAATGGCTACTGTTTGAATTGGTAGTCCGTTCGCACCATTTATTATTATCCGTGGACTCTTCTCAAGTGACTGCTTCCTCATTCTGAAACCGATTAAAACAGCTTTCAGTTATTGTAGAGTCTTGTAAATCAGAATTAACCAAACTGTCATCTATTTCTGGACAGCCACCTAGCAAAGTGAAGTGTGGGCTGGTGGTACATGGCTCGGTTAGTTTCTTGGCCTCATCTTGCTGGATCTGTAATTGCTCGCGTAAAGCAATAATTTCGCTAGCCTGTTGTTTTGATGTCATGTGACACACACAGGGAATTGTCCTCGTCATCGACTGCCCATTGATTTGGTGTACTGATTGATTGACCTAGTTCATTAAAAGCTCAAAGAACTGGAGCGATTCCCGTTGACGGTTTAATCATCGCAGTTTAGATCAGCCACTCCAACCGCAAACCCTCTTTCTCCATCTTAATCGTGTCTTCCATTGAGGCGAAGGAGTAATCATCCAGAGATTCTACAGATTGTTGTATTCTGGACTTGTCAAATGATCTATCTATCCCACCTAAATCTTACTTCCATATATGGCTTTTTAAGATGACTCGTAATACACTCAACTCGTTTTTGGCCATTCTTAATCTCATAATATATATATATATATATATATATATATATACTTAAAATGTATTTTTTTCTTGTCTGTGGAATGTTTCAGCTTATATTATTATTTCCTTCAGATTATATTGAGGATATATAAATAAATATATACAAACATAAACATCATAACACTACATATTGGTAATATTAAGGCAATAAAATCTACATGTAGGTGTGAATTCAGCTGTCACTTTGCCATGTAGTAGATGACAACACCTTTCTACTTGTATCTTTTGTTCCCTATTTAGTCCTGTTGTTACAATAACAATATATTGTACCTCCACACCAGGAAATAGCTCCTATTGAAGACAAATAATTTGAAGGCCACATATATCTTATATATATATCTTGGTTATGGTTTACACATCTGTAACTAATGTTTTTTAAGAATGATGTGTATGTGTGTGTAATGATGACCTTTTAACCTTAATATCCCAATGAATCACCCAGATGATATATTTACATTATGTGATTATCTGTACTAGTGTTATTTTAACAACTGCTAACACACACACACACAATCATTTTAACTTAATATGCATGAGAAATAGCTAGTTGAGTTATATATATATATATATATATATATATAGTTTATATGCACTTCCGTGTAGAGTACTGTTTGGGAAAGATATATATATATATATATATATATATATATATATATAGTAATAATAACCATCTCATATCAGACAGGTGTGGAGGTTGACATAGATTTCTTTTGTTTTATAATCTGTGATCACGAAACGTGGACAACATATATACGACAACGTAAACATTTTAATTTCTGTGTTAGAAAGGAATCCTTTACTGTGTGCCTGAAAAATGTACACCCCCCACCACTTACACGAGGTGGGGGAGATGATATAATATGGAATGACTTAGAGCGTACTATTCTAAGAGTACAATTACACCTAGAGTTACACCATCATCAGATATAATGTCACACGTTGAGTTTTATATATATATATATATATAGTTTATATGCACTTCCGTGTAGAGTACTGTTTGGGATATATATATATATATATATATAGTAATAATAACCATCTCATATCAGACAGGTGTGGAGGTTGACATAGATTTCTTTTGTTTTATAATCTGTGATCACGAAACGTGGACAACATATATACGACAACGTAAACATTTTAATTTCTGTGTTAGAAAGGAATCCTTTACTAGGTGCCTGAAAAATGTACACCCCCCACCACTTACACGAGGTGGGGGAGATAATATAATACGGAATGACTTAGAGCGTACTATTCTAAGAGTACAATTACACCTAGAGTTACACCATCATCAGATATAATGTCACACGTTTAACAAATAAATAACATTACACGAGACGCTGCAGTGACATTCAGGAACCGAGTCCCTTTAATTAATAATAACATATCTGTTGAATACAGGAGATATGGAATAATAATATTTTATAGAGCGCCTTATTAAACTTGAATTGCTCCAAGGCGCTTTTAATACAAAACATGATCTAAGATCATTTAACACAAATACATTTTGTAGACAAATAGACGTATGGTTTGTGTTTTATAAATAGACTAATATATGGGGCTTTAAGAACCTTACAAAATATTTGGTTACGACCTACATAATATATGTCTGTTCAGTAAAATGAAACGCTTTGGTTGAATTGGATTACATCAGAGAGGTGTTACTCTTGCCGCGCCATGTTGAATTGTGAACCAGTGGCGCCTCCAGCGACCGGAGGTATTTCTCAGATAAACAAAAGCTCTCTGGTTGTCCACATGTGATCGTGTACATGTGTGCGATGGTTGAAATGAATTGCCAATACTAGTACTATATGTTATATGATCACATACTCTTTTATTAATTAACACTTTATGATATTTTATTAATTAACACTTCATGATATCGAAGGAAACAAAGCTCTGAAACTGTAAATAAATAATTAAGTGATTTCACAGTCCAGTCACTTAATTGATTCATAGCCTACAATTTGCCATCACTTGACAGCTGATCAGAAAATAATTGAACGTGGTTTAGGTTATTTCACAGCTTTGTGTGTGGAAGGCATAGTTTTTTTTAATGAAAACAATTAGGTATATATGAAGTAAATGAAAAAAAAAATACTTTCATCATGTCAGTTTATCATAGCCCATAAAATTAGATTTATTTGGATATAGACATATAATGATATATACAGATATTATAACGCTACCATAACACAATTCACAATATAGTCATCATGTCCATTTATTGTATATTAAATAAAAAAATTATAAGTTCATTTAAAGTCTACACTTCAATAATATAGACCATGCAATATAGGCCAGCCCAACGAGAACAAAGAATATACATGGAATATTAACAATGTTTATGTTTGCGTTAACATGTTAGAGATAGAAAAATTAGTACTTTCATACAATAAGCGGCATCAAATCTCTTGTGCCACGGGTTCATCTATAGTTACAATCAGTCATTTGTTATCAAATGGACAGAATAACCCAAATTGTTTCCAGCTCTAAACAACCACTACTACAAAATATGACATTTAGTCCAGATCAGTGTACTGTTTAAAGTTAGACAGAATATACCCAGAGATGTAATAGACACATTCATTGACTACTGTGACAGATAACTCAAAATTATCTATAACATCTAACACCAGTATATCTGTATCCAAGAGATTGGCCTGTTTACCTGGTATCTCATCATCATAGAACTTCAAGGGCTGAAACAAAACAATACCTTGTCAAATAATGACTTGAACCAAGTGAATACACAATGTGTAAACACATGTTTTCCTTTTTTTCAAGTTGGTTATAGAATTTGATATGCATTTAAATTATGAAGAGAAGTATACCAATTAAAACACATGAGCTGAACATTCAAGTACTAATTCAGGTGCTGGTAATACATTTTTGTATTAAGATATGAAATAGGCTGACATTTGATGCCTTGTTTCTGATTTAATTAATTTTATAATACCAATTTTCACCATTAATATTTATAAATATTAATTACCATCACAGCTGGCCCTGTCTCCTGTATAGGTCTCCTATCTGTTTGATTTCAGTGGATGCATGCAGTGGATTTGGTACATCAAAAATAGTTGGAATAGCATTCTAGATAAGTTGTCTGGTTCATGAATTCCGTTTCAGTGAAATACATATCATACATTCTATAATTAGTATTCAAGTAATTTAAATCTTTCCTCATCATATATCTGAACGACAACAATAAATAACCCATCTTTTACTTCTGTCAATAGAAAAATAACAAAATGAATGTTTCTACCACTAGTTGAGGTATTTAATAATTAATTTCATAACATTTAAATTAAATTATAAATAGAGTCCATATATATATATATATATATATATATATAAACGGATCGAGGAGGTGTTACGTACGTGTACTCGTACTAGAATCAAATTTGTCGATGACATTGATCAAATTAGTTGTCTGAAAAAAGTTCAGTAGAATAAATAAAAAATATTTTAAAGTATAAATAAAATATAATTAATTCAAATCGTTAAACACATGTAATATGATTACACACACGCACATGGAGGCACGTACCTATCCGAAATACGGCGGTCAGAATTGACTTCATGTCGGATCACATGATCACATGTTCAGGATGCACGATGTAAACCGTTGCTGGTTCGAACCCACGATCTTTGATTATTAGGTTAACCTTTGGTACAAAATGTTTTCAATAGTATAATACGCTTACTGTCAGATGACAAGCGAATCTTAATTACTATAGACAATATATTATATAGTGGTCGTGCAATAAAATCTTTCAGAGCACCTGTAATTAGAATATTGACCTGTAGGAATAGTATGGGAAGTCGAAATTTGGAACATGTACCTCCATCGTACAAATGATCGCTCACAAAGGATAGAGAGCGATCATCTATTCTATGTACGGAATTTAAACAAATTTAAAGTAGGCCTAAACTTACTTTGTGCGCACTTGAAAAAGCTGCACTGACTGAATACCATATAACCTTAAAACTGATATATATTAGGGTAGTAATAACATACGCACTCGCACACACACACGCGCATATATATATATATATATATATATAATGACAACAGGTGGCGTTCCGCTATCAGGAAAAATCTTTGTTGTAACTCAATCACAAGTGGCGCCATTCTAGCGGGTACAATTATAAACAATATGGACAATGGCTTCTAATTGTTTCTGCAATTTGCCAGATATTGTCATCCTAAATGTCTTGGCGTATCTAGATTTGGAAGCGCTAGTCAATACGTCGAAGACATGCAGGAGGCTAAGATGTCTTTGTGCAGATCGTTTGGCTATCAGGTGGGTTAGCGTAGCGTTGTTTAATTACCAACCTGACCGTGTATGGTGTACAAAGAAATGCACTCATTATCGCCCAAATATGTGGGCGTAATTGAGTTACCTTTGTCATTTGTACGAAACACTTATTTCGTTGTCATCTGATGGAAAACAATAAGTGACAGTTATTCTTGTATGAATATGGCACGTTGGTGCTGAGTTATTCTCCTGTTTTAAAAAGTCACTATAATGCTGAGAGAAAGGAGTGTGACTGTTTCAACGTTCATCTCTCAACTGACACTGTTACTGTATTGTTTCATGTTTGTTATTCAACTTCTTGACTAAAGTCTAAACATTAAATAAATATGGACTTGTAACTCTTGTTGTGTCTTTTGGTATTTTGTGATCTAGTGGGTTGGGACTGTGATTTTATGTCTTGTGGGGAAATATTGATATTTTCTACAGGTAAGGTAAATAGGTTGAGTAAACTCCAACATTAACCTGGAAAAGTAAAGGATGAAACACTTCAAAAAAAGCTTGGTTCAGATCCAAGTTGTTACAGGTTTGTGGCTAACCATGCTACAACAAATAGTACATGTTACAGATATACCCGTGATAGGGCGAATACACATATTTCGGCCAGTATCTTTGGAGAATATCGTGATTAATTGAAAACTTTTCTTTATGCTTGTGCATCACTCATCATGTCTTACACATGTTACCTTAAATGATTGAGACTGCTGCATTGCTATTTGACCTGTCAGGGTTTTGTGACTGAAGTTGGGTAAATTTGCAGTTTAAGAAAGAAAAATGGATAAATTTGTTAATAAAACATTGCCGGGTCATACATTTTCCTGGACACCCCCCCCGACCATGCCCTCGGACCTCACTCGCTAACTTTCTGACTAGTGAAACTTCACAAGGGCTATAGATATCACGGTCCATTAGCTCTGTGGGCTAATGACTGGAAAGTCTTAGTGGCTAATACTGCAATGTAATCTTGTTTACTCTGTACTGTGCACAGCCCCTGTAGCCTACTTTGTGCACAAAAGTGGTTGTAAAACAACTATCATCATCTGTACTGTGCATACCTATTGACATGTGTCCGACTAGCCTAACTGAGATTAAGGAAATTGGATATTCACCAGACTTAATGCATTTAGCATTTATTAAGTTTTGGATATTTCATTAGCAAGTATAGATTTTACTATGTTAATACTTACAAACTCGATTTTGTTTTCAGGTGTATTTCTCTCGAAGGACAGTACTACACCAAAATTGAGGACCTGCAAGATATTATTCATGATGGCTCTCATCATATACGTCATTTAAATCTAGACCATTCCTACTGGTTACACCAACGGACGATACATTGGATTGTGTCAAAATGTAAACATTTGCACTCACTGCGTTTGGTTGAGTGTAAGTTGAAGACGGCCACCTTGGTGAAGCTCGTCACTGGCTGTCCCGATCTAAAGGAGCTCTCTTTCAGCATCAGTTCCTTTGTTGACATCAAGAGGGATGTATTCATCCAGGCAAAGGACACTCTACGTGGTATCCGCAAGTTAGGTATTTATTATATGTCTCGGGAGATGGCGCTGATGAACTACTTTGGTGAACATTCGACGCTCCTCGACTGCTGCGAGTCACTAGAGGAGCTCTACATTGGTTCAGCAGGCATGGCCATCCCAGAGCTCTATCGTCCATTGATACGATGTCCACAGCAGCTGAAGTCCCTGAAGCTGATGTCAATAACATCCAACATCCATGCCGGTGCACAGATGATGTTCTATGGGACATTGTCGCAGCTTCCGAATGCCTCCATATCATGGCAGACGTTGCTCATGCCCAATGTCAACTTGTTGGAATTTGTAACGAAAAATGAATTCCGTGGTTGTCTGAGCAACATGAGGGCCATGAGGCATCTGGATGTGTCGGGGTCGAAGGTCACATTCCCATGTGAAGGCCTGGATATTACAACGGCAGCTGAGCTGCAATACTTGAACATTAGCATGACATTAGTGACTAGCGACCAGCTAAAGATCATATCAACAAGTTGTAACAAACTAAGAAGTATTAACCTGTTTGGATGTGGATATATATTTCAAGGGGTTTGTAGAATTTGTGTTCATCTCCATACACTTCATATGCTAATACTGACTGATAAATCACTGTACAGCAAAGTCTATTCTAACATGAGATCTTTATCCAAAACATTTACATAGTGGCCAGCTTATATATATATTATATTTATATGTATACTAGTTTTGTTTAAATTTTTCAATATTTTCCTTATGAGACTATTTAAAAACCTGAGTGTCTGATGAGTGAAATGTCTGAGCTGGGTCTTACCCATTCTGAGTTAGTCTGAGAATTCTGGCCTTCTGAGCTGATGTTTTTGTTAATGGGCCAATTGTTCAATATGCTTGCCATCTGGTGGGAGCCACAGATGTACAGCATAATGTTACAAACAGATTATGGTAGACTGATGCTATGAAATTAGAAAATGGGATTTTGTGAATGAGTTTATTAAGAAGATCCATAATATTGCTTTGAGGATGTGTTTGATTTTTGAGGTATCGATCTTACACTTAAGATCAGTGATTCAAACAGAAGGTTTGTGTTTAATTAAAACTGATGAACAAACAAAAGCTGCCTGCTCAAGTTTTTTCAGTAAGTTAAAATAATTCATTAAAAAATTCTTGCCAATGTTTGAATGATGCCTTTAACTACTGAGCTCAAATGTAGGTAATTTACATATGTTGGAAACAGCATTTAATTACCATCTCTCATCAATTCAGTAAATGGCTCTTTAAACGATAACAACAATATTAATAATATTTATAATAACAGACAAAGTAGCAGTGAAGTCCACAAATGTATGCATACTGATGCAAATAACAAAAGTAATAATAATTATATTGACCTTAATAAATACAGACCTTATTGATTGGGTCACATTTGATATGAGATATAATAATCCATGTACTTTATTACTTTCTAACAATGTTCCTATGGATGTTTAATGATGAAGTTCTCTAAGAATTAACTACTTATAACATTCTCATTGGGAATTACCTAAATGTTTTGTGTTTGCTTTAAAGATATGTTAGATGCTGGTAATATGACTACTAGGTAAGTGCTAGTCTGTTTGGTGGTGTATAAAGATGGCTCAGTATAGCAGAACTATTTATGAACACACCTATCATACGATAAGCTGAAATCTTCTACCAGACAACTTTACGCATATACCAATATCTTTGATGTGAAGAGTCTAGCCAGAATTGGTGGTCGCAACAAAAATGTTATTCTTTCATCTGATGTTTCCTCGAATATATCAAAACTTCTGGCTGGCTCCTGAAATTGGTGAACAGGTACACATTCGTAATAAAGGAACAATGATCACGACAGTTTCACCAGAAGTTGCCATTGTAGTCAGGATTGTCTGGTAAATACCAGGACCTATAGGGGTCACAACCTTGTCCAGTATATGAATACATAGCTGCTGAAGGATCAGATATAATTATCTGTTATCTTTATCCTAGAGACTCCAGTAACACTTATTCAGTATTTGCAGATTAATGTTTTGTTGCAGTTTTGTTGAAATTCACAGTAATTCAGTAGTTCTACCAAAGGGGGGCATCTCTGTGGCCTAACTGATGGTGCTACTAGCCACAAACTTCCAGAATTTCGATTTGAATCAAAGTCTAGCTAGATCTGAAGGGTGTTTCATCCTTCACCTAACCTTATTACCTTTGGAGGACTCTTTGTCCATTTATCCCACCATAGTTACAAACGTGACCATAAAGCAGCAGCATATTTTCAACATTTGAAGAAGGGGGGGGGTGTACTTCTATTTGATAAACCAGGGAACATTTTGTTTAAAAAACAGTATTAATAATAATTGGTAATCAATTAGGAAATTGATTACCAATTGCATCGTTTGTGTAGTAATATTTTAAAGGCAAGTTAGAATTAGTCATATGTTTTTTCAAATACATTATTGTGTTATATAATACAGAAATTGGTCTAACTTAAACGAATTATAGCGAAACATTTAATGCAGCTTCAGTTTTATTTGACATGACCTCCATCTTGTCACTATGACTAAAAAATGTCACTTGAATAAACACCATTGCATTTTTATGAGTTAATCAGAGTAGATTTCATTGTTCAAATATTTGTCAACAATACATTATCTATGTATCATATGCCATATGTAAGTGACAGAGTAATTATTATTGGATAAATCTGAAAAGGTGTTTTAATAAAGTACATGTATTTAAATTTTAGCAAGTCAGACAAATTATTCTATTACCTATTATTTGTACAGTGCCTTTGAATGGCTCCTGCTAGTAAGGGTGCTTTATTAAATATACATTTATTATTATTATTTCGTCCAAACAAACACATATTAAATTGAATTTCAGACAAACTAATTGTTTAAATCTACAGCTAAATCAATTTTCCAAATGACCTGGCATCTGTGAACTAAATACAATGCCGGATATTGGCTCATGATTTTACTTGGTGCGTTTCAGGATTGTGTAATGATCCATCTAACTTGTGTAGCGATTCAGTGATATTAGTGAAGAATTGTGTTGATGTTTTATGGCTGTGAAGAATTGATGTCTATAAATAATTGTTGATATCTGTTTTATGTTTTATTATCATGGAGAGTGATCCATATTTGATATAATTTACTGTTTGTTATTGACAGATAAATGGGCAAGACTTTACTGGAGTGGAGTCATTATTTGACAATTGTAGTAAGATGGAAGAATTTAATATTGCTGGCGTTCATCATCATCTCTTTATGTTACCTGAGGCAGAATGTTCTCAGATACGTATAATATTTAATAAAATGAATGGTAAGCTTTTAAATAACAAGAGTTCAATTTATGTGTCTGTGGTATAGAATGTGTGTGTATATATATATATATATATATATATAAACAATCCTGTAACTGACCAATGCTGTCTAAAGACACAGGTGGTCTTTTGAGATGGGTACTGGCTTTATGAAGGGCCACATTTTAAGGAGAAAAAACAACATAATTATTTACCTTATTTTATTTTAAAAAAATTAAATACATGTATGTAAATAGTTCATTACGACAAATTATTTATTGTTAGTATATGTTTATATATATATATATTACTGTTGTTATTACAGGTTTAAAACGCCTGGCACTTCCTGTGTGTTTGTTGACAGAAGCTGGCCAGTCACATACTAGAACAGCAAAGAGACTTGCATCAAGTCCTAAGTGCGGCTCAGCTAAAAGACGCTGTGTTGATGCTGTATTGCAGGTGTGTGTGTGTGCATATACTGCAGATAATTTTTTATGTTCTTGGTGTTTGTAGATATGCATCAGTTTAACAGATATGCATTTGTAGATATGCATGAGTGAATTTATGTTCCTAATTCAATGTTTCCCTATTTTTGGCAGCACTGTGAGGAGTCATCAGATCGTGACGGTTGTACGTCATCCAGTTTGACGCCTACTCGATCAACGTTAGGCAGCTCCCATCAGTGTTCTGTACTCTCTGCCATATTTCACAACAATCCTGATATTGAGGAGTTTGAGCTGTTAGCAGTCAATTTCCACTCAGCTATACACAAAAATAAGATCATAAACCCTAAGACGCAACAATTTGGTCCTTGGTATGATATTTGAGTCCTCCTAAGTAACACTATAGGGGAATTACATGTTTAGTGTAGCAGCCTACACTTTGAGAAATTGGTTGTAGAGGTGCATCATTTCCTGAAATGATCTGATCTTTTCAAAGTTGCTGTACTAGTTAAATGAGATCCATTTTTCAATGAGAAGTTTTAAGTACCTTGTTTCGGGGTTTTATCATACAATGTTGTTTTAATGGTGTCTGTTGGTAAGGGTGCATTATTAAATGTATATTATTATTATTATTGTTACTTTTCAAAATGTTGATCAGAAAATGTTATGAAATTTGGCTTTTTATTATTTGCCTGGTGTAAATCCTAATGAACTGTTGGTATACCATTTAGTGTACAATGTAACTTGATTGGAACTTCAGTGATACTTGTCTGTTACAGTGTTCTATGATAAGACTTTTTTTGGGTTTTATGGCAAATTGGATAATTTTGTTTTGATGTAATTGAAAACTAGAGTCATTTCTGTTATGTGCTGTGTGTTTACAGTGTTGAGACACGTCGTGTAAGAGACCAACACCTAGAGGCCATCTGTCAACTAAAAAGATTAAGAAAACTAACCATCGTTGGTGCACCAGGTGAGATTACAGCTGGAAAAATTATTTTACATCTTTTTAATTATTTTAAGAAAGTGCTTTATTTCACAATATACTTAACAACAGAAATAAAGTTTATAGAAACAAATTTAAATTTTCAATATAAACAGAGGTAATATTGGTTGCTGATTGAGAATTCATAACATTACATATATATAATAATAATATATATATATATATATATATATATATAATGTTATTGATATATTATATATATATATATATACACACACGCATGTATATATATATATATATATATATATATATATAGAGAGTCACGCTGTTGCTTCTGTAATTAGAAATTATGTGACATACATTGTGGCTTAAGCAACCATAATGTGTATTTTTGTGTTATTTCTTTTAATCTGTTTAGAGATGGTTTAGCTTATCCATATCATAATCCTAAGTAATCTTTCTGGAGGTTAATATTTCAGGAAGATGCTGTATTTATCTTTCCAACTTTATATATATATTTTATATTGTAGTGACATAATTTATGTAGCCAATGTAATATATATTCTGTTACTCATTTTGTTCATTTGACATATAGGTTTGGTGTCCGGCCAGTGTTTGGTGTCCATAGCTAAGGAATGTGACAGTTTGTCTCACCTTCAAGTCGGATACCTTGGCGGTGCTATGTATGGCAATGTGTTCGCGCAGGCCTTGAGATACATGGGTAAACTACGTGACCTCAGGTCAGTCTTAATATATACACTAAGCTGGGTGAGCCTATTGTGTAATATAAGATGCACTGTAATTTATGGGCATCTTAAGCTAGTCATGGGGGTATAGTCAATACTACAGTTGCAAGAATATGTGCTGTATTTTAGAGCAGTCTAGAGTGAGCAAGTGGGTGGGTGTGAGTTGTTGAATGCTTTGTATATCCTTGGTAGCAATAACACCTAAGACTAGGTCATAAGATAATGAAATGGTCATGGATATTTGAATCAATGCTGCAAGATTTCCATTTAAGGCAAAATAAAGTTTCCGATTGTGATGTATTTTAGACCAAAGACTGAGGATTCGGGTTTCTTTCCCAATGTTATCAGAAGTCTATTTTTCTGTTTAGTTAAAGGGCAAGCCAAGAATTTGGGGGGGGGGGCATTGCACTCTAGACTGGACCAAGATGGCATTCAGTTTGTCACAAGAAGAGTGAAATTTATGGTTTTCTCTTTAGAATTACACCCATGAATATGATGATGAGTTAATGAATTTTTGTTTAAGCTACATACTGGATAAAACCAGAGTGACCCATGAAACTCGTATTATATTACATATAGCAAAAGACAGAATGTTAACATATTATAGTAAAAGAGCTCATTAATATTATTTTTGTCCTTGTCCATCAGTGTTTGTTTACGTAATGGGCTGTCTTTGCCTTTTTATGTTTGTATGATACAAATTAGGATGATGAAACGGAGGTTATCATACGTGCAGTCATCTGTAATATTTCATCATGGACAGCATTTGTTTATATGTCACTGATGTGGCAAGGAAAAGTGCTAAAATATTTGACAATAACTTGCCAGCAAAAAGGAGTTTATGTATGATGCTTCTAATATGTATGCTGTGAGATAAAGATGCACGTTGATATGCTGTCTAGGTGCTTACGAAAATATAAACATTGATCAGTAGAAAACTCTCATTTATTTTGATGTACAAAAGCAATGAATCTTATAAACTTAGTCCCATTTATTATATATAATCTAAAGGAAGTATGGACATAATTATATAATGACATGTCCATTTAGTTAACCTTATTGTTTATACTGTATTTTAGATGATACCGTTAAATATATAATTAGTAGAGAAGGTTGTTTTGAGATCACTGTGATGTTAATATCTGTGTTCTCTTGTTTTAGATTAGAGCAACCAAATCTGTGTTTAAATGTGGCATTGTTCGAAGGCCTACAGTACTGTAGCAGCTTGGTGCGTCTGTGTATTATAGCCAAACACAGTACATTCCATGCTACAAATGTCATAAGGCTTGTGGAACAGGTAATATATGTAGGAGGTAGACTGTCTTAACACAAATTAATCAGATGAGCAAAAAGTATTGATTACAAACACAGGATGATTGATATGAACAAACAGACAGAGAAATAAAGATTAGAGCACTATAACTTATAAACAAGAAATACTCATCACACACAACTATTTTCCATTGCTGACATGTGCACCATGATAGTAACAGAGTTTGTTTCTTTCAGTTGCCACGGTTAGTTGTTGTTCAGCTATTTGCAGGTGAAACTATTACAGCTTGCAGGTCACTGACAAATACATTACATAAAAGGTATGGAGACAGGTACATCATATAAAGTGTTACATTGTCAAATATATTATGAGAAAAGAATAATGGTGTGTAGATTATATACGGGGATGCCAATGGAGAACGAGAACAAATTCTTTGGAAAGTATTATGATGTCCGAGATATACTTAGAGTTGGGGAATACCTCTCCCCCCAGAATAAGATTTTGTTTTGAAGTTACCCAGAGTATGTTAGAACACTGGAGTATTTTTCAGGCCATACATGAATGTACCACATTCTTCCCCCCACCACACCTTTAATATATGTATTAGAACCTAAATCCCAACATACCTATATATGTAAAAAAATTACAAATTATATTACTCTACAAGGTACAGAAAACTTACATGTTGTTGGATGGAAATCTTTAAAATAATTTAGTCTTTTCTTAATGCACTACAATTAATAAAAGTTGCAAACTAATATATGAATAATTTTATCACCCTTAAAACACATCTGAAAAGATATCACTAAATCTTACCTCAGAATTGGCTACACTCTCACACGTTAGCACTAATGGTTTTTATATCTCTTTGTTCTGTATGGACTGTCATTTCTGTCTGAACTGTGATAGTTGGTAACCTTTCTATTGACCTGTTACCAGTGTTTCTTTGTCTTATAATGTTGTTATTGTGTCTTTATGCCTCCGGAGGCTTCATTAATGAGAGGAACATTCTGTATAGAAAGCCTTCCCACACATTTTCACTTTTCTTATGTAGTCGGATAGAGTTATTGTGAGGCCGTCTTTCCTGCCATCAAGTTAGATATTGATCAACTACTGGAAGCAGACCTACTTAAACTTGTTCTTTGCAGAATCATCAATTTTGCTTCCATTTGATAACCCTTGTCATCTTCAGCAAGTGATACTCAAATTTATTTGGTAGAACTTGCTACATTGAGTGTCAATTAAACTTGGACATGCATTTTATTGCCACATAAATAATCCTGGTGCAAAATTCCCCCTCCCCACACAACTACGATTTGATCGATATTCCTATTAAGTATTATCTTCCATAAAAGATATGCAAGTTTTAGATATAGTTATAGATATTTTAAGCATATCGGTTCTGTTCATTGCAATATGTGGATGACAAGACAACATACACAGTATCATCTTTCATGGCTTATTTCTGGGTCAAAAGTGAGGGCACATGAATAAATATATGGAAAGAGCATTATCAAAGATTAGTATAGAGAACCTAAAGATTTTCTACTTTTACACTCTACAAAAACATAGGCGCTGACAGTGTTCACATGTCTGTATGATACCACTGGATGATCAGCCAATGAATGCGTCATGTTATAATATGTCTGATCATTTATTTACAAAAAATCAAAAGCATGCAGTAGTTTTTCCAAAATTCATCAGAGGCAGACAGATAAGTTAATCATGCATTGCCCCCTCATATTTTTAAACCAGATTTAAATGATTCACAAAAATGATCCGGATCAGACAGAAAAACTCGTAAATCCATGGAACATTGACATCTCTTGCATATATGTAACATAGAGCTACTAGATAGACAATAAATAAGATCTGGGAAGGGGCAAAAAGGTTATCAAAGTGATAAGAGAGCCGTATTTAAGGATTATTGAAGGTACAATAAAGTTTTGAACACTTTATGTTGATTACCCAAACATTTAGTTGAAAATGATAAAATTATGTTCCTGTGACATTATTAAGAACATATTGGTAGGAATCAGCCATAAGTTAATACCCGTCTTAATCAGACTATAATCTTATTACTTTGGCAGGTTGGTTGTGTTTACATTGTACCATGTCTATATTTTCTATGTTTCAGATTTATAAAGCAGAAGCCGGCACTGAGTTGTGCCATATATCCTCTGGTCTATGATGGCATATCAGAGACAACAAAGAGCATTCCAGCCAAACACTTTGATGAGCTAACAAGATTCCAGTCACGTGTCTGTTTCCTGCCACCAGTTACTTGATAGTACAACACATAAACGTTGATGAAGCCACAAATAAATTAGCTCCCACACGGTCCATCAATCAAATGTCCATCGTTCAACAGGCTGGACTTCTAACTGTACAGCTCCGTTATTAAATTTTGATGAACGTGTTTCACGTCATCATAGTCATCTATTAGACAGTTCTTATTCTACGGAGTAAAAGTCTTCTTAATCAGGGAAACTGTAGTCATTTTGGCACATTTATTAATATTTAAATTAAAAGATGGTGTCAGTTTAGTGCATAGATGTACATTGCATACTGCAGGTTTTCTTGTTGTTGCAGTAAAAGTATGATTTTTGACAGTTTACATTAAACTGCTTCAGATAGGACAGGAATGTCAACTAGAATTGCCATACAAATACTAGTTTTTTGGTGGATTGTTAGAATTGATGAACTTCTAATGTGCGATCCAAATTGATCATTGTTGAAATGAATTTTGGCCATTGTTCATTTATTGTTCGGTCAAGTAGTCAAACATCCGAGATGTTACCAGTAATAATTGTCTTTTGTTCTGTTAGATATGCCACTAGGTGGCACTGTGTGTGTGAATGATTGCACTCTTTTGATGACCAAATAACCCATTCCACTTTGTTGAAAGTGAATACTAAGAGGCAAAAATGAAGGATACAATGTGTGCAAGTGTTATATTTCATGTTGAATACACAACCAGACTGCTTCGGTAGAAAAATATTTTAGTTACGGTCAGTCGATACGTATGGGAATTCTAAAAACACCTCACTTTGGTGTCAATATATTTGCCAACTTTTCTAACAATTATATAACATCATGTGATATATATATATAAACAGAATTAACTTTAGACACATTTACCTTGGACTGTTATTAACAAAAGTTATTAGATTTTTGAATTAATGTGGAAATTTAACAATCGTAGTATTGCTTTTTTGTTTTATATATGTATTTGTCCTGTAAGTTGATGTTGCAGACAATTAATGAAAGGATACTAGCAGCTATAGCATGTTGAATATTAATCAATAAATTACAGACCTATTTCTATCTTTTTCATTGAACACTAGAACTTTAGTATTGTGTAGCTTGGCTTTATTGCTAATTTTTCTTCTCATTTTCAAAAAGCAATACAATTTCAATGTCTCGTGAACTTGGGGCTACAGTTCCTTAGACATCCGATACCAAAATGTGACTAAACCAGCACACTAATTGTTAACTAATTACTGGATTAGTTTGTTCAAAACATTAACACATATCGGGTATAATAATCTGTCTTTTAAAAACACCTTCCTAATTGGAATACATTTTGTCATAAAGTTTGTTAGCTTCTGATAAAACATGTTTCAATTAACAATCACTTTATTTAGTGTAAACAAAAGTGTAAAAAATGCATCATTATACATAAATATTATTTGCTTTCTCGCGTTCACAATACATGTATTGACCTTCAGGAAAATATGGGCTTTCTATACATCATATTTAAATCCTTGCACTACATTTGCAGCTCTGTAATGTTATTTGTTTTTAACATACAGGGTACTCCCTGGAATGACTGTATGTTAATCCAAACAACTATTTACAGTTGCCATGGACACGCTGATACCTATTAATGGATACAAACTGGGAGGATTATATAAAGAAATGTATACGTGCAAAACTTACTGGCTTTACATGCATAAAATAATTATCAACGTCCTCTTTTGCAATGGATACCCACAATAATTACCAACATGACAATACACTATCCCAGTGTTATCCAGGTAGATCCAATATTTTGAAATGAGCAATACAGTCCATGACCCAATATGGTGACGTTTTGGCCAACCTTGACCCAAATAACTGTCCTCGTTTTAACTTGTCTCTTACAATATAGTGAGAACAATTTGCTAGATGACACCCTGCTGTTGAATGATAAGGTACAATTGGATCAGACTGGTTGATGACCTCTGGTCGTGGTTCTCTGTTCAAAATCTGTCCGCCTCCCGCTTTGATTAAGTTGATCAGGTCAGATCGTGATGGTGCGGGATACTCGAAATCACCATGGAGATAAAAATGGCAACCCATAAACAATGATGGCAGCTGCAAATATAGGACAATAAGTGACATGCTAAGTACAAAATCTGACAGATGTGGCTGAATAAACATTAAGTTAGCACCTCATCAGAGTTCTCAGGATTAGTTTTTTTTAAAATTATGTATCATACAAGAAAAAAAAGGAAAACGTATTTACACACACCAATTTCTAATAGAACAGCTTTAATAATCATTGCTTTATGACAGCTGCCCATTACACAAACTGCTCTTTCAAGACGGTGGCAATACAGTGTGTCCACAGACTTGAAATGAAAATAAAGAAAGCAAGTCGTAGGCTTTATTTGTGGCTGCAACGTGGCCATGGGGATGAGTTCGAGGAGGGGATGAAATATTTGAAGAAAAAGTGAACTGCATCTAGAGTCAACATTTCAGGGTTTTGGGGGACACTGTCAGAAAGAACTTGTTTAGTCACTTCTCTTATTCCAGCAATCAAAATAAAGGAAACAATAATAATGGCTGAAATGGCAGTTTTTTATGTGGCAACCTCAAATGAGGGAGACACAAATGGTCTAGAATTTACAGCTCCTCCAGGGAAATTAATTCTAAATAAAATTTAGAATAAATGGTATGTTCGGTGAAGAAAACCTTGCCAGTTGCCTAGTTGGATGAAAACTTCCCCATTCAATGGTGCCATGGCCGAGGGGCGAACCTGCGACCTCCCCACACAGAAGAACCATAGCCATTGGTAAATAGTCTCATGCTCTACCTATGTGGCCAAAGAGGCAGCTACAGGATGAAGAAAGTTGTTGCTTTTATCATATGGTGGGAGTTTTTCTTCTTTTTGCATCTCCTTGTAGTCTGCTCTGTATGTGCCAATATTATCAAAATAATAGTAGACATCATTAGCAAAGTCAATTGCATTCATAACATGATGTAAACTATACCATCCTAAATCCAGTAATGTTAGAATCATGTCCTTCAGGTGCTTGAATATATCCTTTTTGTTGCTTTTCATTACATTTCGGCTATCTGTCATTATACCCATCATTTGCTCCAACTTAGCACCAAATTTGTTCAGTTTTATTATGTGAGCTGTAATCTACAAGGGCAGTATATTTACACCCAAGAAAGTCTGTTACTACTTCATGTTTTCTTTCATTATTGTACCTGACATGAATTTCTAACTGTTTATCATCATCTATATCATTACTCTCATCAAATGTTCCTCATCGAATGTTGCACCAAAGGCATGTCTTATAATGTAAGTTGTTTTTGTTCTACAACATGAGAAAGACTACAATCTTCAGATCTGAATGATATATTGTTATCTTTCAAGGTCAACATCCATTTTAATTCAGCTTTTGTCACATCATCCTTGCACACTCTGAGTGATTTTCTTTCCTTTTCTGCAGTCTATATTTTTGCCAATGCCTGTGTGTTGTCGTAGTCCTGTTTTGCTCATGGAGGCAACAGAAAATTCATATATACATTTAAAGATGCTTGAACCAGCACAACACCAGTCGTTATATTTGTCACCACTGGGATCAGAGTCTTCTTCCCATGAAGGACTGTATTTGCTTTCACTTTTGTCCCCATGGTTAATTCGTCAAGCTATAGCTCTATATTACCTGCAATAAATCATGTATTGGGAGCCATGCCCAAGGTTTCCCAAATCATTTGTAACTTTCAATACCAAAATGTACAACCTTTTATATCCAATATACAACTTTGTAGTTGTATACCCCCCTTTCTATTTCTTCAATGCAAATTCAACATGAAAGGGGATATCCCAACCCTTATCTTTAGCCTTATCTATATTACATACAGGTAGAGGGCCAGTACCATATGGTTTAATGTTTTTGATGAAAAAAAGCCAATGTCCTGTGTGACGTCTCAGGCTCCCATCGGTACCTGTAACAATCCTGCACAAGACATGGACAAGGATGTTAATCTTGAAGGCTGTTATTATAATTCAGAGCTGCCTACCCTTTCTTAAACCTAAGGACTGGTGGAGACCTATATTGTTACACCATTGTCATAGATGGAGAGCGGTACATAGACATAAATGGGAAAATAGATAATACACCTTGATAAAATAAACCAGTGTTTTATTGCAGGAGCTCAATTTGAAAGTATAAAAGTCACTTTAATAAAATTACACACTCAATTGTGAGGAAATAAGTAAATAAAAATACAGAAAATCTCCTTGTTTCCAAAAAGGAGGAAATAAAGGAGATCTAGCAGAATCATAAAATAAAGGAGATGTGGACACAATGTAATAGAGTTCTAAAGTTTGTAATGTTGCTAAAAATATATACAATACTTAAAAAACAGGTGTAAATATAGCTGATTAGGCACTTAACATAAATATTCTAACAACTGCCGAGATCTGAGCTGGATGTATTTATTTTTAGTTTGGTTGTATAACAATTTAAGGATTGATGAGACATTACACGCGTCTCGGCATGAAATGTCACTGCTCTGGATTCACTCTGCTCATGAATCATCAAATCAGTTTGAATTCATGATTTGAGTTTCTATGTATCAGTGCCTTATTTCAGTGCTAACACACATACACACACACGCAAAGGGTGCTGTAAATCACTGATTGATTGATACCTTTATTCAATGTCATACAGTCAAACTATTTTATAAACCTTAGCAGGCACAAAGTTGAAAAGGAAAATGTGAGTAGCTTAATTATGTTAATGCTTTTGTTGATGACATTCCCCCAATAGATATTGAATTAAATAAATACGTAATACGTGTAATAACTAAATACATAAAGCTGACATTTGTATCTCTAGATTAAATCTTTCTACGTTTAAAGTCCCAAATAAAGAGAGCTAATTAAATGAAGAAATGTGTCTCATATTATGACCCTAATTGTATTATCTAGAGATGAGAATACAATAGCCAACCAAAGACATGTTAAAGTGAACTGGCAAAACACTTTAAAATCCATAGTACAGTGACTCTTAAGTTTATCATTACAACTGCTTAAAGGGATTAATTTTTTGGTCTAGGAATAAAACCTCACTCAGACATTTCTCATCATGTATACACATGTACAATCTAGTTGGAACATCTATATATTTTATGACCACAACGACAGCCTTTGATTTTTGCATTATTGTTCAGAATTCTATTTCTGCATTCAGTTACAACTACTGTACAAATTAATTTAAAAAAATTTCCAAATCATAAGTTGACACATACAAACTAACATTTTCCAAACTACAAGGATATTGTAAACTGTCTTGTTTTTAGTACCGTTTATATCAATATTTTTCATAATTTTAATATAAATGGGACAATATGCTACATCAATTTTTTATAAATGGACAATGACGAGTACACTTACCAGTTGTATATAGTTTTGTCTTGCTCTGTATGGTGCCATTGAGTTAGGACTAGTGCTTGCACCTGGAACTTCAAATGGCTCTTCAGATATCCAGCATTTATACTCCAAGCTTGTATCTATCCCTAAATCAAGCGAATAAAGCAGAGTAGCTGATATACTGATATAACATTTTCTCATTTCTTTTCAACAACAGTGACATCTCTCTCAGCTGGCATATAGAACAATAAAGTACAACTCCAAAGTTTTCACATGCTCTTTATTTCAGTCATGCTGGAGTTTTCTGATACAAAACTTACAGCATTGTATACTAAATGTAAGTTTGCTTTCCAATAAAATGCATGGAAAAATCTTTTCACACAATACCTTTATCAAATAGACAGAAAGGAAAGTGATCTGTTCAACCATGACATTGATTGCACGTGGGACATTTGGCCAAAGGTACAATTCCACAGGGATAATATTAAGTAAAAAAAGCATTAACAGTATGTGTTGTCACACCACATTGGTTCAAATATGAAGAGTTGCTTGTAAACTGCATGTTTATATTGCAACTTACGTGATGGATTTTCATGATTATTCATGGATTAAAAAATAAATCTATTTGTTACAACCAAGTAGTACCTGTTGAAGTAAGGAGCATGGGCATCATAACTGTTATCATTTCAATTTCACACAAGAATTGTAAATCGTGTTAAGCCAGTGTATAGGACTATATATTTAGTTTAATTTATACTAAAACAAATGGTATTATGATGTTGACTTGACACTCACACTGAGTATTTATGATCCATTTTCCCTTCAGCAAAGCATGTAAGTACTTCAGTGTTCTAGGACACATTCCGTCATCATTCACCGTTGTCACAACATGAGTCACTACAGGTAGAAAATAAACCAACATACATTGTGGATATGGCTCAGACCCACCCATAAGTAGAATGTATGCACATTACGAAGACATTTAAGATAAATTACATATTGGTAATATTAAGGAAATAGTTTATTTCAAAACATTGATATATATATATATATATATATATATATATATAAACAGAAATATAAAAAAATCTACCTGTAGGTGTGAATTCAGCTGTCATTTTGCCATGTAGTAGATGACAACACTTTTCTACTTGTATCTTTTGTTCCCTATTTAGTCCTGTTGTTACAATAACAATATGTTGTACCTCCACACCAGGAAATAACTCCTATTGAAGACAAATAATTTAAAGGCCACACTGAGTAATACATATCCTTGCTAGGGATTACAAATGTTTTTAAAGAATCGTGTGTGTGTGGGGGGGAGGCAATTCTTTATCTTAATACCCCAATGAATCATCCAGATGATATATTCACATTATGTGATTCTCGGTACCAGTGTTATTTAACAACTGCTAACACGCACACACACACACACAAACGCACATTAATCAATTCAAAATAATTTATTATCCACTAAATGATCACATTTTACCTGGGATATTCTAGATGTACATTGCTCACTGACTGGTGTCTCAAGAGCAGCTTTCATGTCATCATTTTGTGCTAGATCTATTGGTGTTTTGCCAAAGAGATTCCTCAAGTAGCAATTTAAATTAAATGTTTCAGATTAGTGCACAATAACCATACAATACATAGTAACTGTTTACATAAAGTTTATTTTGTTTCAAATTATATAGATTTTTGGATATACAAATTTTGAGATACAAGCTATTTATTGTGGTTTTATTGAAATAATCATGTTTCTGTAAATGCTACAATACCCATATCAAATTACGATAAATATAACTCAATCTATATCCAGCAAGATACACACTTGATTTGGAGGTAAAAACACATTTGTTAGAATTCAAGCCATTTTTACTGGTCTCCCATTACACTCAGTGTTTATTTTATGTTTCCATAATAGTGATATTTTTTTTGCCTTTTAAGATAACAACTCTTTGAAATACCCATTCTTTTATCCTTACCTCTGAGTAACGGATGCTCCTCTGGCGACCAGAAGACGTACACACTCGAGGTGACCATTTATCACAGCATCATGTAATGGTGTGTCACTCTCGGGGCCTCCGGGTGTATCAACCAAAGCACCAGCATCTAGTAGTAGCTTTGTCAAAACTGCATCACCATGATTACAGGTCTCATGCTGAAAAGGAGATTAGACTGGGTGACTCATTCAGTGTTACAACTGATCACACAACACACCAAATAATAAATATGTTATTAATTAAAGGTGTTAAAAATAATTCTTTGCTGAATATCATGCAATAAGTTGTCATGCTCCATTGTTTAACAGAATATGATTAAGATAATCAATCATATAAATTTTGAATCGGCCTTAAATTTGCATCAAGCTTAAATATATTTCTCTTTTATTTTTGGCAACATCTGTATCTGATATACTTGGCCAACATGGTTTATTCCGGATGTATGATTGAACAAAACTGGTGCCATGATACAGGAAATATATTTAACACGGATATATTTGTTTCTGATATAACATTTCAGTCACCATTTTTATCAGTTTATTATCATTTTTCCAGTTTAATCTCCCCATCCATTTATAGAGAACTCTAGCTAAAAGATTACACACATACACACACACTACCCATAATATGACATTATCATAATGTCACCAATAAGTTGTTCATCATACCAAAGGAGTCCATCCAGCATTATCTTTTGTGTTAACAATGGCACCTTCAGCTAGGAGTTGTTGTACTTTCTGTATATCACCCTAGTATGACAGAGATGGACAATGGTAGACGAGTTAATATAGTGAAGAATATAATAAAACACCAACTAGCTAACATACAGTTTGTTGTGTTATTTAATTAAACGTGTTACTTCTTACCACATATATTTCAGAGCTTTGTAAAAGACAGATATATAAACACTGACAAGTAATTTATGTTATTGTAAACGGAATAAGATTAAGAAGTTAACATTGACAGATTTAAACCTATGTTAAATCCAGGTTTAACCTGAATTTAACCTGTTTATCCCCAAAACCCTCAGGCCCAATTTCTTTATTAAACCAATTTATTGTTTCTCACATTTGAACACTTATAATATAAATATGTGTGTGTGTGTGTATATATACTCTCACACACTATCAATATAAAGAACCTAATTAACAGTACATTACTATAATGTTTGGTAAATTTATGGCATATAACTTAAACTAGTCACCTCATGGGATAAAAACATTTTTTAAACTCAGCAACATCAGGACATCACTAGCATATCTTAAACAAGTCCTCCACATATGAAAAATACAATGGAGTTGTTCTTCTTGAGAGATTAACATTAATATCTGATTCATGGTCCCTGGAGGGGTTACTTGAATGCAGAGATACTCTGGCCTGAGCCAAACAATTATTGATTCATCAACTTGGTGGTTTCTTCACTTTGCAGTGAGTACTAGTGAGAGTTTGGGCTTGATGTGTTTGTTTTATCATTCTTTTGAGGGACTTGAAAAATTGTTTTTCTGGAAGTCAATTTAGCTGTGTATCGTTGTGTGGAAGAGTGATCACATGCCTAAGAATTGGAGGTCTGTTAAACCTTTTTCTTTGGCTAAGCCTCTGGATATCACTGACAAAGTTCAGTCACAGAGATAACAGAACATGTGAAAATAACTTTAGTAAAATATTTATAAAGATAATAGTTGTCTCAACCGACCTTAATACAAGCCACATGTAAAGCAGTTTCACCCTTTGCATTCCTTTTATTGGTGCTGTTAGGACTATTAACACAGAGGGTAGCCAGTCTGTTAGACAAAGGTGTTATCGTACAACTGATCCATGAGTGTTTACTAGATGACCTTGGTGTAGATGGTATGAACTTGACCGTGTGAGCGGGAGTAGTACTAGCTGTGGTCTGTGCACTCGTATCATTTGTGAGACTTCCTAGGTTAGTGACCTCTGACAAGGCGTGATTCGTGACCAAAGGATTTGATGTAGCCTGATTTTTGGCAACAACTTCAAGGCTTTGACTGACACAATTTTTAAGGTCAACATCTCCACCCTTATGGTCTGGTGACATTGTCTGACTTTGTACAATGTCTGCAATTATATCAGGTTTCTTCAGACATGAGGCAGCTTGTTTACTCATCTTCTCTTTTCTTTTAGAGCATGATTCTTCTGATGAATTCTTGCCTCGTTCTGTGAAGATAACACGATGCTTAGATTTCTTACAGCTGTGACAGCCTTCTCCAGGTGCCTGCCCAATTCTCCAGCTGTCATTTGAGTGATCAAGAAATGTTTTCTTTTTCTGAATTCTGGTGTTCTTTCGTGTTCTTCTGGATACTGGAGTAACCCTTGATGTTCCTTTTTGTTTTAGCTTGGACTCGGGTGAAAAACTTGATGTGGATTCTCTAACTGTTTTATCAGATTTTGCTCCTTTATTATCACCAGTTAATGTTTCTAGTTCTAGAACAAATAAATATGAATTCGCACGTAACATGAAAACTAAATCTGTAAATAAATACATATTAATATCACAGTTTATGAGTAAATATATGAATTAATGTTCTTCATCAAGCCATAACTAACATGCAATGGTCGTTTTTACACACACACACACACACACACACACACAGAGAGAGAGAGAGAGAGAGAGAGAGAGCACACACACACAGACCAGCTAACCAATACACAAGAACTTTGATGAGAAGTACCATCTTCAGATGCAGTCAGAAGGTTTGCCAATTGTTGACATAAGGTGGCAGCAGTATCTAGTTGCCTGTTCCTTTGTACATCCTTAACATATGATGGGACACCACACACTGGACAGGTGTTACCTTTAATAGCATTTACACATTGTCTGAAGATAAGAGGAACAATATTAAACATTCATACAGCCAAATGTATGGTTAAGCAAAATCATTTACTACATAACTATGGAAAATACTAAGATTCCTTGATCAGCATGTTTTCATGAAATGTATAATGGCCAAATGTGTGTGGTTTGATATTGTGTGCTGCAACATAACAAATGTAATACGATTATTTCATAACAATATATGTATAAAGCTAAATTGGGATATATATATATATATATATATATATAAAACTGAATACATATATATAAAACTTGAATAATGTATAAACTTTGTTAAAGTGCCCATTTGAGGAATCTACACTCTACTTATCTTACTATCATTAAAAACGATGCTACTTTGATTAATGTCAAAATAATCTATATTTTCCATGTCGAGGCTGTCAATACTAATTTATCTTATTTTAATGAATTTAAATTTGACGTAATTATTTAAAACTAATTACTGTTTTATTGTTATTTGCAGACAATCATCAATTGTGTGTGTGTTAGGTCCATCATCCCTCATAATTTTGTAACAGCATCACGATAAAGAGAAATATATAGACTAGCTTGGTGTCTGTCTGTTTACAGTTTCGTGGATGCATTGACTGTGTATATTAGATGTGGACAAATTGCTTGTGACAAAATGCAAATAGTGAAGATAAAATAATATCCAAATATTTTACTTAGCCCGTTATGCAACGTGAACTGATAAAGCGTCCGGTGATAAATTTGTCGTGTGAATAATATACTGTACTTACTGGCAGAAGAAATGTTCACACGTTCCTAATGTACAAGGCTGTCTTACCATCTGACTACTGTAAATAGATTAATGAAACAACCAAGGATTAGAAATAATATCTTAAGTTTAGTTAGAGCCAGTACACTACAAGTTATAGTCTATAAGTATAACAATATCTTGAATAAGTGCATCATTTAGCCACACTGCTGGTCAAACCTGCATGTATGGATATAGGGGGGGGGATTATACAGGGGAAATGGTCCAACTGAAACCTTTTATTTGGTGCGTGAAATTTCCTTCTGAAACAGGCAAAACGAGGTTTTCATGCAACAATATGGAGACTTGCAATACCAAGTGAAACCAACTGGACCATGGTAACATCGCAGATGGACCACATTAAAATGTTTAACCTTTTATCCCATGTTCTGTATCTTCTCCTCTGTCTGTCAGAAGTGGGAAACTGAAAGGATTGTAATGCAGTTCCTTAAGGGTGGGCACTATGAGAGTCACCTACTTTATCAACAGTTTGTGAATAAGAATTTTATTTATGTTTGGCACTGATCACACCTAGGACATGTGGGTTACTGTGTTAGATGAAACGTCTGACAAAAACAGGTATCTCACAGGACAAACTCCCACAGAATAAAATCCCACAGTACAAAATCTACCCGGACATAACAACACAGGACATAATCCTAGAAAGTGAAGAGGGACAAAATCTCCCACAATAAAATTTAATTACATAGTAATAAGAGAACTACATTTTATCATAATAATTTGTTACATTCAAGTAGAGCCCATTGATAAAAATTGTAATTTATATTTCAATGGGCTCCAATTACAACAAAAATTAACTGGAGCTAATCTAAGAGTAATTATCTGTAATTAAGAAATCAGTTTGGATACAATTATTTGTTTGAGAATTGCTATTAAAGGCAAATTAAGAGATCAGCCGGGATACAATTATCAGTTTGAAAATTGTTAAGGGATCAGATCATCTTGGATAATCTTTGTCTGGATACCGAAGATTTGCAGTGCTGTGCTCTCCCTACTGTACAATCAGACCTTCAATGTGCCATGTTCCCAACTAGGACTGAACAAAATGTAAGCAGCTGCAAATAAATCTCCATTTACTGGCATAATATAGCATGTTATTGAAAATAAAACCCACAGAATTAGAAACTCTAAACGTAATAGACAATTTATCAACAAATGAACCAGTTTTTTTTCCTCTTTGATCTTATGATTGGCAAAAGAACATTTTTAAAGAATATTTTGTCAATAATATGATTAAAATCCCTCAAAAC
Organism: Paralvinella palmiformis; assembly: GCA_025642065.1. NCBI lineage: Eukaryota > Metazoa > Annelida > Polychaeta > Terebellida > Alvinellidae > Paralvinella > Paralvinella palmiformis. The sequence continues at coordinate 367,976 of JAODUP010000611.1, forward strand.
CGGAATTCTTCTTATTCGAAATACCAGTTTAAGTAGGAGGACATACACACCATTTCTATGGAAATATGCTCCAATGCGGTTTTAGCACACCTCATCACCAAGGGAATCGATAGTTTCTTTATATTACCAGAAAGTGTTAGTGGTTTATCGCCCTCTGTGATCCAATCATTCTATAATTAACACATTTCCCTCTCAAATGGCTTGTTCAGACATACCAGCTCCAGTAGCGACATAAAGCAGCATCTGGGTATGATGGCCTGTATGGTTTTCTAAACTATATCTATTTGCTCTGATGTTATAATTAATAAACAAACATTTCACACCAGACATGCCTGATTATAACTTCAACTGGCAAGCTTTATTAATTAATTGTTTCATGGCAACTGGCGAGTAAAGGTTTGCAATGTGAGCAATAATTTTTATTGTATAGCTAGTCATCCACATGCACTGGTAGGTAACAGCATGTGACAATAAGGTATTGTTACATAAAGACCGGAGTATGTTTAGGAAATCCAAATAACAGTTTGGTAAACATTTATCATTGTTTATTGAATAATAATGGATAAGGCAGCAATGCGGCATCTATTTATAAATACATTATCCGATAACTAAAAGAATCCAACACGCACAGCAAGTCACACACACAATTATTAATATTTACACACTATATAAAATGATTGTGTAATTGTGTGCTTGTTTGTTTGAAATTTACACATGCATTTGCGTCACAAATGCTTATAATTCTTTATAAGTTTATTAATAACAAAATCTCTCATTAACTTCAATGAACCTCAAAATATTAGTACAATGTTGATATATATATATATATATCACTGTAGCGAGTGACATACATTCACAATGATACATTTCTTTATAAGTTAACCTCACTGGCTGGCACCAATCTATGATATTATATATATATATATATATATAATAAGTATAAGCACATTACTAACATTTGAAAAAAATGGTATATTTATTTGTTTTACACAGTTTTTTGGCCATCCTTCCCCCTCCTGAATACTGTGAGGGCCTTATCATAGCTGAAGTCCCACCAGTGAGGGACCTCCTATTTGATTATTACTATGGTCTTTAGTTTGTTACAAAGATGGGTTTTCAATTTGTTCTATGCTGAAAACTCCCTTTCTACATCTGCAGTGTGGACTGGAAACACCACTGCCATTGATGCCAGGATCAACAGGTTTGAAAACACATCCCTGTGGTGGGTGTTGATGATGTTCCACAAAACTGGAAGTGACTCTGTAGGGTAGTGTTGGGACCTGACCAGAGTCTTCAGCATAGCCCATGCCTGGTGAGTCTAGGATGCTTCAATATATGTCATCCCCCTATCCATACTTTTGACATAAAACATGGCAATTTCATCATTGCCAAGTTTGCCAGCATCTTCCTCTGACATACCATTCAGTCTACGTAGGCCCAGTACAGATAATGCCTGGATGGTGTCAACAGCAGACTCTGAGTAACACTTCTCTATTTGCACAAGAATGTTGGCAAGCTAGGAAGTCCTTCTATCCTTTCTGGAAACTAAAAATTATCTGGGGTGAATTACGAAGCTTTATTCCTTGGAATTTATTTGCACCATTTATGAGTGTCTCAACCTGGTCCAGGTAAGGAGTGAGTCCTGTGTCCTCCTGCAGGGTTTTGATCTGTGACACCATGGCCCTGATTGTTGGGTACATAATTACCAGGGAGAGGTCTTTTGTTGAGAAATCCCCTTTGAAAATTCTTTTCCTTCAAGCACATGACATAGCGTGAGGTGGAGCGAATATATGACCTAGATAAATGGCGCTAAATTAAACCAGCCAAAGATATCTAGTCAGATATAGAATTTAATTGAAATACGTTTTGTTTTAACCTACACTAGTTTTGTTTCAATCCAAGTCAGCGCTTTTGACAATGTCCCTAGTTTTCAGTTTGACAACTTCAATTTAGCAGTGCATAATTTATGCATAGCTTAAATCACTTCAGAGTATTAAAACAATTAAGAAATTAATACATCAGTATTTTTCTTGTGATTATCAATTTACTAAGTTTCTTCCTCGTGTTTAGTAGATATTGTGGTTTGTCAGAATTTCAGCGACCAAAAATTTGCTCAGTTATAGTCATAGCTAACAGTGCATTTTACTCCAATCTCTATCTGAGAATATCTCGCTACATTCCCATGTCTGTTTAATACCTCATATTTCAATATTCAGTTCTGTTTGTGTCTTATTCTTCGAAATAAAACCTTATTGATGCACCGGCTGTGATCATCTACTACGATTATGAGTAACGTATCACGTGCTCAATTATGTGACAACAACTAATTTAACTTAGTTCACCGTATTTTATGTTTTGAGCAAGATCTGATAAGAAATTGTCAGTTTATCTACAAAACTCCCAAAGATATTATTAATTCAATAGTAATATGTAATAGCCGATCTAGACACCTTAATGATAAGCTAAAATTGTTACAAAACAGAACTCAAATTCACCAGTGACGTAACTGTATGTAAGTTTTTCACAATGTTATATGGAAATATTGTCACTCTTGTAAGAATAAAATTCCGAAATCAGTCTTATTTACACCCCTATGCAAACTTATTTTCGATAACTGCGTCATTTGCTAGGTACAGTGTACTTATAAATTATGCAAAAATTATGAATATTGGATCGTCATTGAAGCAATCTACATAGCAGACATTATCTACATATTAAATAATTGTGCACAGTAACATCTTACCATCTAAGGTTGCTTTTCTGCCCACATGTTGCCCATGTTTCCCGAAAATCCTTCTGATCATCAGATGAAAACTTCTCTTGTGTTAAGCATATCAGACTACCTTATATACTCGCGTATTTAAGTCAAGTATTGGCTTAAAATCACTCAAAATCCGAATCATTGTCACCATTCACGAAAAAGCTGACCCAGTCCTATCAAACTGTTGGTGTCAGCAAGTGCTTCGTAAATATATCAATATCAATTTCTTTACCGGCAGCGAAACACATGGATTTTGCTTTGACTGGTGAGACATTACATATGTCTCAGCAAGAAAGGTCACCATTCTGGATTCAGTCCCCTGAAGAAACATTCGGAGTTTGAATTTGCGACTCAAGATTCTCTGTGGCTATGCCTTATTATACACGCTAAACACACATTTCGCTTCAATATTATTGTAAATTCATGGCTCGTTGTTGAACTGATTGATGTTAGGAAGAGTTAGTGATAGCCTGTTCATGCCGATTAATGGTTTGTGGCCGACCAATTGTGGGATCACACTGGTGTGGAATCATAGTTCTCTGGTTGATTGATGTGCGAGAGAAGTTAGTGGTCACCCGTTCTGTGCCGCTTGGCCAGCCGGTTGTTGGAATCGCACGGGTGTAGATGTCGCAGCCGTGGGGTTTGAATGTGTGAAGGCTTTGTTAGTGAATGTTTGTTATGGTACAGGATTGTTCTTAACTCAGCCAAGTTGATTAGACTAGGTGACCATGTGGGGTCTGCCACACAACAATGCTGATGGTGCTGAGTTGACAATTTCCTATATATATCTTGATTTTTTTAGATTTAGAAGAGTTGGGATTGGACGTTTTTTTGTACAGTTTCAAGTAGAGTTTGTAGAGTGAGTAGAATTTATAGGAATACAGTAGATTCGAGACTACATCAGTTCAGAGTTTTGAAAGAGAGACTGCTTAGCTAAGGCCGAGGTCTGGATCTCGGTACTTTTCATTACAAGTAGAGTAATAAACAAACTTGTCACACCAAACACACCTGATTGTAACTGGCAAGAATTATTAATTAATTGTTTCATGGCAAGTGGCGAGCAAGGTTTTACAATACATCTGGAGTTACTGGTAGATAACAGCGCGTGACTATAAAGTATTATTACATAAAGACCAGTGTGTTTGTGAGATTCAAATAACAGTTTGGTGGAAATTAATTGTTGTTTATTGAATGGGTTAGTAGGCAGCAATGTGATGATTTTATTCGACTCTGGCTCTTATTGGGTTGAATCCTATAGTGTTGTGTATCAAGGATGGCCGAAAACATCTTTCCTTCAACTGGTAGGAAATATGACACGCGTATAAGTCCAGGTGCTTCTGGGAACTCCCTTTACCTACCCCAAAAATCCTTTGTAGAGTGAAAGGAGGTTTGACGGCAAACTTTCTTTCATGTGCCAATTAAAATTAATGTTTAAGTCCTGTTAGATCACAAACAACCAAAACAAATAAAATATTGCTGGTGTCGCTCCACTTATGTAGAAGTGTGATATTTACAATAATTATGCGACATCGGTGTCGCGCTATATAAACAAATATGCGATATTTTATTTTAAAATGTGAAAATATCGCAAAATCGCGTCCTAGCTACAAATTAATTATTTAATATAAGGTTTGTAGTGCTAAATATTATTAACCTGTGAGTTTAGTATTACAGTGAAATTTGCTTAAATGAACATCATTGGTCACATGAGATTATGTCTGATTAGATAATAATTTGGAACATTAGGTTGGACTGTCAAGTGTCAATGGTTATTTTAATTCACTGCATTTACATAGAAAAAAAGATGTGGTAAAATCCCCAACCAGTATTTATATGAAAACAGAGAAATCGTTGAGAGCGGCCCCCTCTGATATTACTATATTAGCGTATTTTTATTTATCCACAATAACACTGAAAAGCACAAGTGGATATAAGTTTATTTAATTATGTTTTATTTGCACATCAAATAAATACACGTTTCACTTTTACCTTCATATCTGCTTAGAGATATTTACTCTAGGTGATACATGATTAATTACACAATAAGCTAACTGTTGGTGATACAGCAATGAAAAGAACTTCACAGTTTCAGTGAATGGGATAAGGGCAGAGTTTAAATATACACCAAAGCGAATTGGTCAGTGTGTCTGAGTATTTGTCAAAATAACCCACAATTGGTTGCTTACAATTTCACTGACATACAAATAAACCACAGAAACACTAACATAGAATGGTTGGTGTACCGATTACAAATTATAAGAATAAACAGGTGCAAAGATATTAAAAGGTCATGTTTTATTATAAAAAACCTTCTGGATAAAACAAGCATCGTCCTTTCCATACTAATTTTAGTCAGATCATTAGCAAACATGTCCACATTACAAAGAAATCTCTGTATGTATGTATGTATATATATATATATATATATATATAACTTCATTTGACAAATAGAGAAGTGTTTGATAAGAAATGCTTATTCAGTTAAGCCCAATGCTGCTTTGATGAGTTACCCATAGCCATTTTCACTCTCACTATATAAATAAAATTTCAAATTGCCAAGAACGCGTAGCCAGTAAACTGCAATGAATACAGCTTTTAATCGGCGACACCATTTAAACAAGCGGTGTATTGTCTTAAGCCGAGATTCCATATACACGGTTAATTCTAAGCATTACATGAATCCGATAAAAAATGGAAAACACGTAAACGTACGAGCGTGATTCCATATGCGCGACTGTATGTGATTTCCAAATGCGACAAAACGGACCCCTCCATGTAGTGATTGGTATGAATGCGAATCGGATGGTCAAATCTATATTTTTATGACCTGGTTCGTAACAGTCTGGATTCAACCGTCCGATTCCAGTGTCCAGGCAGGCTTTCCCAAGAAAAATAGGTCACAAGGTGAGAGGGGTGTCCAAAACAAATGCTGCAATGTCACATACGCTAACACAATGTCACATACAGCGTATATGGAATCACGGCTTAAAACAGATTCCACACGCAGTATGCGAATCCGACAAAAAATTGAAAACATGTAAATGTACAAGTGTGATTCTATAGATCTATGTGTGACTGCGTATGCGACAAAATGGCCGAATTTAACGACCAGATTGTCAAATTCTGGATTCAACCGGCCGATTTGAGTGTCCAGACAGGCTTTCCTAAGAAAAATAGGTAAGCAAGAGGGGAGTGTCTGAAACACATGGTACCGCAATATCGCATATGCATTCGCATGCTGTAAATGTGGAATTTCAGCTTTAGGCGTAGCTGGCACTCACAGCCAGCTTTGGATCGCGGATTATAAGTAAACTACCATCTAGATCTAACCCAGGGTTCCCACTTTTTGAGATGTCTTTTTAAGGACTTTTAAGGGCCAATATAACCCATTTTAAGACCACATCCTAGAAATTCCAGGGGTAAACTGAGGCAATCACATATGGCAAGCCCAGATTCAAGGGACACTAACTATGACCAAACCACAGTCAAACACAATTCATAGTAAGACCCTCCACTCATAATCAGCTAGGAGGATATACCTGTTGGGGAGGTGTTCTGTTTGATCGGTGGTCTGGCCATGATGAGGTTAGTGTCCCTTTTAACAAGATACATGATGTAAGAAATCACAAACACAAGATAGTATTAAGTTTTTTTAATAAACTGTAGCCACATGGTAACACATTATGCAAGTCACATCAGCTTTAACACACAACTTACTTGTTAAGGTGAAAGTCAATAAAATATTCATCAAGAGACAACATTTCAATTAGGACATAGCAGGCAATGATTTAACCTTCTCCTCAATTTCTCTTTCTAAAACCTGCAGTTCCCCTCCCCTCAGAGCGTTTGACTTCACCAGAATACTGTGACTAGTTTTTTCCCCTTTTGCCTCTGCTTCATCTGCATATTTTTCTGATGATGTGGTCAGATTTGTTATGTCAGATTGTAAAACCTTTTTTCTCTTTTTCAAATCATCCACTTCGTCTTGAACCGTTTTCTTTGGATGGCTTCTTGCCCTTTCTTTCTTTCATCTTCTTCAAGATACTGATGGTATCTATATCTGGATGCTGAAGATAGCAGTTCCTTTGTGATATCAACTTTGAGCATTCCACCTACCAGTACAAAATAATCAATAATCTGCATCAGTGCCACAATCATGCCTTCACTCATATTGTCCTTCTCTGTCTGTCTGTTGAGGGAACACCCCCTCTCAACAGACGCCTGACCATGTGAAACCAGCAACACTTTACGAACTACTCTCCACAACTTCTCAAACTTCTTGTTCCTACCTATACATTCATAGAGTAACATATCTACCCGGTCATCTTCAACCTTGAAGTCCTTGAACCTAGACTTCAGTTCACACCTGGCCACATCATGCAATAATTCTTTGTAACTTGCAACCAACATATCTACATCATCACCATCAACCCTGTTTAGAGTTGCCAATTCTTCTAATAGGCGTTTGCATTTTGACTTTGAATGTTCTTGATCACTCACCATCAACCTGGGATCCAGACAAGCCATATTTCTTGTTAATCTATACTTCAGAGGAGACCTTTCAATGATTTTGTTGACACATTTTACCACAAATTGTCTACATTCTTCTCTGAACTGAAACACTTGGCATTCACTTATGGCCTTGGTACTCAGGAGGGACTTCAGTTCACCTTCAGCCTTGAAACCCACTTCAATCTTTTTATTTTCTACCCTTTCCTTTTCAAGGTCCAGCTTCAACAAGTCATATGCAGTAAAGGCCTTCTGTAAAGCAACTGGCTTAACACACCTCTCTAACAGATTTTTGACTAGTCTCTCAATATCATGCACCAGAAATGGACCCAACTGGTTTATCTGTTTGGTATAACTATAAGGCTAAAAATGGCTCAACTGCACTGGCTACTGACTTGAAAAACGACAGTTTTGTGACAGACAACTTATCATTCATTGCATCATGCAGCACGTTGTAGGAGTTGCTGGTGGGTTTTGCCTTCCATTTGGTTCCACATGCCTCAACAAATGACTCTGCTGCACACAGGACCATTCTCAACCCACCTGTGTTTACCAAATTTCAGTGAAAATTTGTTACACCCAGTGACATCAGTAAAGTCATCTCGCCTGGCAAAGGTATCTTTAAACAGGTAGTATGGACTGGAGAGAAGACCATCAAGACCCCCACCAGTCTCACGAGCACCAGTCTGGAACGCCACATGAATGACATGCAGACCACAGCTCCCAATATTCAACGGGCCCATACCACACTCATTCTTGATTTCTTTCTCCAATTTGTCATAAAAAGACCAATTCACTGAAGGACCATCCATAGATACCTGCAACAAACCTATGTAGATCTGAAGTTGATGCATTGAAGTGTTCCAATAAATCAGATGCAGCAGCATAACCAATGAATTGTGATGTTAGATATCTAGTGTGGACTTGGTCATGATGGCAAAGTCGGACGTGAATGTCTGGTTGTTTATTTTTAGTCTTTTTGTTCATGCTCTCATCAAACAGCAAAACATACTCACTGCCTTTATTTATGCGACTCTTTAGAAGAGAGGAGAAGTGAGGGGCGAGTCCGAACTGGCAGAGATATCTGCATTTTGTTTCACCACAGGAGAACGTTTCAGCAATAGGATGTCCTTAAAACATCTGCTGAAACAGAACAGAGATTCCCTCACACGAATGGAAGGAATAATGTGACTCAACACATTTCCTTGCCCACACCACTTCTGCTATTAGTCTGCTTTCCACCACATCCAGGTCTCGACGAAGCTGCGGGTGCTGGAACAGGCTGAGCAGCCGCAGCTCCATTATGGAAATAATCTCCAATTCCACCCAAAGTTGAACCTGTAGACCTCATAGCTGAAAATTAAAGAATTTTTTTAAACTAGACCTGCTGTGCCTTCAAATACAGTCATTGCGTGAAAAACAAATATTAAAAAATTCTTTTTATCATCAGGCAATCCATCATAACATCGCAGAAATATTGGTTGAACTGTTGTCAATTAAAAGTGTTCAATGTCCACAGTCGGTACCACATTCTCCTCTATTATCATAAACTAAAAGCAAATGCAGAAATTCACAAAGAAGAAAAAAACTAAAAAAAGGAAACTGGATATGCTCTGAGGAACATTCATTGATAAATGGCCATCATACAAATTTGTTATCTGTACATGATGTAGAATAAAAATATTTTCATATTTTAACTGCCCGTTAGCATTTTTCATTAATCAATTTACACAGAAATTGCATTGGAGTTGTGTGAACCATTTAGAAGAGCTGCAGTTAATTCACCGAGATAGTATTCTGCTAGTTGCAAAATTTAATTACAATTGCACGTTGCTAAAGCAGCAATTGTTCAGTCGACAAATGGTCAGTCTTTCAAACATGCTTTATTTAGACCTTGTCCCTGGATATAAACAGATCAGATCTAACTCACTGAACTTTACGTCATAATTACCTTTTACGTCTACCAGCTTATATTTGTACACTATATATGCAGAAAACCACTTGTTTAATTTTTGCTGTACATTAGGCATGGCGGGAAAACCCATCCGAAAACATCACAATGCTCACTGCAATCGTATTAAGCAGCCTGTCATTGGCTGTGAAAATATTTTATGACAATATTCTATTTTCACGCATTCGGTGTAATACAAATCAATACAATCAATACAATGTGGCAAATGCAGTTTCACTGACCTTTAAAATGTGTCTGCCCTTTACCATGGACAGAGATGGCAAAAACGCCCAAGCTTTTCACGGAGAATACTTTGCAACACACAAGACAATGAGCAGAAAATCGGCATCCGGGAACATTCTCCAACCATCCTTTGAATTCTGGTTTGTCAAGCCATGAGGCTTCGAAATAACATTGTCCAGGCATCATTTTATGTATTATGCGTAAATATTTGTGTCAACAAACTCCATGAATACCGATGATAATAGATACAATAGGCATATTGTACAGCTCTTTTATCGTGATGAGTAGGCTAGCGATCAAACAATGGCTGCCGAGACAACTCGAATCCAGATACATGACCTACTTCGGCAAAAACAAAGCCATGTGTTCAGGCGCGAAGGAGGGAAGATTGGGGTGGGAACTATTGCGACACTTCACCGGTAAACAGTTTTTCTGATAAAGTATCGTTTTTAAGAACACTGATGCGAAGAAATTGAAACACCCTCCTCCAAAAAAAGGAAAACCTGTTTTTTATTGACTTGTATTGACTTTTGAACATTTTCCTGAAAATTAAGGATATTTAAGTACTTAAATTCTGCAACTCAGAAATGTTGGACTTTTATGGGTTTTAAGGACCTGTAAGAACCCTGTAACCATGTTGGAATTCAATGATGTAGTTCATAACGGGTTATGGACTACTCGCCCGGTTGCATTCATCCTGGATATAAAAATATCCAGGGTGAACTTTTTTATTTGCCCTTAATAAAAAAGACCATTCACCCCTGTTGTGTTATATAATAAAATATATATATATATATATATATATATATATATATATATATAATGTTGAACAAGGTGCGATATGGATATGAACCAATGAAGCTTCAGCATGAAGCAAGGTCAGATCAGATAGATGGGCATCTGCATAGAACCTCTGGATTTCAGACTGTTATGCCAGCCCTCCAGGTCATCGTTAGTATGGATGCTGATCCATGATGCTGGATGCTCTGAACACATGAGATATATTTTCTGTCCAAATAGTCCACAAACTGTACCAGGACAGCTGTATTTGCTTATGTTTGCCGTCTCCTGACAGTGGGCCCTATATGTGTGCTGAGCTGACAGGAAACACAACACCATGAACTTCTTCAGCAGTCTGAATGTCCCATTGTCGGATGTGTAGGCAGGTTGAAGACCAAGGGCCTGGACCTTCCTAAGTAATGCCTGGGCAAAATGGAATGCACAGTCTTTAAGCTCAACATTAGTCATGGTGTCATGTGGCGCTCGCCACATCAACTCTTCAAAGTCCATGACGATGTGCTGAATACACAGCCTTTTTAGTAGGGAATAGAGTAGACAATCCCTTACAAAAGTAGGCAGCAGCTCACCTGTGATGGCTTATAAAATCAGACATTGGCAGCTATTGAAAAAGGCTGAATATGTGGTAGCACTGACAGAATATCTTTTAGGTTTACTAGCCTGAATGACGGCTGAATAATCCATGGAGGCTACCTGGTTGTGGTGATGCAGGATAGTCAACTGAAAACTCAAATTCACTTCGTTCGTTTGGTGGTGGAATGTGCAGCGGTGAGTTTCACTGGGAGAAATCATTGAAGTCCGGACATTTCTAAATAAAGACTAGACCCAGCGGTCACAGGTTCGGGCATCACTGAATGATCATTTACGGTTCCCGTTCATAACCATCACTGTGTGACTGTGTTAAGTAGATCTACAAAGTTTTAAAACTGCTCATGACCATTTTAGACATATAATTTTATAATTATTAGTAACTAATTAAGGACTTAGATGCAGGTACACAATAAATTTGTATTATATCTAGATTATTATAGAATAATTATAATATTAATAATAATAGATTATTACTAGTATATCTACTTACATCTAGATCTAGACTAGTCACTAGTCTAGATATAAAATAAATAAATTTAATTAAAAATAACATTACCAAACATCACAAATTAACAACTTTTCCAGGTCAGTCAGAGCCATTTTTGTATTCAGCCAACCGTTAACATCCATTTTTTGTTAAGAAACATCAAGAGAGACGATAGTTATTAAAATAATAACAAATAAACTATCAAAACAAATAACATCCACTCGTTTATAAACCAAATAAGCGCGCCATAACCAAATTGACAGTGCACCGGAAGTCATTATCGTCTGCGTTCGTTCTATCCCAGAATGCCGTATGATAACATGGTGGAAGGAGGTGCTTGATATTTTGAGGTGACGCTTTGTTTACAACGAAATTATGCACTTGTTGTAAAAAGGGACGACATTTTGGAGGATGTTTGGTAAATTCCAAAACTTGGCATGGAAGCTCTTTCCATTTATCTAGCACCTATTTAATTAGCATATGTCCCTGTCTCTCGCTTTGACACTTAGACTGAATGACTGATCAGCCAAATTGCAGGATCTTACTTAAAGTTAACCTAACCCTAACAGTTTAAGTTGTAGATCTATTACGGTTATGATTTTTCATTTGGTCTGAGTTTAATCCATCCTATTATTAATGCACACATAGATTTCATTGGCTAATTTGTGATTATACTGGTTTATCCATATGCTATTATTTAAGTTCAAATCGTAGATCTAGCACTGTTGAGTGTTGTGTTGGCAACATTGAACATACCCCGACCTGGCTAAGCCTACTCCATATCAGAAAGTGAAATATGAGGACAAGCCACAAGGTGTTTCATCTTGTTTCATTTTTACCCTTTATCATCATGTACAACATATATTCAAAAGTATTTACTCATTCACAGATACAGAAGGTCAATTCATATGTGCACATTGTTTCAACAACTCCTTAACTCAATAACTGACCTATCTATTGCCATCAACTCGCACCTGATTTAGTGATAATTTCCTGTGATTTGTTGAATTTTGGGCCCCAATATCAATAGGCCATACCATTAGTAAAGAATTGGGTACTGACGTAAATGGCCTCTGTATATAGTACTTTGATGAAATTATACAGATTTGAAACTTGGTTCTTGACGCCACTGTTCAGCCTTTTAACTGTGCCATCCTTCGACATCGTTGTTTGTCCGAATTCGCTGCTAAAAAATGGACTGTGAAGAGATTGCTAGGAGAAATGATATTACCATCAGTCTATGGCATAAGTCATAGGTGCTGGTTTTCTGATTGTACGCTATCTGCATGCCAAGTTCTTGGATCTTGCGCCATACAGCTTGCGTAAAATTTAAAAACAACCCCTCAGTTGCACATCTGGTAATACCGAGCGCGGTTCCTGCCAGATTGCATCCTCAAAATCCACCGTGATACTCTCTACAGCCGGTACATTGGGCAGTTGATACAGCACTGTCCTGAAGACAGCGCCACAATCAGCCTTTGCCTTCCCAGAGATCACAACAAACACAAGAGTGTGAATAAAAAATAAGTGGGGGATATATATTTTATTATCATAAAATATAAATTAACATTATAATATAAAGTAAATAAAAAACTATGTGTCTAGAGCTTTCAGTTGGCGATCAAATGACCTATTCTTTTGGCAATGAACTGGTATTGGCAACGAAATGACCCGTGACCATATATGGCTATGGCTTAGTTGTTTGTCCCCTTTAAAACCATGGACTGATGTTGACATTTGTTGACATTTCATGTTTTGGTGTACAGTGATGAGTTATTAGTTACTGCAATTAAAATATCTGTCAATTAGTTTGGAATTATTTCCAAATCAGTAACTTCTTTCTAAGCAAACACACACTGTTCCATATAGACAGTGAGTTTACATAATTCTGACCATTAAATATTGGAATTTCACAAAATAGACTTTTTGTTGAAATGTTGTCAGCCCTGAGATTTTAGGTGCTAAAGCAATAAACAATGATACTGGGGAACAATAATACTATTGCTCATAATATAGAGGCAATAACACATTGCTCAAGTTAAGTGAATTGATATTAACAGTATTTTATGCAACAATTTTCTCAAAATATTCTAGTGTTCCCATGAAGTGAAGCAGATTTGTTTGTAGTTATAACAAAGGCCATCTTGTCTCAGATTTAGACATCCTCTGACAGATGATCCATTGGTATGTTTCTTGTGTGTATCATTTATATTATGTTTAGCCAGAAGCACATTGAGACACATCTCACGGTATACCACTTTATCATTATCACAGACTACATGTCAGGGAAACTCAGTCTTTCGGGTTGGAACAATGTTCTGTTTGCGTTTTGTGGCATCATACACTGCCTCATGGGTAGAGTGTGTCACCTTTAGCTATGGTCATTCTTTGTGGAAGGTCACAGGTTTGTGCCTCGGCTGTGACACTATTGTAAGAGGAATTTTTCATCCAGCCAGGCAACTGGCAAGGTTTTCTCCACCGAATATGCCATATACTCTAAATTTATTTAGAATTAGTCTCCGTGGTGAATCTATAAATTACAGATCATATGGGTCGCCCTTATTTGATGTTGCTAGCCACATTAAAAACTACCATTTCGACCATTATTATATATCATATACCTGATTTAAGACCTTTAGGTTGATATTTTTTTGTGTTTTTATGCTCAGAAATTATTGATAATTTTGTCAAACTAGCTGTCAGATTTTTAAGACTGTGGGAGGTTTACCCAGTCAGCTGTTTATACAAGAATTACACAAGATTGTTAATTGGTTCAATACCTTCTACAGAAACACATGTCATACTTAAATTTGTAAGCAATCAGCATGATAATTGGATACTTGAGAGATGTTCATTTCCATGGGAAACACATGGATTTTTTATATTTGTTCAATAAAAATGACTTGTTTCAATTTTTTTGATAATTAAATGCAAATCATTTATAAAAGTAGAGAATAAACAGCCCAATCACCAGGTCATCAAATTTTGAAAGATGTCTGTCTGTGCAAATAACTATCAGCCCCAGGTATGATTCCATTTCCGAACACTGACATTATACAGGAGATGTATTGTCCTGTGCTTATTTATGTCCAAGCCATGATAAGAAATTTGGTATCAAACCAATCTATCTTTAATGAAGATGTATCTTCACTTGATGATGATTGATGTTTTGTGCACATGGTAGACTAAATGGGCCGAGCGACCTCCAAAGGTAATGAAGCAAAGTCAAAGATGAAACAACCTTTAGATATACCCATGCCAAGATTCGAACACAGGTAGTAGTGATCTGTGGTCCAACACACTACTGCTAGACCACTGAGGCATCTTGAGGATATATATTAATAAGTTGTTTCTTTTATCTAACCAAAAAATTTGGTTGCAGAACTGAAATGTTTCTAGCTCCACTAATGGCTGGACTTTTTGCCATTTTTCACAATCCAACAAGTAATACAAGTTAGCAGCTCTAGTGGTAGAGGTTCATCTAGGTTCAATAAAGCATGATATCTGTATTTGATTACTTTAATAAGATTGTTTAAGGGATCAGATATTTTCTTTCACCAAATGGTTTTGATATGGGATAAGAGCAGGGTTGGCAAGTTTAAACACCCACCCTGATTAAACAACTGGATTGGATTAAACTCCTCTTTTAGCTTTAAACAAGGGTAGTTTTTAATGTAAATGCAAAGGAGAAATAAAACAAAAAGGGTTTTGAATCATTTATTGAATGATGATGATATTACGTATACATGTATATGGCTATTGTTCAGAATTTCACAGTATAATCACCAGTCCAAATCAATTGCACCTCGAAGCTCCCTGTAGGATGTTACCAGCTTCGCTGCTTTCTGTATTCCTAATATGTTCTGTAGTTTTGTCTGGATCACACAAAAGTTTGAGAAAATCCTCTCAATGGAAGCAGAGCTTGAAGGAAGATGCAGCAATGTAATCGCAAGATCACATAGTTCTGCACTGACATTCTTGCAGGTCTTCTTTATGGATGTCCACCACACACTTGCTTCCAACTTCTCAATACATGCAGCATGGAACATTGACTTCAGAAAGGGCTCTGTCTCAGCCTGAAAACTACACAATTGCACTAAGAAATCAGGATTCTTTGCGATGAAGTTGGAGTCTCTCACCCCTGTATCTTGGATGAAGACTGTAGGCCAAGTAGCGATCAGGCGTCATGGCCTGCTGAAATCGCTTCTCTATCTTGGCTTAGTGTGGTTGGAGGCATTCTTCTTCAAGCAAGCAAAGCCATGCATTAGCAATGCTGGACAATCAAGAGCGTGTGGGTGGGGTGACAGATTTTTAACTTCATGGTAGAGTCTGATGTTGTTGATAATATTGCGGATTCACTGCTCGATGAGTTCTTCATGCTGGGTGATGATCATGAGAAAGAACGGTCTGTTTTTGATGAATGTGTTCATGCACTGTAGTTGGCTATCTACCAACCCTGATCTCCACCAATGACTGAATACCATTAGTTGGTCCCACCCACTAAGTGTATTTTAATATAACTATGTCAGTGCGGTTATATGGTTATATATCAGACCATTGCAGTATTGACAATAAACATGAAAAGAGAAATGTACCATAATTTTGAAAGAAATATCGTTAATATAGTTTTTCAGGTTTTATCACCTGTTTAAAATAGGGTTTAAACCACTGGAGTGGATTAAACTGGTTTACACACTGATAAAATCTAATCCTGGATAAGAGATTGAATTATAAATTGAGAAATAATCATAAATTGGCATTCTAGTGTTATCTATTAGTCAACCTTTTCAGTAGGGAATAGAGTAAATGACCCCTAACCAAAAGTAAACAGCAGCTTACCTGTTGTGACCTGTAAATAAAATGCGACACCATTGCCACAGCGTTGCTGGAGGGATGAAGGGGGAATGGTAAAGGACTGGCCGTGGGGTAGTGGTAGTCACACTAATAGAGTAGGAAGGTTTTCCCCTAAAAAGGTTTGGGGGAAATGGAGTATTTTGTGCATTCTAGACCACTTTTCCATCAAAACCAAAGTAGCTGACCGATTTTCTGCCAGTAAAATAGTCGATGAGGTACTGTAAAATAGATGACATATAGCATCTAACATCGACTGCTATTAGTTATTATGAATAAATATGAGTTTTGGACCATTTCCTTCCATGAGTTTTCTTGGGAATGTTCTTCAGTTTTTTTCTAAACTGATATTGACTGACAGTTTGTGTGTCATGTTAGTCTACAAAACATTTATATGCCATGTTGGACTGACCAAGCCTGGCAAGGTGACTGCTGGTCAACTAACTTATAACCAAATCTCCCATCATTGTTGTTAACCTATAAGAAATAATATTTCCTTACTGCCAAATCATTTTAACCAGAATATAGAAGTGATAAAACCTGTTATGTACCAAATCTATATTATGATATATCATGATTTAACAGTTCTCCGATAGATAGAACTAATACTTGGCTTGTATTACAGGTACGTGGCAGAGCGGTTGAGTAATGGATTAATATAATCACGCGCTTGATTGGCCAGCTTTTAGATGAATCTGTCAAAAAGGCGGACATAATGAAAACCGAGTAACCATGGCAACATATGTAAATCTACTTCAACACAGTCACAGTTCCTTGGATGTTGATGTGCCCATGGATGAAAATGAACTAGAAAAGGGTGAGATTCTGATTCGTCAGGGTAGTCTGCGTAGTCCACGGAGACTGACTCTTTGTGATAGGTCCAACAGTGACAGCAACCTGCTGCAACCAGAGCAACATCGGTCCAACCTCAGTGTGGATAAGACCGAGTATATCTTGGGACAAGGTGAAGTAGTGAAAGTAACATGGTTTATAAATGAAGATATTGCTGCCTCAGATTGGATTGGACTCTTTATGGCAGGTTAGTTTTGTATGAGTGTGTGCATTTGTGTATGTGTTACTAGTTTGCAAATAGGTATGTCCTAGGTAATCATATGATCTAAATAAAGGCATTTCTTATCTGTATATGTAATTGCTATATTATTGGGTTTTTTCTTTCCTATCTCTATGATATTTAGTAAACAGATTAGATGATTAGTCTGTTTAAATATGAAGCCTTTCTCTATGGATTACCTGAAATCACTCAGAGAATAAGCAATAGCAAAGCTGTATAAAAGTCCTGTTTGTTATATAAAACTGATTTAGCCCTGAACCAGTTGTTATACATTTTTTAAATTAATTTTATGTCATGCCATATATCATAACATCCATTTTCTATAACGATTTAGAATACTATAGTTTACATAGTAATATAATTAAGTACTAAAAAGGTAGTGATATCACAAGAGCTTTTGATAGTTACAAAGTCTGTACAATGTTTTTGTAAAAGTTTATAATAGTATGGGTGATAAAGCATCATATCATCTGTGGAAAATAGAGCAGCTAATTAAATATTATATGAAGCAGGCATGGAAGTCAAATACATTGTAAAGTATTTAACTATGAATACAAATACTTTTCATTGGATCAAGTACAAATATATTCAGATGTAAATATATTTAAATACAAATATTTTGAAATATAATAACAAAATTGTTGTTTTATCCCAGTATTTCGTTTGATAGACATTTTGTAATACTAATTACTATTGACAAAAGATCACATATACTGATAATGTGATATAGTACCTTATATACCATCTTATATCATCATATAACATAACATACATCATCACAAATTATAAGATGACATCATATATATGATCAAATATATATATCATCACATAACCATGACACCATCA
Source organism: Paralvinella palmiformis (assembly GCA_025642065.1). NCBI lineage: Eukaryota > Metazoa > Annelida > Polychaeta > Terebellida > Alvinellidae > Paralvinella > Paralvinella palmiformis. The sequence goes on from JAODUP010000611.1 coordinate 386,085, forward strand.
CATCATGCCAGCTTATAGATCCAGTTGATGAGTGTTTGTGTTGTTGTACCTCTTTGGAATACAACCAGTAATGTGGGTGTATACTGTGTTTATATCACTGTCAGTTGAGCACTGTCTCTACAAATACATAGTTAAATAATTTATTGGTGTCAAAAGGCAAATGATATATAAGATAAGTTTTGCATGATTCCAATTATTTTATCACATGATTGCATTGACATGATCCAGACAGTTCAAATCTGGAATTGGAATTGATGATCAATTCCTGGATTGGAATTTTTACTTTACAAAAAACTAAACAACAAAATCAATAATAAATGAACACTGTAATGTTTCACCATGATTATGAGCATATATTATAAATGAATGTATTAATGGTTGAAAATGAATAAAATCGATATCTTTATTGTGTTCAAATCATACAAAGATAGTATAACGTCTATTGGAATTGATAAATTTGTTGATGGAATTGTTTGGAATTGACAAAATGCAATTGAACCCATGTCTGACATGGTCTGCATATAAACTCTATTCTGTGTTTAGTATCTTTGTATAATATAATGGCAAGAATATACACTGATGGTTTTATGATGATTTGATGTTACAATATCATTTCAAATGCTAGGCTTCTAAGTGACACACACTGTGTTGATACTGGGAAATTATATATTGTACCAATACTTTATCTTAAGATGAATGAGCATACCTGAAGTGGTCATGGTTGAAACTGATAGTTGTGTAGGATAATGTTTAACCTTCAGCATTCTCTTATACTTTAACAACCATAAAAACCAAAGGCGGAAACTTTCCTTCAACCCATGTTTTATGTACTTGAATTCTCTGAATAAATCTCAAATATTTGAGAACACAGTCAATTGTAACAATGTCAGAATGTATCAGCTGGAGTATATATCAATACCGGTAAATGAATTATGTATGTTGGAAATTTTATAGGAGAGATTTCTACTCAGAAAATAAATGTTATAATACTCAAGATTTAAAACATTAATAATCAGCCTATCAGGAAACAGTAACAAAAAACTTCTTATCATAGTTCAAAATATAGCATTATCTTTTCTCATAAAAACACTGTAATTGTATGAATTCAGAGACTAACCTTATATTATATATATATATATATATATATATATATATATATATATATATATATCATATCCCATTTGGTAATAAAGTAATGAAATATCAAAATTTCAATTAAAAAAGCTGACCAATTCTAATTGGTTTTCTTCTAAAATGTAACAGTTACTGCTTTAACAACACATCATCATTAGGATCCCCGACAAAATGGTGATGTGATATTATGAATATAAATATAGCAGTTGGTTCAGTGTTCCAAAGAAATGGTCAGGTGATGAATAATGCGAGAGATTACATATAATTAATATTTGTCAAATTTGAAAGTGGCAAATCTAAATTTGGATGATAATTTTGTACCATTTTTGAGTTTCTTCTATTTCTTCCCAAAATGGACTGAAGAAAGTATTTCTTCCATAACGAAACAAAAGGTTTTTACCATGGTTATTACAGTCCATGGAAGAAAAGTTCCAACCCTGCTGGTCATGGGCAGTAATAAGAGAAATTTACATCAGTGGCTGTTTGCATGTAATATAGCCTATTTCATACAACATTTTCCCACGAATTTTATCTTGTTATAACCAGAGTGGATGAAAACGTTATATATATATATATATATATTCATTAAATATAAATTTTATACCTGATCAGTGCAGAGCAAAATACTACGTCTCATGTGTTTTGATGAGATAAACTTTATGTTGAAAAATGGTGCCAAACAGTTCAATCCAAAAGTTGACTATTAATTTCAGAAGCCAGTTAATCAGTCAAAAGGTAACCTCCAAAACAATTTGTATTGGCTCCCAAATTGAATGGTACAATATTAATTTGAGTGTGTTGTTAATGTCACAAAAAGGTATACATCACATGTGGTGACAATTTGGAATTAGTCCTAGTACAGAATATTCAGGAATTTGTTTATTAAATGGAGCAAAACTAATATTTTTAGGACATTATTTTTCTTCTGGTAAATGATGGTTTACTTTTAAGTGACTATAAAAAATACAGTTTGACTAGTAATACATGATATAATTATATAGATGAACATATATGATAATTACATCATGGTGTAAAAAAGCTCTTTATCAGTCAGCAATCATATCAGCCATGACTTACTTTGGGAGCCTATAAATGTTAAACACATTGGCATAATGATAAATTTCTATGCTTTTTAATTTGGCAAGAATACAAAACAAATTTTTGTAGTTTAGTTGGTGTCCTTGTGTCAGTGACTTAAGTAAAAATCATCAAGCATTTCACCTACCCATCATTGCCAGTTAGTTCATTGTTCTTAGCATCATCAAATGTATATCCTCAGGGTATGAAATAAGCTCATAATCTTTACCAACAATCTGGTAATGGTTTGAAGCCTATCAGTATCAACTTGGCAAGATTTTTGGTAGAACTTGACTTCTTTGTTTCTGTGTTCATAGTGGTTTTATTTATTTTGGATGCAGTACAAAAATATTGATATGATTAATCAAAAGTGAACTGTCACACTTCAATAGTTACTGGTGTAACAAATTATCAACAACATTTTAATGTTTATAAATACAATGTCACAAAGTACTAATCTTGGAGCTTAGGTGAGGTGTCACAACACAGCCAATCTCGGTTAATACATCAACACTATATTATATTTTTATAATCGGTATTTCCACAAATTCACACTGGGCTAGCTTCTAGGTTCTCAACAAAAACCAATTTAAAACAAAATCCCTTTTTTAAGTCAACTGTCAAAGACACTACAATAATTTTGGAGTGTAATTTTCCCAAATTGATATCTATCTGCTGGACTGGCTTCATGTCTACTAATCAACCCCGCAACATTTTATCTCTGCCACAGCAGTATTATTATTTATATTATATAGACATTAAAACTGTATGTCTAGTGTATGTTGAAGAACCCATTTTTAAAGAAGTTTCTGAAACAAATCTTTTCATTAAAATATTACTGTGGTTTTTTTCTTTACAGATGAATGTAACCCTAATAATTATCTTGATGAGAAACATCGTGGTATGTCTTGTGGCAAGAAAGGCTCATTATTGTGGAATCTGGACAATGTACAACAAAATTTCACCGATGGTAAATGACTTCTATAACTCAGTGTTGTCTCTGGGCTCTCATATGACATATGAAACATGTACTATAATGTCTGTCAACACACACATTACTAGTGTTAGTAGTATCTGTTATGAGCACCTTCTTGGTCTAACTGGTAGCATGTTGGATCACAGATCACTGCCACCTGAGTTCGAATCTCAGAGTGGGGATATTTGAAGGTTGTTTCATCTTTGAGTTTGCTTCATTACCTTTGGAGGTCGCTCGACCAATTTGGCCTACCTTGTGCAAAAAGTAGCAGTAAAACATCAATCATCATCATCGTATGAGCTGTTAATCATCAATTTAATATTAAAGCTTTCTTAATGAACCATAGAGGGTTATTTTTATATACTGTTACAGTTTATAATAGTGACCATATATAAATGATTCTAATAGAACTGTTTAGATGTTGATGATGCTTTGTTGATGTTATTTGCAGCAGAGACAAGGGTTTGTTTTAGATATTATCATGGAGTAGATGGAGATTTGAGGGCTATTAGTCCCTCACTACTGGTAAAAAATCCACATGCCTTGGTAAGCTGCTGCATTTGGACTTGTTGAACTGTATTCTTTCTGTAATTTTAGTTGTTTTAAGTTAGATAGAAAAAGTCTCTCTCTCTCTCTCATGGTAAGTAATTATTTGGTTTCAGAATGACAAACTGGCATCAAATGGTGAAGCTCTTAACAGTCGGTCTTTAGAACCAATTCATTTGGTTCACTTCAGGATTTCAGGTTGGTGTTTATGTAGTATCATTAATAAGATTACTAAATTACAATGATCTAATGATCCATTGTAATCACAGCAGAAGTTACTGGTGCTGACAATGAACCCTTTTTCTGATCATCAGGAAAACACTTTCCTATTAGTTCTCTCAATGTTATAGATTTTCCTCAACCTTGCTCCCTTTAAGACATTTTTTACTCTCTCACTTTCTCTGAAATTATTGCTTTCAGTTATTTCTTAATCGGCTCAAATTATCATGAGTTGTAAATAAATAGCTGTAATTTCTGGTTTTATGTGTATTTTTGCAATTAAAAACTTACTGTTATATTGAATTTATTTAATAGCTAATATTTCATTAGTAACATGTACACGTGGAACATTATCCAGTGCCATGTAACAGGAAACATAATTTATTTTAGTCTGGCAGCTGGTGTAAACCTTTAATGTACAAATATTATATTTGACAAATAGAGCAACTGAGCACCAAAGATTAGAAAAATAGAGATGGTTTGCAGTTGCTATAAATCGATTAGAGCTTCACCCAAGGCATGTCTTGCATCTAAGAAATGGCAATCACAATATAGCCAAGTCATGGTATTGTGCCATGATGATTGTTTATTGTGACCTAAAACGTGCTTTATTATTACAGTGTTTCCATTTAATTTAATAGTACCACATTTATGAAAAGATAATTAGCTGAAAATAGAAATAAATCAATTTGTCACAACAGTATACCAGTCAATGTAAGGCTGTATACCAGTCATTTAACTCATATAACAAATGTAAGGCTGTATACCAGTCATTTAACTCATATAACAAATGTAAGGCTGTATACCAGTCATTTACATGATATAACAAATGTAAGGCTGTATACCAGTCATTTACATGATAGAACAAATGTAAGGCTGTATACCAGTCATTAACATGATATAACAAATGTAAGGCTGTATACCAGTCATTTACATGATAGAACAAATGTAAGGCTGTATACCAGTCATTAACATGATATAACAAATGTAAGGCTGTATACCAGTCATTTACATGATAGAACAAATGTGAGGCTGTATACCAGTCATTTACATGATATAACAAATGTAAGGCTGTATACCAGTCATTTACATGATATAACAAATGTAAGGCTGTATACCAGTCATTAACATGATATAACAAATGTAAGGCTGTATACCAGTCATTTACATGATAGAACAAATGTAAGGCTGTATATCAGTCATTAACATGATATAACAAATGTAAGGCTGTATACCAGTCATTTACATGATATAACAAATGTAAGGCTGTATACCAGTCATTAACATGATATAACAAATGTAAGGCTGTATACCAGTCATTTACATGATAGAACAAATGTAAGGCTGTATACCAGTCATTAACATGATATAACAAATGTAAGGCTGTATACCAGTCATTTACATGATAGAACAAATGTAAGGCTGTATACCAGTCATTTACATGATAGAACAAATGTAAGGCTGTATACCAGTCATTTACATGATAGAACAAATGTAAGGCTGTATTCAGGCAAAAACTTCAAATTGTATTGTATGGAATATGATGATGTAAAGAAGTATATTGTAATGAGTTTTCCCTGTAGTTTAAATAAAATGACATAAAATAAATAGCTAACGTATTGGTGCCAGTTCTTCCTTTTCTTTAAGGCGGATAAAAATGTCTCTTATGTTTTGAATTGGCAGTAATGTTTTCTTTGTCTGTCATGTATTTCAGATATCAGTGCCAAATACCTGAAGAAGGGGATGTTTTTTAATCCGGATCCTTATGTTAAGATGTCAATACAGCCTGGTAAACGTACAAGCTTCCCACATTTACCACATCATGGCCAGGAAATGAAGACTTCGGTGCAGAGTAACACCACATGTCCTGGCTGGCCTTCTGAAGTATGTATGTTATAAAAATGTTATAACAAATCTGTAGACTAAATTCTGGCTAACAGCTACTGACAGTAAGATCTAATAATTATCTAAAAATAATGCATGGTACACTATTGGTCAAAACATGTCTCTATTGTAAAGACCAGTTCTGCTGTAAGTTTTGGCTCACAATCCACTTACTCACCCACCCACAATTATTATTAGCCATTGCCAGCAACTGTAATATTAATAGTTGTCCAGTCGCTTGTCTGCCATTAGAAACCTCTTGTGTAGGATTTAAGATATATCATATACCCCTGTGTTCTGAAGTCTAGCTAAATATAACAATTATGTAGAGATCTTGCATCCTGTAATTTAAAAAAAAAATGTAATACTAAATCAGTGTTGATCCTTGGATGCCAAAAATAAAGGAAATTTTAATCAGCCATAATTTACCATCTAACCAACAGCATCCATTATGATACACCCACTAAATGTTCCGAGTAATGGACCCACTTCAGCAACAGCCATGGGTCACAGGGCCCACTTCATAACAATCCTAGAATCAACACTGTAAATAAACCTATTTTGTCAAGTTGGAAAAACTAACCTAGCCATTCATAAGAATGTAATGGATAGTTGTAATACATTATGGTTTTCACAGTAGAAAATGTTTATTGTTATTTATGTAGTTGAATCAGCATCTTTTGGCAGTTACATGTTCATGATTAATTTTGTTCTGTTTAGGAGTTCACATTTGAAGGTCAGACCTCAGATGTGCTAGAATTTGAAGTGAAGGATAAATTTGCCAAAAGCAGACCAACTATTAGCAGATTTCTAGGAAAGCTTACAATACCAGTCCAGAGATTGGTTGACAAGAGTAGTCAGGGGTAAGTGTTTTATTGGATCAGAACATCATATATCACACTGATCAAAGGTCAGTAGCACAGGCTGACCCAATAGATCACGCAGTACAGCACACCATAACATGTTACACAAAAACAGATACGTTTTATTTTATTAAAAAAATTATTTGTGGCTGTTTTATGTATTATATATAACATTGCCTGAAGCTAAAGTTTCTAATGTTTTCTTTCAGGCCAGTAACACTGACATTTAACTTGATGAGACGTAATCCATCTGACAATGTTAGTGGCTTGTTGGTATTCACTGTAGAGCTAGATAAACAAGGTTAGTTATGTAATAAATGTTAAACAACTGATGTCAACAGGATGTATTACTATAGTAAAATATCTCATTTGTGAATTCCAATTTTACCCTGAATACCATGGGTTACTTCCTGGGACAGGTACTATTGTATATGACAGGGTTCCCACATGTCCTGGAATATAACAAATTCATTTTTTAGGTCCTGGAAGTGTCCTTGAATATTACAAAATTAGGAAATGTTCCAGAAAAAATATTGCCTGTGAACAAATCCATTTAGAACAAAGAGTATGTGAATAAATATTATGTTTGTGGAAGAAAAAGAGTACATGTACATAGTCTTGATATCACATGTTAGTTCAAATTTAAATAAAAATGGGTGAATCAGACAGCTAGAAGGCTGTACCATAAAAATTTCAATAATCAATCATACATTGAATAAACATGATATGCTCTTTCACACATATCTTGATTTATTACCTTTAAAAGGTGTATGCTTTGTCCTGGATAATCATAATTTTGGCCTGGAAAAGTCCTGGAAAATAATATTTCCTTGGCTGTAAGAACCATGATATGACCTGTAACTAAAGAGAAACTTTAGTTATATGGACTTCATTAATATGACAATTTATTTTAACCCTCTCATCCAAAAGAGGATTTTACCCCTTTTTAGATCTTCTATTATCTAAGAAACTGTTCAATTACAAAACAAAAATTATTATATTTAAATTCCTAGAAAATATCTAATTATAATTATGATTATTTGATATTGTAAATTACAGTAATAATTATAGTGATAATTAGTTATAATAACCAAACACAGTTATAATTGTCACTAGCAGTTGGTTTAACAGATAATAAAATACCATTGAGTATTTCTATTGAAATATACACCTTAAGTGTAATTATGTGATGATACAACATTATATAATATATTATTATGGTTCAGAAATCATTGTCAGTTACAGTAAGTTACTTTGGAACTGATCCACCAAGTAGCACTACAAATATAATAATACTACTATTTCTTATGTGGTACATTAATAAACCTGAGTTGCTTTTTACTGAAAACACAATTAAAGCATGTTCTGATTCACATTTTGTACACAAATATTCTGGTTTTTAGATATTATAAATAGACTAATTTAAATAAGGCAACTTATTCGACACCCTTGCAGCTGATGCTTGGAAAGATTTCTCTATGTACATCACATTGTTGCTTTTTGGGACATTCAAAAGTAAACATGACTTAGATCACAAAAGCCTCACTGGTATATAGTTTTGGATCAGATAACTTGTACATAGTGCCGCTGTTTCACTCAGTACATTTAATATGTGAAAATGGCCTTGTATCGCTTCATCTGAAATATACAAGAAGCCAGTGGAACTGGAACAAAACTGGTGTTATATGTTCCCTTTTGTGAGTGCTTGTTACGAAAATGTGCAACACAGTTCTGCACCCACTGCAGGTAGTTACAGAGAGAGAGTTTATAGTTTAGTGAAGAAATGTTAAGCATTTGGACTAAAGTCTTGCATGTTTCATCATTTTTGTGTTTATAAATAAGTCCTGTGTTTCTCATTTGATAATATTAATAGCTGGACTTACATATAGTATTCACCTGCTTCCAACTTCTAAGAGTATTATCTAATGTAAAGTCTAGATTTCTTTAAGGCATGGAAAATTTATGTAACTAGATCCTACCTTAATGCAAAGATTCTCATTTTTATTGACCTTGTAAGTGCTTTGACAAGAAACAATGACTACAGTGTTATCCTAGTTGAGCTTTAGCATGTTGCTGTTCATCTAAATACTTGTGTCTGCAATAGAAGTTTCAACTGAGAATGAAATATCATTGCATTTATCATTTGGCTTTAATATCATGTACACCTCAATATCATCTACATAACATTGATATCTACTGTTATACCATTTCCTAATTTCACCAACTAGTTTAGTGTATATGTTGTAATTCTTTGGTTCTAAAACAAAGCCTTGTGGTCTACCAAAATGAAGACACCTGTCTATTAATGTTTCATCCAAGACTGAAACACACCGAGTTTTGTTGGTGAGGTAAGTCTTTACTCAGGTCGATGCCAAAAGAAAATTCAAAGGGCTTAAGTAGTATTGAGTTGTTGGTCATAGACTAGCCTGCAGATAAATCAGGCATAATTAATGCAGCCATGGATCCTTCATCAAGAGCCTCAGCAGTGTCACTGTCAGTGCGCGCTTTCAATAAAGCATTTATGATAAACTAACTAAATATTTTCATGAAGGTCAAAGTGCGCTCTTCTACTTGCCTTGCTAATACCTTTTCAGTATCTTTATCTAACCTTCCCTTTATCTACTTTATCATATAGAATGATAATTCTTCACATCTACTCAACTCAACCCAGATCTCTTGAGCAGTTGAGTAATGGTGGCTCATTTAAAACACAATCACATTGTTGACTCAGTCATTGACCTATTTACATTGGCTATTAGCAAAGATTTTCAGTATTTTCCCATTAATCATAATATTTGTATTCATAAAAATCTTGTTTGTATAACCAAAACGACATAACTCAATTCAGCGATCTTTACTATGGGCTTTGAGAACTGCGCTTACTGTGATGTATTTCTTACATTCACTCACTGTTATTGTAATTTCAAGCTTTCAGTGCAATAGATTTCATGGTTGGATTTTCAATTAAATTGTACTTGACTTATAATATAAATTTTATACCATATCTGTTATATTACTAATTCAGTGGTATAGCAATAACATAATATTTATCTAAATTGTAAACAGTAATACATGGATTAGTGTAGCTTTACTGACCTTAATAGATGCCCAAGAAAAACATGGAGGCTCATTAAAAGAAGTACTTCCTAAATAACTGACATATTATCTTGTATCCCTAATTAAATGGCTTATGTTACAATTAATGGCTATATGCTACTATTTTATGCCAGCATGGAGTCTGTATTTAATTGTTCTGATATTGTAGTGTTAATATTATCATTTCTCATAATTGTCAACATCAAGTTTGGAGGAGATTTGTGCCATTTAGATTTTTCGACTCCAGAAAAAATCTAAAAACGTTGAAATTGAATTAAAATTTATTATAATTGAATAATTATGACCTTTATGATGATTATTTACAATTATGGTATTTTTGAGTAGTAACAGTTACATCATAATCAAAACTATAATTATATTTGTCACCAACCCAGAATATGACCTCCATTATCCAATGAGGTGAAAATTGTTATTGTAGTATATTGACAAAATATCTCATTCGGCTAATATATCATCTATTCAGCTAATATATTGCATCACAACAACAATTGACAACCAGCCAATGAGATCTGATTACGATCAATTACAGTCACAGGCTCTCTAAATTATGAGCACATTTTTAAATAATGTGATGCATAATATTGTTTGTTCATGACGACCAAGCTAATTGTAGTAAGTTATCCCCCATGTCAGATGAGCTATTAAATGGCTTGCCAGGGGCCAGACATGGGGTCAGTTCCATTTGGTCAATTCCAATTCCACTAAATTCCATTTGGTCAATTCCAATTCCACATCAAATTTATCAATTCCAATTCCATTTCTTACCACACTTTTTTTACTTACTACTTTTTACCACAAGTAGGTACTCCGAATAGCTACTTGGTATACTTATTCTGAATAGTTTATATTCCAAGTAGGATTGTCATGAAAGAAATATTTTTGAATTGAAAAATTAATCCAAAAATTTGCGATTTAATTTTTTAATTCAAAAATATTTCAATTCCCCTTTTTTAAATAAGCAATTCCAGAATTAGAATTGCCCATCAATTTCGGAATTGAATTGCCATATTGGGGCAATCAAGCCCTGTGATTTAAAGCAATGTGTGAACATCACAAGGCCAATATCAATGTATCATTGTTTTAGTTGTCATGAGCAATTGTGAATTCATAATATTATTGCATGCAGTCCCATCATTTGGTGACAGCAAAGTGGGATGACTGCCCTGGGCCCTGCGTTTGCCAGAACCCCACAAGGAATTCACCTTTGTTAATCTAACTGTATTTGCATGAGGGGTTTTGGGACCCTACTCAATTGTACATGATCTATGTTACGATAATACAATACCTGCTCATTCTAACATTTGGTCTCACATATGTATAATTATGCTTTACAACAACTTAAATAGTCTGACAATATACCTACAGGACATGCTGAAAAGAATTGATGTGATGATGATTTTTATCTAATTTATCTAAGTTATCAGTGCTCCCAGGTTTCTCCCAGCTAGACACCCATATTTTCACATCTGGACATTAATAACATAGCTGTCCAAACACCCTTCATTAACAGAGAATGTCAGATCTAGTCCCATGTCTGTTATATCACTCTCCTTAATACACTGTAAATTTTGATGGAAAACAGCATCTAAAGACTCTAGGTCACTCAGTGAAGGTGGACTGTAAAAGGCATTGACAACAGATTAGTACAATAACTAAATACAGCATTGTGTGTGTGTGTGTGTGATAGAATGTCTGTTGTCTTTTATGTGACAACACAATACCCATATATTCATTATTCTTACAGGTAAAAAGCACAGTAGGCACAAACAGCAACGATTACAGCAGAATCATCACAGCTTAGATAACTCGCCATCAGGATCACCACATCATCATCGAAGGCAGCATCATCATCACAACAGTCTACCATCTTCACCATTACCTAATGGCCATGTGGTGGAACTGAGTTTTAATGAAGATAATGAGGAGATACTGAGGATGGGAGAGAGGTTTGAGGATTCTGGAAATCTAGATGATGCTTTCAGCACTAGTCCTCCCAGCATAGACGCTGTGCCTATGATAGGATGCTCTCCTCAGATTGATGATGTTGCACATCACAGTGATATTCCATCTGTAAATCCAGCTGAACCCACTGATGATGCTTCACCAGCTGGTTGTGCTCCATTGGCAAACAAAAATAATGCAATTACGATAATAGAAGTGGCTGAATCTCATTCTGCTGCTGATGTTCAGTCACATGATGTACCTCCACCACTTCCTCCACGTAAATACCGGATGAAAAAAACAAGTAACCAGTCTGAGAGCAGTACAGATGAGTCCTCAGTGAGGCTACCTGGAGACACAGGTCAGTCTCAGTGCAGTGCCAGCTGTGATGCCATGGTGACACCAGAAGGCAGTTGTACTGCCTCAGGTGGTAAACCATCTAGTTCGGGCGGCTCCTCATTGTTGTCAGGTCTGCCCACTAGGGAGAAACAAGCAAGTTTTAACAGTATGGAGGCATTCAGTGGATCTCCAGAGCACTCCAGTCAGAAGAAGATCCGGACTGGTTCCGGTAATGAGGCAGCTGTGCACAGTGAAATGGAGCAGTCTGATATGGCGATTGATGCTGCTACAGTTGAAGTGACTGAGGCTGAAGTTGATATCACAATGGAGCATGCTGCTGGTGAAGATGATGTGGCTAGTCATACTATTGGGAATACAGGTGAACAGCAGAATACTTCTCTGGATGATGAAGTGCATTTGGAAGATGATGTTAATCTGGATCAGTCTGAACCACACCTCCAGTATGTTGCTGAATTGGCTCAATCACAGCCGATTGGGGCCCACATCGTTGTGACCGCTCAGACGTTTAGTCAGGAGTCGTCGAGTCCTGTTGTCAATAATCGTCCACACATCTGTCTTCCTGTGATGCCAGCCATGCATTCATCAACATCAAGTCAAACGCCACCGGCAGATGATATACCACCCTCAACTATAGCCTCAGCATCATGTCCTCAACCTGTAGCACAGGCCACTACTGGATCATTAGATCCTGATTGTGGAGCCTTGTTTAATGAAGCAACTGATGATGCAAATGTGCTGCTAGTGTGTCAGTCAGAAGAGTTGACTAGTGAGGACTCACATGATGGTGTGTCCCATATATCTAGTCACTGTAGCCTTCCCGGCATATCTGTGCGGCATGGTAGTAGTAGTGAAAGTAGCGCTGGTCCTAGTCAGTCTAAAGTGGAGTACCTGCTCGCCAGGGATATAGCATTGGATACAAGACAGTTATCGGCTGAAGAGGTTGAACAGCATGTGCCAGGTACCACAGATCCGGAATTACAAAGCCGGCTCCTGCAACATTCGATGATAACAGATTCGCCACCACCAACCCCACCTCCTAGGGACCGAGTTGAGAGAATTGTTCCTCTGCCATCTGGTCGTCCACCGGCACCACCTCCCCGAGACCAATCCAGTATGTCCACTCCATCACCCAGCATTCCAGTGGCTCATCCGACTGTCACTAAAACACCCATGGTGCCACCGATGCCTCCACCACGTGACTCATCGTCCATGTCGCCTCAAGGGCAGCAATCAGATTCCCAGCAGATCAGAACACCCCCTGCTGGTAGGTCTAGAGAGGCTTGGAGAAGGGCACAACAGACAGGTAGCAACAATAGGTTCATTCTTTTATAAACCACTAGACTTAAAGTTAGAAGAAAACATTCAGTTAAGGACAACTTTTATTCCACGAAAATTAAATTAAATTTAGGTAACGATACTTTACCACTATTTTCTTTTCCCATTAAACTACAGTCAGAGGAAAATTCATGTCTCTTTGTTGAGTTTGACTTTTTATCAAGTGTACCAAACTCAGGCTTAGGCCTGGAAAAAATAATAACCACAACATACATTGTAAATCCCTTTCCTGTGAGTCAGTCAGTCAGTCAGTCCAATCTTGGTTTTGTTGCAGGAAGTTTTGCACCTTAGTGACTTGTTCATCCAGTCAATGTTTGGTCGCACTTTTTGTCATTCCTTAGATTTTGAAATGTGAAAGCTCTGTGGGCACTTTAGGCTTATTTGTAATACTACATGTACTATAATTACAGGGCATTATCAGACTTATTCATTTTCTGTTAAACAAGGTTCAGCAGTTCAATCTACCAGCAGTCCTGCTAACCAGACTCCCAGAGGAAGTTCGGTCACATCACTGCCATCTGTACAGGAGGGTAGACGAACACGAACATACACACCAATAGAACCACAACCCGGAGAAGAACCTTTACCTAGAGGTAACAGTTTATAATTTTAAATTCTTCTTTTGGTGAATCTTTTAAACAAATTAAATAAAATGGTATCAAAAACCTCTTTTGTATATCAAAATTAGACATTGTTTCTTATAGATCTAATGAAACGATAATCATTATACTTGTACGGTTAATTGACTATTCAATAAACTAACAGCTGAAGTAAAGCAATTCTAAGCAAACTTCTGAGGTTTGTTGAGTCTTTCATGGAAATCTCTGAGGACGATGATGATTGATGTTTTACGGACACTTTTGTGCACATGGTAGGCTAAATGTAAGAAACAATTATTTTATTCCCTATCAGATGCACTAACACAAAACATTTCTATCCACCAGCTATCATATTTCCATTAAAATGATCCCAAAATCCTTTATTTCTGAACTTTCACAACCTATTGCTAGTGTGTACTATACTCACTAGTGGTTTTTGTGTGATGTCATCTTTTCCAAACGTCACATAGTGCCAGAGCTTGTTTACAAGCATTCTAACTAGTTTATTAACTGTCAGGCATTAGCTGCAGCAAGTGTATATGTGGACCCAGAGCAGCCACCTGTTCCGCCGACACCCGGCCCCAGTCCACAATAAGAGTTGAATTAGTGTGTATTTGTTTGTGTTGGTATAAGTTTAATTGATAAATCAACACACTGGGCCTGATTGCTATACTAGTCTATACAAGGATGTGCCACCATCGGTGTGGTCTTTTTAGCCATATTTTGTAAAAAGATTTGGGGTTGTTTTTTCGGAGGTGGTTTTGATGGCACTTACATGTCAGATATAATCAGTTAATCATTGCTATTTGATGTATGTTTCTTTGCACAACTGTATATGACACAATACACCATTTTATATATTTAATTAAGACAATATGGAACATGTAACACAGGTTAAACAAGGCCTTATGGAGTGTTTGGGCTGTTTTTTTGGCAAAGATCACGTCACATTCTGAAGATTCTCGATTAAAGTTTAGGCTATGTGAGATGCTAGCAAAGCAAGTTTTAAAACCACTATAACTTTATTTATAGGAAAAAATTAAATATATCTCTGATTGAAATGGATTTTAATATATAACACTAACATTTTGACTAATTTGGGAAACCTTTTCCTGTGACCTTTAATAACATGACAGTTCTGATAAACTAAAAATATCAAAAGGCTGGAATTATACTTATTTACAGTCTCAATAAGGAATTGTTTATTTCAGAGTAAGATGAAAATATCCAAATAAATTATTTTGATCAAATTCTGTCTTGCATCTAAACTCGGCTGTTTAACTGTTAGTGTAAAATTGGCTCATTTAGTCTGGATAAAAGTTAATTGAAATAATGGAAATAGTTTAACATCGGGCTTTGAAAAAATCAAAGAAGTAAAAAAATTAAGTAGTCAAGATGTATTTTAATCATAAAGCAGTCTTTTCACAATCTGGATTTATCTTTTAATTGGTTTTGGTACATGGTAGCTGTATGGATATTATTTACCCAGTAACATTATCTGTCATATTCTACTTTACAAAAAGAGCCTCACCCCTAATTATTATACATGTGTGTATTAATTTGATCATTGTTTAATTGTCCATTGATTAACTTCTGTAAAAAAAAATTCTTTTCTTAAGGTTGTCACAGGAAGACAGACTTATTGGTTATGTGACATACCTAGATAGTGTATTATAAACTTAATAATGTATAAATCCATCTATGACTATTCTAACAATGTATACAGTTTAAAAATATTTTTTTCTTTCGTTTATGCAGAGGAGAGGCAACAGATATATAAAACAAATGGTCTCATTCTTCTCATGTTTATTTCCCCATCACTTAACTAGTAATTGGATGTTAGGTAGCCCTTCTACTTCAACCTGTCATCCCCTTTCTCACATCGAGTATTATTAATAGTTGTGTTCATCCTTATGTTTTGTTGTCCATCATTCTAGGCTGGGAGGCTCGTATTGACAGTCATGGCCGTGTTTTCTACATTGATCACGTCAACAGAACGACAACTTGGCAGAGACCACACGTACGTGAACCGGCTCAGCGAACACCTTCTATCACTACACAAGATCGTCAGCAGTTTGACAGGAGGTTTGTTCCATATAACTAGAACATTTTACCAAATCCACTCTCATCCCTATAGTAAGATTTTAAATGTTCTTTGTATTATAATTAGTTATTTTCAGTACATGACATTTTATAAATAGTTGAAATGGGCCAAATATAAAAGAAAGACTTGGCTTTGAATAACTGCCTGAATGTAATGATCTTGAAATAAATAAGTGGTTAGCTGTTGATTGTTTATATAAGATATTTATGATTGATTAAAAATAATTCTCTGATGTGCATAGATACATAATAATATTTGTTAATACACTGCTTTTGCATAATAAATATAGTTGACTTAATAATTACACTAAATATAAATTTTTATAACTCCAGATATGAAAGTATTAGAAGGACAATGTCACATATTAGGGCTGATGTTGCTGAATTAGAAAGTGAAGGTATAGTTATTCATTTTAGAGTAAAGACATTTTGCTGATTAAAGTATTGATCCAGTATTCACTGTGTTAATGAATCATTATTACTAGTATGGGGGTACTTTTCATCTACCTGATTAATAAAGCATTAACTTCAGATACAGTCATTCCTGGCATATAACCTACTCATCTAGTAATCTAGTTAGTGATGAGTTAATGATAATAGTAATTGTTCTTCTGGATTAGCTGTTATTATCATGTATATTAATTATGATATTATATTATCAGAAAGGACACCCTCGTATATAGCTAGTTCATCGGGTACAGCAGGAGTTACTGCAACAGGTAATACAGCAGGAGTAATACCAGAACATTCAGGATCCAGCATAGTGACACCTGGATCAAGTCCCAGTCCCGCTTATCACACTCCATCAGGCTCCAGTCATGTCGCACTACTCAACTCTGCACGTACACAGTGTGGTTTAGCTCAGTCATCCATGGGTGGCTCACATATTGCACGTGCTGTAGGAACGAGTACACCTACAGGTGTGTCAGGCAGCTCTAGACAGACTCGTGGTTTGATGCAGTTGCCAGCTGTGAAGTTTCTCACAAGGCCAGATCTGTTTACACTAATACAAAATAATGAGGCAAGTACTCTGATTTTGTGAAGTTCTGGTGACCTATTTTAATAATAATAATATATCATGTGTAGTGATGTATAAGACCAATTTGTATATAAGACAAATTGTATTTTTGGTCACTTCAAACAAAATTGCATCAAACTTGTATAAAATCAAGTGGCAAACAACCATTAACCATGGAATAAATTGTTGCTAAAAATTACTTGCTTCTTTTCTCTTTTATTTCAATTTATTAATAATGTTAAGTCAAAAGAATTGTTAATAAGATAAGAATAAAATTGATTTAAATAATATCCCTATGATATACTGATCATGTGACCATGTGTGATATATTTGTTCATGCAGTATCACTATAAGCCATTAGAGGCTCATAATTAATAGAAACCCTGACACAGATAATAATAAACTTGACATCTCAGAAGGAATATGTGAAAACCACAATGAATTTGAGAGATGAACCTCAAACAAAAGTACCAAAAGGACAGTGAATCCACTTAATTAAGAAGTTTAGGAAATTAAGTCTACTCTTGCTTTGTATTGCTTGACACAAATGATATATATATATATATTTAAAGTGCCTGATAACATTAAATATGTTCTAACTGCAGTCCAGTAAGACTAAAAATAAACATACACAGTATATTATAATAAATTAAAAGTGAAATAAATTAACAGTACTAAATCTTTGATTTGGAAGAAAAATTTAATCATTCTGAAACATTTAGTTTTGTATGTAATAGTCTGCTGTGTTAAAACTTCTATGATAGTAACAATATTTTGTAGAGCACCTTGTTCATCTTGAGTTGATCTAAGGCGCATTACACTGAAAACAGAATTAAAACATGTTCTGGCTCACACAACAGATACATTTTTTACATAAACACAATCCTTGATAGATATTATAAATAAGCTAATTTAAATAAGTAGGTTCTAAGAACCTTAGCTGAAGGCTGTGTCACAAATCCCATTTTCAAATATATCTTCACAGGAAACTAAATTACGTGAAGATCAGAAATTAGATTGTGATTAGTTTCTTTGCTTGATTATTGTTTCATGGTTAGGTAATATCATGATTTAACAAACCAAAAATATTCACACACATATACACACGCACACTAAATTCAGTCTAGTAATATCTCTGTATCTCCCCCCTCTCTCTCTCTGTGTGCGTGTGTGTATCTCTCTCTGTGTGTGTGTGTGTGTGTGTGTGCTTTCAGTGATACATGATCCCTTGATTTTAATTATTATCTGTACATCAATATGTCATCTTGTGCCATACTGATTGGTTTGTTTAATTAAACCAGTAAGGAAATAAAAGGCATGATTAAATTAACCTCCCTTACATCTTGATGCAATTATTAGTTTAAATTATGAAAATAATTAATGAATCACTCAAAACTATGTCACACTAGTCAGATTGAGATATAACTCTATTATTAGAGAAATATTATACCAACATATGAAACACTTAACAAAATTATTTAAATAAGTCAATCCATCTGACAGTGAAGACAAAATCATCTTGCTCATTCTAGCAGCATAAACCCACTGTGAAATATTGAAAATGTATGTCAGCCTTTTGTTTTATTTCATTACCTAAGCTAGCACATGCAACTTTTTTAATGTCAGTTTTTCACCCCAGTTCATGCAAGCAATATGTAACTTGAAAGAACAAAATTGTTAAAGATGTAAAAAATGTAATTCGTACTGTCAAGCAACTGACTGTCGTGTTTTAATCATTGTTTTTGTTTTTGATGATTAGTTAAGCATAATAAATCATAAAATTAGTCATTGATCTACCTGTGCTAGATTAGCTTTATGGAGTTGCCCCTGATGCACAGGTTCCACATGCGAACAATACCAAGTTTAAATAAAGCACTCATTCACCTGATTTTGATAGATGTCGATTATGCTCTCTCTTTTTCTCTCTCTATGTGTGTTCTCCCCCCCCCCCACACACATGTTTAGGTGTGTATAATGTATATATAATTTATTGTTTTTTACCAGAGAGCATATGCAGAATATAGTCATAATTCAACTCTGAAGCACATGATCAACAAGATCCGCAGGGACTCTAATTTCTTCTCAAGGTATAGCATCATCTTTAACACAAATCTTATAATATCAGCTGTGTGTGAAGTGAAAAGACTGTAATATTTTAGTTTATTTATTATATGAAACAATTATATTGGTAACCTGTATAAAATAAACTGTTCCTTAATTTATATAAAGCAACCAAGTGGTATTTCCTTTGTCCTTTTTATCATAAAGCCACTGTTTTGTCTTTTTAAATGAAAGTTTCACAGCTGTGATAAACGAGCTGTTGATACAAACTGGTAGATTATAATATGAACAAGTATTTTCACCTGAACATTTAAAATTCAGCTTACTCACTTGATACAGTAGATATATTTTCTTTATAATTTTTCTTTTGGTGTTTGGTCTTACAGATATCAGCATAATCGAGACCTTGTTGCAT
Source organism: Paralvinella palmiformis (assembly GCA_025642065.1). Classification (NCBI taxonomy): domain Eukaryota; kingdom Metazoa; phylum Annelida; class Polychaeta; order Terebellida; family Alvinellidae; genus Paralvinella; species Paralvinella palmiformis. The sequence continues at coordinate 405,733 of JAODUP010000611.1, forward strand.
TTCTCAACATGTTTGCTGATGCCAGTAAAGAGATGCCAGAAGGCTGGGAGATGAAGTTCGATCGCTCTCAGAAGGTATTGTATTATATGTGGTAATGTATTTTAGTAGACTGTATCGAATTGAAACAGACTGCAAACATATATATGTCTATGATTTATCTTAGTGAATCTGAATAACATTATAAATAGTTCAGAATTAGCATTGGCATTGACTCTAAAATTGTAGGTGTTTAATTATGCTGATAGTTAATGTTTTTTTTAAATTATTTTTGTAGCCGTTCTTTATAGACCATACATCTCGTAGTACAACATTCATAGATCCACGTCTACCACTTGATAGTCCTGTACTACAGAGTGGTGTACTGTCAGCTGATTATGGCCTTCAACATGCTGATGATAGTACAGACAGAGTAAGTGTGTGTGTGTGTGTGTTTGTGTGTGTGTAGAGGTAGGAGTTTTGAACAGGGTAGTTTTACTAGTGATTGATGGCAACAGGTAGCTATTGGTGACAGTAACAACTTAAAGGAACTTTGTGGTTAATAGAAATATTGATTTCATTTTCTTCCAGTCGGTTGCCTTCCTCTTCTAAATAGTATATGTTTAGAAAAAATGAATCATGTTATCAGTAATACCATTTATATTAATTTTATTATGCATGCTCCATACATTTGATTAATAATATTTACGTCATTCTTTTAAGCCTTATCTGAGAATGTTTGTTTCTCTTTCCACAGACTCCAAGCTCAAACACGACTGGGATTGTTGAATCTCATCGTATCACCAACACACACACAGTACCACAGTCATATAATGAGAAGGTGTTGTTGTTTCTCAGACAGCCAAACATCATGGATATCCTAAAAACGAAACAGCCCGCCATTTCCCATCATAACTCCAGCCTCAGGACGAAGGTTAACGCTATTAGAGAACACGGCATCGAGATGCTGGAACGTCTCTCTAATGATGTAGAGTTGATCATGTTATTAAGGTGGGAATCATTTGATATATGAGTATATGAGAACATCCAAAAGCACACTCAATATACTTCATTTGAAGGGCTGGTCATGGGGTAGTGGTAGTCACACTAAGTAAGTAATTTATTCAGGAATATGATGATACAATTTGACTTATTTGGTTTTTGCAAATAGAGTGGTTTTGCATATTCCTAAGTCAGTTTGAAAGTGCATAATGGACTGTTGCTCAAAGTGTCATTAATTAGGGTTAATAAATTGTTTGATAAATGAGGTCTGTCCGGGAGAAAAGAGACATGGTTATTGATGGGTGGGATATGGAAGTGTAAGATGAGTGAATTATTTTAAAACAATTGAGTAGGACATTAGCGAGAGATAGTAGCTGAGTGGCCCTTCTCCATTGGAGGGGTGGGGGGGGTGTTAGGGGCTCCCCTGAAAAGTTAGGAAAAATGGAGTATTTTGTGCATTCTAGGGAATTTTTTCACCAAAATCAACGTAGCTGACTGATTTTCCACCCATAAAATAGGTGATGATGGACTGTAAAATAGATGAGGTGTAGCATCAGACGTTGACTGCTATAGAAAAGGCTGAAATAGGTTTAATCACTCACTCAATCTTTGCTAGAACCATATCTGATTTAAGTGTGGTATCAGCCAGTCTGAAATAACTGCTTTTTATTGTCTAACTGTTTTGTTTTTTTGGGAGAATCCCCAGCTATTGCTTATTCAGCACAGCCTCCATGTTGGAGTGGTTGAGAAATCTCCTCCCCCACCACTCATAGAGGAGCAGTACAGAAAGATGGAGCTGAAATACCCTGAGGGAGGTCACTCCCAGAGTGTTTTACATCCTCAGGGGGTCTTTAACCCCCCCCTCCCATTTTAAATAATTCAATGGAGACGGCAGCATCATTTAATGTGGTCAGACACCCATGATGTTGTGAGCTGCGAAATTAATCTTTGGAACCTCTTTTGCTGGTATCGAACCTTTGATCCTAATTGTCTAATTGAATAGATAAATAGAACATGAGAGATTCCAGGTTCAAATCATGTCAACTCCATCCTGATCATTTATTCATGTAGTAGTTGCTTCAGCTATGAAATAAATTTGTTTAATAAGTTGGGTTTAAAAAAAATTATTTATAGCTCCAAACCAACTCTGCTATTTTAATATTTCTACATTTTAGTTTCAGGCTTAAGTTTGACTGATTTGTATGTTGACTTCCTGTCTAAATGATACAGTCTGATCTCAACTTCATTGTCTTGGGAAGAATGTAAATTCTAGCAGTTTGTTTTGGCTACATGATCCAGAATAATGTATTAAACTTCATATTAATAATGTATTAAAGTTCAGGGTTACTTGTGTCCGTAGGATGTTTCATCTTATCATCTCTCATTCCTGAGATGTGACCAGTCATAAGGCTAAATAAAGTATTTACTCTCTCTCCTGCCAATGGAGAATATCATTCTTTATAATGATTAAATCTCATCTACACCTGTCATTATCTGCCATACTTATGAACCTGGCTAAATGTTGTCACAGTACTACTGGCATACTTAACACCTGACTGTATACAGTTTTAGTAAGAATAAACTGTCTCATCTCAATATTTACCATTGCCACATCCACAAGTCATCAATGACAGTTCATTTTTTATAAACACATCTAATATTGTATTTTGGATAAGTTGTCAAAACCTAGTTGGCTTAGGTTAAAATATCAATAATAAATTACATGTTTATAAGCAAAATTGCCTACAATTAATATGAGCCACCTGGCCAGCAATGTTTTATTATCCACCCCAGTGCCAGGTCAGTTCTTATTACATACCCTGTTCACCATTTCAATTATTTGTTTGTTATGCAGTTTTTATCTAGGAACCAAATATTGACACTCGCCTCATGATTACCATTTCTCTTTGTCTTTAAAGCACTCTGGAGAATGATATTATGTCCTATGTACCTCCGCATTTGATGCCAGAAATTGGTAGATCACCTCACGGATCTCCACAAGATTCGCCGACAGCTTCGCCCGCCATCCAGCGTGCTAACATCCGTGTACCCGCATCACATAAACGCGATTTCCAAGCTAAATTACGCGTATTTCACCGCAAGCTAGAAAACAAGGGACTAGGTCAAGGTCCTAGTAAGATCAAGTAAGATTACACCGAGGAACTTGTTTATGATAAAAATTTACTTTGATATTGTTTAGTTTAAGAACTGTAATTGTTTTAAATATATATAAATATAATATATATATATGTGTGTGTGTGTGTGTGTGTGTTCAGACATTAAGAAGTCAGTAAGTGGAAGGATTACTCTAAGTGCCATATTATAAATGACCTTTAATATACACATATTTATATTAAGCCTTGTATAAATGTAGTAATTATTTATATACATAATGGGAATCATATTAATATTTGTTTAAAGAGAAAACAGCATTATCTCTTACTTTTGTATTAATTACAGGTAATTATTAATATTATTATTAATAGGCACCAATATGTGACAGCCAGGGCTCTCTATCCCAAATTTCAACAAATGAGATTAATATTATTTCTTTTAATAGACTATTTCCGCGACGCATGCGCAGTCCATATCTACTGTGGGTTGCGGGTCAGTGAAGCTGTGTAGTAACATGGAACAAGAAGTGTAATTCACTAATTTACGTTTTGGGGGATTCACTGAACTAAGTCGATCTACAAGTTCTTGTAGCAGTTTAATTTTTATTAAACATAAAGTAGAATTATTTTTTCTAATAGATAAGATTATTTGTATAGGGAAAGTTGATGTCATTGAAAATAAATCATCAATTTGGGATATGTTATCGAAACGCAACCCGTAAACGGACGTTCGCTAGATGGCGCAGTCATCACGGAAATTGTCTATTGTGATCCTTTTCTGTAACAGATTATTAAATAAGTTAATTGTATTATGACAGGTTGACTGTAAGAAGAGACCATGTTCTAGAAGATGGCTTTAATAAGATCATGGCACTTAGTAAAAAGGAAGTACAGAAAAGTAAACTCTTTATTATGTTCCAAGGAGAAGAAGGGTAAGTTAGATAACTAATATTATGGTATTTGTGTAAATACTTGTAGATAAATGCATCTGTGTGTATTAAGGTGTGTGTACATGCGTGCACACACACACACACATACACACACACACACACATGCCCAATTTTACAGAAGTTTCCACATATTACTATATTACAAACAGTATTATAAAATTAGATTTCCGAAAATAAAAACATTCATATGTTTTGTTTTAAAACAGCTGTTGTACAACATTAGTTATCATGTGTTGTTGCTTGTTTGAGTTTAGGGTTTATAATTGTCCTCTCATGTCCATCGTATCACAAAACGATGCCTCCATGGTCTAGTTGGTAGTGCATTGGACCACAAATCACTAACACCTGAGTTCAGATCTGAGTGTGGGCATATCTGAAGGGTATTTCATCTTTGACTTTGCTTCATTACCTTTGGATGTCGCTTGGCCAATTTAACCTACCATGTGCATAAAAGTGGCCGTAAAACATCAATCATCATCATGTCCTTCATACCATCAACTGCAACTAAAGTGAGACTGAACTAAATGAAATTTGGGGGGTTAATTTGTTGCTGAACCCTCTCACACACTCACTCATTGAGGGCATTCTTATGGTGCAGTGGTTAGAGTACTGCATTGCAAACCTCTAGGTTGTGACTCCAGATAATGCCTGTGTTTGCTGGATTCAGTTCCTGAGGCAGATGCCCTCCACCATATGTCCCAGGTGTGACTAGCACCAACAGCAAACAAAATCCACTCACTCATTCACCCACCCACCCACTCACTCACTCACTGAGCCACTCATTTACTCACTCATGGTTTTAGAGAAAATTCCAGGCATATATGTCTTGTTATAATAATAATATTAAGTGGTATTTATAGAGCACCCTATCCAGCTATATTACTGCTCTAAGATGCTTTACTGTATTGTTTTCCCTGACTCAGACTTATCAATCCAGCCTACACCTCAACTCCCAAGGGAGCATACAATGCATGCTGCCATTATAGGTACAATGTGCTTCTCATACACATATCCATCACAACCTGTCAGGTTCTCACTTCTGGCCGAGTGAACTAATCACCACATGATAGCATTGTAGCTCCGATGCCTTTAACCTTCATCCTTTCAGTTACAAGTCCTACGCTCTAACTAACTACACCATCACAGTTATTACTATTAATGGATATGAGAATAGTATTAACAACAATATTGAGATGATGAAATAGTTATGTATCACGATTAGTATTCACACCCTTAAATTATCTTTGGCATTTAGTGGATTTCTTACCAATATCTTTGCCCACTTGATGTTATATGCATGCACACAGCCAGCTCTTAATTAACCAGCTTACGATGATTTACTTCGAGTCTCCCCTCAGCCACAGGTTTGAAGTGTAACAGGTACCAAGCTTAAACAAAGTACCTACTCAGTGAAAATATTTGAAGTAATAATTTAAGGGAACATCTTTGAGATCCATTTAATTGAAATTCTGGTTAATCAAGGGCTGGATAGTCAAAAGTTTATAATGATGTGAACTGACAGAGCTTTGTATGTTTTCTCTAGGTTAGACTATGGAGGGCCATCAAGAGAGTTCTTCTTTCTGATATCGCGTGAATTGTTCAACCCTTATTATGGCTTGTTTGAGTACTCGGCTAATGATACATACACTGTACAGATCAGTCCTCTGTCTGTGTTTGTTGATAACTATCATGAATGGTTAGTAACAGGCATCACAGAACTAATTGAAGGAAATATATTATGGATAATAATGTCGGAATTATACTAAGTAAATAGCAGAGACAATTAATTGATTTCACTTTTATGCTGAGTACAGTTTCTATATACTTTTAAAAATACAAGTAAATACTAGTGTTTGTTTAAGATTGAAGTACAAGTATAAAGTATACTTTATAATAGTGTTGGTCAGTGAAATAGAAATATAACAACAATAGTATCGAGTAGGTTTTATTTATTTATACCATTTTATTAATATAACGATTGAATTCTTTAAATTCAATCAACATTTAATGTGTCTTTAGAAAGCTATTTGGAAGAGTCCATTTACTGTCTTAAAAAATATTTGTACACAGTTATATAAACCTAGCCTTATTATAAAGTAGTTATTTTTTCTTTAGTTTATTCTATCCACGGCATATTTCTATTGTTCATTGCTTTCTAGTAATTTGTTCTTTTTATACTTGGCCCTTAGGGGGTTTATGTTAATGCAATAATATCTGCAAACATTTGTTTTAGAAGTTGCACTGAAATACATTTCAAAGGAAACTAGATGTACTTCAACAGGTGTTTTGTTAAGCATGCAGTACCATATATACTTGTGTATAAGTCGACCCGGTATATAAGTTGGGGCTAATTTTTGACCCTGTAATTCTTTCCTCCAGCATATGCTCACCGTATAAGTCGAGGTCAAGTATTGGCTTAAAATCCCTCAAATCCCTATAAATTTCTTCACCGGCAGCGACACACACAAGCACACACAGATAGAGAGAAAGACACTGTACACACACACACATGATTTGGCTTTGATGTTATAACTAATATAAATAAACAAACTTGTGCCACCAAACAAGCTTGATTGTAGACTCCCTTTAACTGACAAGTGTTCTTAATTAAATGTTTCACAGCAAGTGGCCAGCAAGGTTTGCAATATCAACAGTGATTTTTATATTATCGCTAATCATCTGGTGGTACCGGTAGTTAACAACCTGTGACTATCAAGTATTATATTACATACAGACTGGCATGTTTGTGAGATCCAAATAACAGTTTAGTGAAAATAAATTTTAATTTATTGGCTAAGACTAGTAGGCAGAGATGTAGCGATTTTGTTCCAACTATCGCTCACACAAACACACTCACACAAACATGCCTGATTGTCACTTCAATTGGCAAGTGTTATTAATTCATTGTTTCACAACACATCTGGAGGTACTGGTAGGTAACAGCGCATGACCATCAAGTATTGTTACATAAAGACATGTTTATGAGATCCAAATAACAGTTTGGTGAAATTTTTTGTTATTTATTGAATAATAATGGGTTAGTAGGCAGTGATGCGATGATTTTATTCTAACCTTGGCTTATTGGGTTGAATCCTAGTGTTGTGTGTCAAGTATGGCCGAAAACATCTTTCCTTCAGCTGGTAGGAAATATGACGCGTGTATAAGTCAAGGTGCTTCTGGGAACTCCCTTTTCACTACCCAAAGAATCAACTTATACATGAGTATATACGGTATATGGCTGATCAGTGGTGCAATTATTTGACTGCGATGGCTTGGTTATCAAGATATTTTTATGTCCATATTATAATTATTATTATTACCTATCTCTGCTGATATAAGCAGTAGATAAATCAGTGAGAAATAAAATGTTCTACAATACATTGTACATTATTACCATTAATCAGGTGTGTAATATCTGTATAGGATGTACAGATGAATTAATGGAGCAGTTAATTTTGTATCAAACAGGTTCAGATTTTCAGGACGTATCATAGCTCTAGCTCTAATACATCAGTATTTGTTAGACGTGTTCTTCACTAGACCTTTTTATAAAGCTCTGCTCAGAATGTAAGTAGCATTGTTTATCAGATATGTAGTGTAAACACCTACTGTTACATATCATTTGTGCCTAAGTAGCTGCCACACACACACACACACACACACACACAAACACAATGCTGTATTTAGTTATTGTACTAATCTGTTGTCAATGCCTTTTACAGTCCACCTTCACTGAGTGACCTAGAGTCTTTAGATGCTGTTTTCCATCAAAGTTTACAGTGTATTAAGGAGAGTGATATAACAGACATGGGACTAGATCTGACATTCTCTGTTAATGAAGAGGTGTTTGGACAGGTATGTTATTAATGTCCAAAGATGTGAAAATATGGGTGTCTAGCTGGGAGAAACCTGGGAGCACTGATAACTTAGTGGATTGATCAGTGTGTGCCAAACATATAGGTTATGTTTCAAATACCTGTATTTCCGTCTACTTACCTTGGGAAGTCATACTTTGGGCAGATGTCCTCACTTTTTGTTTCATAGTTTCAAATTTTCAGGACTAATACACCTATGCTCACAAATATCATAAATGATGTCAAAATGTGTAAATGATCACCCAAACATTAAATAATCCAGTTCCAAGTGCTGATTAATCGACTTTTAATGGCCAGTGGGCACTGCCATTTTGAAACTAGACAGAGACTGGAAGCTCCTGAATGCTGACGTCACTTGAACTCAGCAGCTTGACCATTAGTCTGTAGAGCCCGTACAAAAGTATGTAAACAAGTGTGGGCAAAGAATTATTCCAGGACAAAACGCAATTATCTTGTTAAAACTATGCCATGAATGACATACAAACATATCAGTTTGAGCCGGAAGGAACCTTAGAAGAGGAAGATGATTCCAATTGTTTAAAAGAAAGCGGAATCGTTGAAGAAACCTCAAGGAGAACTGGGAACACTGACTGGTGTCTGTGAGAACTCTGCGAAGCAATGGATTCCGAGAGCAACTAAAATCTACGTCAGTCTACAGATTGCTCATATGACGTCAGAGTATTTCATTTTTCTCCTTCCTGCCTTCTAATCTGGCTCCCAGTCCAGCCATAATGGAGACCCTCCAGCAATCTGGATTATTTCCCTGTATCTATGATATGAGGTATATTTCGTGATTATTATTGTTTTTTCAGATGGTGAACTGTCCTTTAATCATTGTGTGTAATAATTATTCCATGTGGTTTTTTTTTAAACTAACATACTCCATTGCTAAGTTCTTCATTTATAATTTTATTGTTGTTAATTTCTTTATTATACAGTATATGCTTTAAATTCTACACTATAAATGAACATGATAATAATATTTACAACTAAAGTATGATTATCAAGAGAGAGGCTGCAGAATTTGTATCATGTCACATTTACTAGGTATAATACACTGAACTGTATTTGGGTCAGACATATTTTTTTGAATAAACACTTGTTAGACTTTTGTTTTGTTTCTTGTTGACACCACTGTCATGTTTCAGTGAACTTTATAGACAATAATTATTATTGGATGTATATTAAGTGAAATTGGTGAAAATATATATTTAAAGTTGTTGGATTTGTGTGTTTTGAATCTTATTTTCTGTGTCCCACTGCCTCAGTGAGTTATTATTTACTGACACTATTTGATGTGATACACACACACACACAGAGGGTGTGTTTGATGCAATTCCACATTCTATTTGATAAATGTATTGGTATTTTACCAGATGTTTGCTGGCAGTTATTGTATTTTTGGTATCATAAACTCACTGTTCAGATACGATGGAACAATATTTTAAGTGATATAATTCGGGTGGAGAGAGGCACTCATCAGGGAGGTCTCTCGTGCCCTTTTTTGTTTAATATTTTTTATAAAAAAATGATTGTGGAACTTTCAAACACTATTGGAGGCATTTGCATAGATAACACATTATATAACATTTCTTGTTATGCTGACGATGTCTTACTGACAAGTACAACAGTAACAGGTTTACAAAGGCTCATCGATATAGCTGATAAATATATATCATCTCATGGTTTGTGGTTTAACCCCATAAAGACCCACTGTATTACATTTGGTAAAACCAGTTTTGTGAAAGACACTGAATAGTCTTTAGACGGTCCTGTTTTAACTCAGTCAACAAATATTACGTACTTAGGTGCTAACTTGTCTAATAATAATTACAACCATATTGAATCAAGAATTAAGTCATGTAGAAAAGCTTTCTATGCTATGCAGTCAAATGAATTTTACAAGGGTGGTTTGGTGCCAGATACCATGGCTCACATATGGAAGACTATAATTGAATGGCCATGACAATTTAATTAATAGAGTGTGAGCAGTATGTGATAAACACGGAATTTCTATGATGAAATATATATTTGACGATAATTATGTAAAAAGGTGCAAAAAAGGGACCTATTGTTTTAATGTCTCACTAACCTGCTGGTTGACATCATGTTGCCTGCTATTTGTTTTGTTTTTCTCTGATGTACTAACATACTATAATACTATGTTTAGATTACAGAGAGAGAGTTAAAGCCTAATGGTAAGAACATAGCAGTAACTGAGAGGAATAAAAAGGAATACTTAGAACGTATTGTAAGATGGCGAGTAGTGAGAGGAGTGTCAGAACAAACTGATTGTCTTGTTAGAGGATTTTATGAGGTAAATATATATATATATATATATATATATATATATATAAAACTGTTTTTAGCTTGTGTGTCTCCTTAATTCGAATTATCTCAAACCTCTCTAATTGTATATTAAAGAATCAAGTTTAACTTGAAATAAATGACTCGAAATAACTGATTAATAATGATGTGTTTGGTCAATTTGAGCACAAAATATTTATTGATTCCAATTCATTTGTATATAAACTGCTAATTTGCTGAACCGAATGAACCTGTAATAAAATTCTTGTTCCCTTATTTAATTTTTCTTTCTGTATACGAATTCAGAGGTTAATGTCAGTTTACAACATTGGAAGTTGACTGTGTTTAACCATACACCTGTCTCACTTAATACATACTGAAGTATGTTATTGTATAAAACTCTATTATAATACTGTATACTAACGAGCTAATTTGACCTCATCATTTGGCTACATCAATGAATAATCAGACCAGACAACACTGTTCTGATAGTATTATATTCGATAGCTCCCACAAATGCATAAAAGTTTGTATTTATGCATAAAAATTTGTAGTCATCAAATAAATGTATTTAATACTTGACTGAAGTGAATGTACATAATTAGAGGATGATGTATATTATTCATATATACTTTTATATTTGTTAGGTTATTGATCCACGTATAGTAACCATATTTGATGCAAGAGAACTGGAATTGGTGATAGCTGGTACAGTAGAGATAGACATAGCTGACTGGAGATGTTATACTGAGTATAGATCAGGCGAGTACTGTGAACTCGAATAAATAACCTGATGTTAGTTTTTTTGTTTACTGTATAAGACTCACTGGACTTGGATATGAATAGCAGCCAGCTTTGAATAGGGTCTGGGCTTATTGTGATATTTAAATAAATATGGTCACAGGCTTTATTAACCCCTGGGGGTCCCATAGTTGTGAGCAGTATTATGTTACTGGATAATGACATAGTAGCGTTTATGATAATGTTTTGACAAGTTGCATGCACAATTCAATTCAATTGTTTGGTCAATGATATAATTATCTCTGAAACTGATGGTGTAATTAAAGTTGATATATTATAAAAGCCAGTTGATAACCCTATCTAAATACAACTTAACCTCAAATGTTTAGAAAGATAATACAGTATTGTTCCATGAAGCGTTGTTTAACCAGGATCAAGTACATGGAAATAAATATGGAAACAATTTTGATATTTGCGGGTTAACTTTAGGAAAATCAGAACACTGACAGGCAAATGGATGACGGATTAAATCCACCTTCATTTTAATTATTACCCAATAATGCTGCTGGATAAAGCTGTGACTTTCAATTTTGTTTCAATTATATAATTTAATAAGGTAATAATTTATTGTACTTACAAAATCCAACTAATCCATGGTGTACAAAAACTTTACTAGGTGTGTAATATTTGGAACTATTACTTAACTGAGCTGTTTACTTGGAAGTCAAGTATGAATTAAATATATATTATTATCATTACTGCATATATTATGATGTACGACCAGTGTGATTTAACATAAGTACATGTGTATAGAACACTGCTAATTTATAGGATTATTGGTGGATGAGTTTATTATTACACAAATAATCAGTTTCTTCTTTCATATTTGACCAAATGTTTGGAAGACAACTTTGTGATCAAATTAATTGAAATTCCTAGTTAATTGAATGTTGGCTGCATTTTCAGATCTATTATTGTTTCCATGCTTATAGGTATTTATTATTAAAAATAAAATATGACATTTTTATATCCATTGTACATTAGGATATCATGATCACCATGTCGTTATTCAATGGTTTTGGACTGCTGTTGAAAGATATGACAATGAGAGAAGACTGAGACTCTTGCAGTTTGTAACGGGAACAAGCAGCATACCCTATGAAGGTTTCTCTGCCTTACGGGGCAGCAATGGACCACGTAAATTTTGCGTCGAGAAATGGGGAAAGATCACAAGTCTACCAAGGTACATTTAGGCATATGAATATGTGTGTGTGCATGTATATAATATAGTAAGTAAAGTATTTTAAAGTACATAAAATAGTAATGTTTTATTAGTAATAGAAGTAATTATTTATTGTGAGCATGGTCAGAGTAATCAAATATCTAGTTCTCATCTATTATCATTTAAAACAAGAAGTTACTTTTCAAGCACCTGAGGTAGGGTGTGAAAGTAGTGTGTTCTATGCTGGGAATATTAGCAAAGTTAAAAATACTGTTCCCTGTTGGAAATATTATTAGTGGTAGAGTGTAAAAGAGCTGTTCTACAATGGGAATATTACCAATATTACAGAGATGTTCTACCATGGGAACATTACCAACAGTAGAATGTAAAAAATTATTTTATTTCAAACAAAGACACTGATTTACTAAGATTTATGTGGATGCGTTTAATTGAATGAGCATGTTTTTATTTCTGATTTGATGGTTCCTTGATTTATCTATGATGGATCTTCGATAAACAATTCTGTAAATCAGGGGTTAGTGTGCAGCATTTAAATTAGCCACATTTCATTTAACATGTAACTTATTTTTCTATTTTATTCCATTTCAGGGCACATACTTGTTTTAATCGTATAGATCTACCTCCTTACACATCGTTTGAGATGCTGTTTGAGAAGTTGTCCATTGCTGTTGAGGAAACGAGTACCTTTGGCATGGAATAGTTTCCATTCAAGTCTAATCATGACCCATGCAACAGGAAAAATCGTTCTACATTACAGTTGTCATATTTTTCTGTAAATCTCTTGGGGAATATATTTGCAGTCTGTCACAATGTGCATATACTAACACTGTGTTTAAACAGTGCTAATATAGTAAATATGTAATAAATATATGTGATTCTGGTATTTGTTAAACATGTAATAATTTGTTCTCTTACAGTCAAAAATAAATGTACTCAATTGTCAATTAACTGGATGGCTGGAGGATTAATTGGAACCCAGTTTAATAAGAAAGTCAGCTGACTTGATTAATGTATTAAGTAGATCATCAACAGAGTTGGTGCTGTCCTACATCAGTAAACATTATTCCAATGGCTGATGTCCAATATGAGAATGGTCTTTACCCAAATATTTATAAACCCTTACAGATTTATACACATTCTGAATTATAATTTTTCTTGGTTGTTTAAACCTGACCATGATTATATTGTTGATGATACTATTGATTACCAAGTGTCGATGTTTATAAACATCCATTGAGCTCTTTTCTTTGACTAACGTAATTAGCATCACTCATCCGTTAGCCAGGCTTTCGTCTACAGCATTACGTGTTCAGCAAATCTTATTGTATTACAGCATCTGTGATCAAAAGATGTCGGCTATGTTGAGTTTTGGTGTTCTGTACCTCACGCAATAAGGCATTGTAACATAACATTCCACCGTTCATGTCAGTGAATGTAATGTATTCACTTATGTATGTAATGTCTCTGTGTGTGCGTGTTTGTGCAGAGTATATTACAAAATCTAGTCTTTCATAGTCTGTACTTTGATAATGGCATTTTGACGTCACCAAAACTCAGCAGGTAGATAGTGAATCAGTTCATTGACGGCAAGGAAACTGATTGTTGATTGAATCTTGCAGAATGTTTCCAATGGAAATAGGTTAGATGTTTGTGGTCGGTGGAGATTTAAATGTTAAAAGATGTGGTTACCTTATGGTTAGGTGTTTTGGTATTATCGACTCTGCTGTATCTTGTCATAGCATATATCTCTATTGTCTGTGTGTTAGGTGCTGTGTCTGCATTTGTCAAATACAATGTCATTTTAATTATAAGCGCATGCCTAACTTGCAGCTGATACAGGATATAGCTAACTGCATTTACTGATTTTTTTTATAAATTGTTAAATTGAATTTTATATCTTTGTTGCACAAAATCATGTCATGTGATCACTCGTGAAAAATGTTATTTGTGTGTGTGTGTGTGTTTGTTTGCAAACAAAAATCTAAGAGCAATGTATATTTTGATATTTATTAATTTATTTACAGTGCATTTATTGTTACATGCTATGATAGGTTGATAAGTTGTACGTTGTCATTTATATGCCTGATTATATTACATACGTGTATCTTGTAAGTAATTCTGGCTAATAACTTATAAATGTTTCTCATTTTCATTTCATAACTCACTTTATAGAATAAGGTCTACTGCTTGGGGTTTTTGAATAAAGTTGTTGTGTCTTGCTGAAGAATATGAAAAAATACTTTTTTCAGATTCTCGTCCCAAAATAGCTTATACTTGTGATATTATGTTTTTGATATACTAAACTATGTACAAAGAAACAGATAAACAAACTATTGGTGCAGAAATATTAATGAAAGTCTACACTCGTGAACAGGGACTGGATTAACATAGGTGTTTAGTTCACATTTGATTAACACTCTGCATTAATGATGTACCAGCTTCCATATTAGTAAACCATCTTTAAATCTGTCACATATTGGGCTGTGATCAGTATTTATCTATACCTGGCACCATGTTGATGAATATCTTCAGTTTATTCTTGGCTCATTGCGCTGCATATAATTCATGATGCTCCAAATCCTCTTTATTCAGAATGTAAATATTACACACAAATTTCATCTATCGTGTTTTATTTTACTCACTGTTATCATGTCAGCAAAAATAAACCACAATCAGTTGTAATACACATTGTACATCACCCTCAGTTAAAAAATAATGACCATATTAAATATCTATTCAGTTCTAACAAAGTACTAATATTAAAAAAAAAAGTTTTACCAGTATCATCCGAGTTTTAAAAATAACCAATTTTTAATAGTAATATGATGACCATGATAAGGTTATCATGATAACCTGGTATTCATTTGGTGAAGCGAACAACATGATAGGACACAGAAAACATTAAAATGTTATTTCACTGCTTTGGGTCATTGACCTGGCTCATTAGTACTGGAGGTATGGACCAGTACAATTTCTCTCCATCAGACACGTGGTCACTACCACCCGAGTTCAAATCTCGGCATATCTGAAGAGTGTTTCATCTTTGAATTCACTTCATTATCTTTGAAGGTTGCCGGTGCCATTTTGCCTACCATGTGTACAAAAGTAGCCGTGAAACATCATTTCATCATCATTGCTCACCCTTAGATAGACACTTGCACATCGTAAATCCCTGTTTCGTCATCAAACCTTTTCAGAAGATATTCCGTTTCTAACTTTCAGTTACACGAAGTGCTTAAATAATAAGTAATCCATTGTCCTACAGGTGGATACTTTTTAATGGCTAAGTGAAGTATTTTCATGGATAATAGATGGTAAGATAGAATGGTGAATCTTGAGACTGTCTTCTCAACATTGGACTTTACCACATTTGAGATCAAGGTACTGCTTGCATTATCTCATGGACGTGTTGTGTGTGTGAGAAGGTTGTGTAACAGGACCTTCAGTTTTCACCCTTGACTTAAAACTGCTAGCTAGTTAAATCAGTACGGTATAAATGACTGCTTGTGTCTTGAGGAATCATCTTCATTGAAAATTTATTTAGGGATTTCCGTACCCATTTTGGATGTTACTATATATCAAGCACCTTCATTATGGAACATGTTCTGTGGCACTTGTACAGTAGTGAGAATGCCAATCTTCTAGTTAAATTATAAATAATTGATAAAGATACTAATTAACACTATCATTAGGAATGGCCGTTATTTTACGTGGCTTAGCTATCTCAAATGAGGGAGACGCATATGGTCTGTAATTTGCTGCTTCACCACAACTCCTACTATAATGTCACGGCAGGGATTTGAACCTCCGACCTCCCGCACAGCATGACCATGAATAAAAAAAGTCCCAAGCTCTTGCCCACTAGGCCATAGAGGCAGTCAAAAAGATAAGTTCCCAGTGAAGATTTTAAGCTGATAAGCTTCCTTATGTTCTGTGTGTCGGTGGGTAAACAATTTTATGGTATTGGGCAGCCCTATAAAACATCTTTTAAATGAAAGTTTCATGTCTAGTTCTTAATCCCTTAATCTTTACCAAAAAAAATTAATGTGATAAGTATTTAAGTTCTCTTCAGGTGACTCTGTTCTGCCTATTAACTGCAGATAGAATTATACCTTCTTGAAAGAGATCAGATGGAAGTCGGATATTTATGCTACTACATCTACCTATCTTATTAATATCATCTGACCCCATGAAGTCAAAATAGTTCGCTATTTTTTAATTCCAAATTATTATATAAAAAAACAGGTTTAGAGCACAAATGACCAGATCCCTTACATTTTACAGCTTCTGTGATAATTAAAGCTCGACGCAGCTGCTTCTGCTGAACTAAGATGCTCATATTTAAAACAAACAATACATGTTATAAATGCAGAAGTATTGTATCCGTACAATTTCCTATATTTATCCTATATTTAGTTGCCCATTTATTAATTTTTTCATAAGGTAGGTGTAATATGAGGCAGTTCTCCCCCTTAAAGTCTTGTTAAATTGCACAACAGTTTCTGTACACCATAAAACAGTGATTAATTGTGTGTGTGTTTTAATCAGCTTGTCTCAAAATTCACTCCAGGTGCACTTCATCTCAATCCCAAGTCAACGTATTTCATCTGCATAATTCCTTGCATAAAATCATTCTGGAGCCATCTTTAAAAAATCATAGGAATCTACATTTGACCAAACTGAGTAAATATCAATGTGAATTGGATGATGGAATTTTAAGTGTCGGTGTAACCTATGTGACGTAAGCAAATGCTACATACTGCATAGAAAGTGAACACCTTTATGCTGTCCAATACTAGCCAAGAGCAAGTGAGTCCGTTGTTTAGACTCTGCAATGGTCTGACCAGAGACCATAATGGCTGAGAGCAAATTACCTAAGGAAGCCCACTACTGGAAAAAACTTGCCTTCATGGTCATACAGGTCAAGTTTCCCAATACACTGTCTCTTGGTCAAGGGTCTAGAACCTGATTTTAAAAAATTCAACACCTTTTGGGGATATTCTAATAAAGACTTAAATAAAGGAAAGCATGTACATTTGTTGGTGAACCCACCAGGTCACAACATGACAAGTTCACCAACCTGCGTGAGGTGGTTCAGTCAGGGAACTAGCCAGAAATTGAAAGGTTCTTGGTTCAAATCCATCTACCAGTTTTAACAGACATTAGCCCGATAAGCACACACACACACATATATATATATATATATAGAGAGAGAGAGAGCATTAAAGACGTGGTGCTGCCATTAAATAAAAGTATAAAAGACCATTGTGTGATTTTCTTGCTGAACCCTGTACCATATATTGGAAGAAAGCATATTCATCGCCAAGTGTAAGAAACAGCACAATAATTGACATGGGAACATTACATGATCAAAATATGGCAGAAATTGTTATCGTATTCATAAATTGTTAAATAGCGTAAGTGCATCTGTTATTATTTTCCTGTGTTGATAAACAATAGTGTAGTGAATAATGAAACCTGATGTTGTTAGATAATTATGTTTATGATGGAGGACCAAGCTGTTCCTGAATATGCCGTGTATTTTTAATACTAACGAAGGTGTATCATGTATATTGATGATACATATATGAAAATAGTTTTTTGAGATGTAGTATTTAAATTGGGCAGTCAGCATACTGTAGGTTTTATTGTCAATCATTCTGCTAATATGACATTCACCAGAGTAACAGTAATATATATATATATATAAAAGAGTAAGATAGTGAAGCCAGGGATTGTGCTAAATCCCTAAAACTTTCAGTGAATTCATGAAATCACTATATACAATTAAGTGATTTCATGAAATTTCTGGTTTCACAATCTTATTGTAATACATATATATATAAATATATATATTACAGTAAGATTGTGAAACCACACACACAGTTCATTATGTTGAAGATGATCATTTTAAATATGTATTGACCTGAGTATCTAATTGATGTATTAGTCCTACATATGTACTTTTCATGTTATGGGCTCCCCTTAATGACAAGTTGTGTATGTGTATTAAAGTAACCCCCCCCCCCACACACACACAAACGGCTGTGTTTTTCTGTGCACGTGTAATTTTGTATATGTCCATCATCCAAGTCATATTTCTATTCACTATCATGTATCAACAATCACCTTTAATAACCAACAACAATATATAACATATTACCTCCAATATACAGCCTCTATATACTGATAATCCTTACATCATATTAACCTTAACCCCACCCCCAAAGTTCTGATGATGCTTCTCGTATACTGTGTTACCACCTGAACATACTGCACAATTAATGTGTTATCTAAATGTCATTACCTATACTTTGGTATTGCTTGTGTTCAGTATATTATTCTAATTCAGAATTATGCAAGTGATAGATAAATGATTAACAAACTATGAGGAAAAAATGTTTTGTTTTATTGGGGAACACACACACACACAGATTACTTGGCTGGTATCTTTTACATTTTTATTGTGAACTCATTACAGTTCTGCTTCTTCACATTAATTAAATTAAGACTATGAAATGACTAGTCTGTTTTGTTTATGGATGGAAGTTTATATTTTACAACATTCCTTCAAATTTTAATTGTCTTCTATCACATTGAAAAAGTCTGTGCGCATTCTATAATCCATGTCTGTTACATAAAAGATTTAAAGTTAATTAATAATCTAGCTGCCATTAGAATTATGCAAAAAACTATCTGGTGTCAAAATAGAGCTTCTGTGCTACTTATTTCTTTTTGAAGGAGTACTATTTAATGATCAGTTAATAGTAGAAATTAATTATGTTTATTGAAATTCTTCTTCCCTCGAAAAACCCAACAAAAACATTGAGTATAATATTTCACCATTTTGACCGCAAGAAATCATTATATTACACATTCAGTGTAATGTGTTATGTACGTTTTAAGTGTCCTAAATTTGATATTTTTAATAGGAATTTAATTCATTGCAATGCAACATTAGTATCACGCGCATGCACGTGCACACACAGACATACACCACTGCTGAGGCAAAATTACTTTGTAGCTCTTCAGCATTCATTGATGATATACTTTGGCTGGCTATTTTCAGATTTCTTACATGCTAAAAGACTGTTTGTGTTGAAAGTAGCACATTATCAAATGACATTGACATGATAACTCTTATAATAATACAGAATATTAAATATGATCTAAACAAATAAATAATGGAAAGACTGGCTTAAAATTTAGATACTGGTATGTTTTAAATTGAGTGTGAGCAGATGAATTTTTATATTTCACCTTAACTCTGATGACTCAGTCTGATTTGTTTAGCCTTGTTTCTAGTTACACCCCCGGAACATATGGTTGAGTGGTGATAGCATAGAGAAACACACCTCATAAACATATGAGCCAAATATAATCCCTGAACCTGGGAGTTTGTATTGATGTGCTCCGACCTCTGAACCATTGGAAAGACTCCGTTCTGGTGACACCAGGGACATATAGCTGAGAAGTAACACCATTGTGAAATCATTACCATAATCACAGATAACTCTCAGACTCGAACCATGAGCTGGAGGTTTGTGGCACACAGCTCTAATCATTGTACTATAGAAGTGCTGGATAATTTGGAAATAATCGTTAGTCCTGCGCCTCAACTCGTTCTTTTACATTCTAAGGACTTAACTTGAATTTCTTTACTTGTTTGAATTCTAGAACACTATCACCAACTCCCATATGGGTATACTATATATAGCTACCAGAATTATACCTATATAGGCTACAGTGGTAAATCAGTAACCTGTTGATGGAATTAAACTCGGGTACTTCAGTTTTCTAGTGTGCCAGTTTATTTCTGAGCAACCCCCACAAAACTAAGATTTTATGAGCATGTAGTTTATTTATGGTAGCCTCAGCTCTAATCATATACACCATATACATATTGCTGAGCGGAAACATCTCACAAACACAGCCATTACTGGGATTTGAACCCTGGCATAGATGTCTCCAATACGGCACTCTAACCACTGCACTACACAAGTGTCCAAACTGATGTTTATGATGAAAAGAAAGCCATAGAAGATCACAATTAATGAGGAACACATCAACAAATAAGCTATAAAAGATACACACACACACACACACAGTTGATACAGATTTTTTTATAACCGAAACTAGTCGTGATATTTGGCTGAGTGAAAATACTACTATTTCTGTTAGTGTCAGAGGTATTAGAATTATTATCATAATATATATTACATGTACTTATATATATGCTTTATTTCCAATTATAGCTGCATTATATATGTACTAAATGTATAATTTGTTTTCTATTTAGGTAGTGGTCGTTTGGTCTTAATTCTGTAAGAATGATAAACATCACGAAAACCTGAGCCCACGCCTTTATTATATGTAACACACACACACACACACACACACACACACAGAGACAGACAGACACACACAGATTTATTTATTTAGTAAAATAACATTTAAATCATAACAGTGTTAAGATCTCGGAGGACCAAATTTGTTTAATGTTTCTATAACTAAACTGAGATGATCAAAGAAGCTGCCAACACTAACACGGAGTACTCTAGCTTCTAATGCACTCCATTTACTGGAAAAAATAATAAAAACACAAAATCTATTACAATAAAATGTCTCATCATATATCGCCCACTTTTTGTGATAGGTTTGGTTAAATGGCCAGAGCAATCTCTAAAGAGACGACAACATGAAGAAGTACAAATATGCCTAATGTGGCATACCCAATAAATATGTGGCCAATGTTGTGGGTCTGGAGACAACATACATTATGATGAATTATTTCATTCCACAAAGATAGAATTATTCTAAATTGAAATCTTATAGTGCAAGCCATTGTGCAAGCCACAAATATATAACAGTTACTTATAATTTAACTAACGTCCATGATATACAGCTGAGGAGTGTTATAATCATATATTTAATACAAACTAAACGGAAAACATGCAAATAAATATCATTATGTAATTTGGCCATAATACATACACAATAAGGCAATGTCCCTTCACCTCCATGCTACGTGTGAGGACTGATTTTTTTGGTTCTTTGTCAACTCGGAGCGAGTTAAATGCTATTTTGGCTTCTGCTGTTGTTGGAAATGGTACACACAACTCTCTGATGTTATTGTCAAGGTCTGTGATAATACTGACACATACTCACATAGACACACACACACACACACACACACACACATGCATACACACTGCTCACTTGTACAGAATATATGATAATTCAGATTATATATATCATACTTGAAAGATGCTCTTAAAGATTCATTGGAAATAGCTCACACAAGTCAGAAACACCAATTCTTCAAACCCGAGTCAGACACCTAACATAGCTGATTGCTTGAACACTATAATGTTCTAGCTATTGTATGCTGTGACTGCATGGTAATTCGAGACAAGAGTGTATAGTTCTAGATATGTCTTCAGGTTGTGTGTCCAGAATACCCTAAGAGTGAGAATCCTCAGAAATAGTGTGTCATAACAAGCACCTCATTACCTGTGATGCCATATCTGTCTGTTAGTGTTAGCACAGCAAAGTATTAATGACTACCATTGGTCTCCCTATATTCATTCAGGACCAAAAATTCAACTTTTCCAATATACAATCCTTTGTGCTTGCATTTTGTCAATGTGGACACTTTGAGGAACTAAATCACACAAAACTTTAATCAGCCAGTTTGAGTGTAATTGTACATACATGATAATATCTTTGAATGACAACAGTTTCCTCTTATATTTATTTTTATTCTCTATAAATACATATACACAATGAAACTCCATATTTCCTGGTATTTATCCAGTTCTGGGAAATGCTTTCAATAATTTGGAAAATCACACAAACTGTTAATTTCCATAGAAACATTTTGATCAATATTACGTTGTGTATCTGTCCACCGAAACAACTGTCGAAGCTTAATATCTCATGAATATGCTCGTTAATAAAAATCTTACTTATAATTAAGTAAGTGTTTAAAAAGCATCATATCAGAGATAATTTGCAGCTTACTAATTGAAGCAGCTGGACAAATTAATAACTGCTATGAACTTAATCTTGACCAGCAAATGACAAAGGAATTTTAATGTGATGATAAAACAACAATGATTTTTGAAAACCCGTTAACAACAATTCAGAGTCAACCTTTAAAACAAAACATATGGGCACTTAATGTAGACCAATGAGGTGGTCATTAATCAAGGGTTTCATTATAAAGGATGTTGAAATGGGAAACTTAAATAGACCACACTGGTTGTGTATGCCTGAAGACACATGCACAGACACACTTTATGGGACACTGTTAAAATCGTTTACATTATTATGTATAATATGTCTGCGTATTTAAACTACAACACTATTGTTTATAATTGAACTTTGAATATATTTATTGCAAAATTGTAACACAATAATTATAGATAAATGTATGTTTTTTTCTGAAATGTAATTGTCCATCAAATTTCTTGTGAAATTTCAATAACAGCCCAATTATAAAGCAATAATAACTAAAGTGGATGAGATAGTATGTCCCATGCATGTTTTAATGACAATTTATCATGTTACCTATCTGTAACTAGAACTGGAATTTTTAATGGAAACCAATTATATTTATGTTCGTAATTACAATGGATCGCCATAGGAGCTGACTAGATTCTGACGAAATATATTTCATAATGAAGAACTGCAGTACTCAAAATAAGACTAACTTGGTATGACAGACTGACATTTACATATATTGTCACTGTCAACAATAAAACAGCACATCCTACTACAGACAACAACAATGTCTGAGCTCTGAATTATCACTCACAGACAAGTAGCTTTCTATTGATCCTGGTTTCTGTAATCAATAAAACTAATCAGGAAATATCATACATACTTCAGATGCCTATATATATATATATATATATATATATATATATATATATATAAGAGAGAGAGAGAGAGAGAGAGACATGAAGGATATATATATAGAGGGAGATAGATAGAGAGATGGGGAGAGAGTGAGAGAGAGATAGAGAGATAGAGAGAATTAACATAATTTAGTTTACATAAATAAACAGATACACAGTCATGATTAGAAGTTTAAAAGAGACATTAAAAATTTGGCTGAAGTTCAATAACTAATAATAATAATACGTTAAGTCACTTCCGTTGTTACACATCGAAGACTATCATCAGTAATTTGAAATAATTTAGGGGGAAATATTATATACATAATTACATCCATGTATAGGGCACACTTGAGTAATCAGAGAAATATACATGCTATGAGTGATGAAAATAACAGTTTTAATAACAATAGTATACACACACACACACACACACACAACTTGAATTTTCAGCTATGTAATGTACAGAGACAGCTTAGACTAGATGCTGCTCACTTTTTCTCCTTTTTTATTAATATATTTTATTTTCAAGTTTATAGTCTGACATAAACCAATCATTTTGTTTTTCTAAGTTCAAAATATACACTGATTAACATTACAGTGTTTCTTGTTTCATCCCCCTCCCCCCTCCAGTACAGACAATCTATCATTAACCATCAGCCCTGTGTAAATATGATTTTTAAATCTACCGTTTGCAGAACACTAATCAACTACATCCCATCAATACCCAACAAAAGATTAGGATTCAGATCATTGATATTAATTATAGAATATCACTTATGTGGTCACAATTATGGTAAATAAACTTTGGAGATACAATAATTGTTAGATTACACAACATTTATTTGACAATATATTAATCATAATGCATTTGATGATAGGTTTATCATTATCGTTGACTTGAATATGTCTCTATGTACACCACTTCTGTGACATTATCATTCCAAGCTGTAAATATTTTAAAGCAAATACATTCTTCGGTAATGATGCTATTGGCTAATTGGCATAAAATAACAAAATATGCATTTTATAACTATTACGCTGTCTTTTTCATAATCCTTAACCAT
This sequence comes from Paralvinella palmiformis, assembly GCA_025642065.1. Classification (NCBI taxonomy): domain Eukaryota; kingdom Metazoa; phylum Annelida; class Polychaeta; order Terebellida; family Alvinellidae; genus Paralvinella; species Paralvinella palmiformis. The sequence continues at coordinate 429,909 of JAODUP010000611.1, forward strand.
GAAAATGTGGTTTTATCTCAATCATTATCATGTATACTGCCAGAGATATTGAGATAATGACAGTGATATTAGAACTAAATAGATATGCTAAAAGTACCTTATAGTTATTGACCTTGAAAAGTTTTTGTGACAGTATCATACATACTTTCAACAATATTGAATGAAATAGATATTTCAATAATGGAGGCACTAATTTGTATATAAAAACATTTCCCAAAGGTTGTTGGAATGACAACCCAACTGGATTTCATGTGATGTTAAATCAACCAAAAATCCTTATACTATAAAAACATTCATAGGTTCACAAAATGGCAAATGGACTAAAGCTTCTGTTGGCATAGCTCTCTGGATCACAGAGATACACAGGATGCTCTCACCATGTCAAGGATTGGAGTATGAAGGGGAGGTCAGGACAGTTAGGCAAAAGGTTTTAAGAGTGTGTTTAGACAGCACTAAGTATAATTCATAAGCAGGGAATAAAACAAATCTCACAACCCACTTCATATTAGTGATCCATATTTCTTTTTATTCTGTGCTGCATTGGATAATCAATTAATTATATTAATGTTTATTGATAACATATAAATAACTTTACTACTGTTATGTTTTGTTTCATATCCCTATATAAAAATGATTGAAAATGTAAACAAATTAGTCAATAGACACATCAGAATTCTCATTGAAGCACATTGCTCATTATCTTTGTTAACAGGATAGAATTTGTTTATTTATTTATTCCATATATTTATTGTACATCCCCTGTACAAATGCATTTGTAGGGTTTGCACATACATTATATTTACATTAATGGCTATTTTATCATAATCATTTAATTTTATTACATAAATCTCCGAGTGATACCATTTAATTTTTGTACTATGTTAAATATTTGTGTTTTCTTGTTCAGTTAACTGATCACTTCCTTGTAACAATATTTACAAGAGTATGATGATTTTCAATGTCCATGCCATCACCCACCACTATCTTCCCCATGTCGGTCATCATCTCCAGTCTGGTACCTGTGTACAATTTAACAGGTTTTTAGAATTTGTTTGACGCAGAAGTAATTGTGATTTATCAGTTGCTGCTGTCTTAAAGATTGACTTTTTTTAACAAAACACTGCATTTGAAAAAGGTATAAAACAGATAGACAGCTTGGAGTAATAGACAAAACAATTCATCAATAAAGGTTTAAAACAGGTAGACAGCTTGGAGTAATAGACAAAACAATTCATCAATAAAGGTATAAAACAGGTAGACAGCTTGGAGTAATAGACAAAACAATTCATCAATAAAGGTTTAAAACAGATAGACAGCTTGGAGTAATAGACAAAACAATTCATCAATAAAGGTATAAAACAGATAGACAGCTTGGAGTAATAGACAAAACAATTCATCAATAAAGGTTTAAAACAGGTGGACAGCTTGGAGTAATAGACAAAACAATTCATCAATAAAGGTATAAAACAGGTAGACAGCTTGGAGTAATAGACAAAACAATTCACCAATAAAGGTTTAAAACAACTCTCTTCCTATAAATACTTCACTCTTCCCTTGAAAGGTAAGAAATATTACTGGGGAAAAATGAAGAGGAAAGATAGATCCGTTTGATGATGGTCATGATGTGATGGAGACTAGGGTTCAAATCTCAGATGCTGCATTATGGCATGGAGAGTTTTTCTCCACCTACGTAACTGATAAGGTTTTCTCCACCAAATGTATCACTGAATTCCAAATTTAAATTTATTTAGACTTAATAATTTAATCTCTACAAACAACAATTTCAGATCTTATTTATCTCTCTTATTTCAGCTAGCAAGCCACATGAAACAGCTGCCATTTTGACCATTAGTATTCTTATTATCATCATCATCATAAAAAGGTAATGGATTAAAGGTACAGTAACAAGAAAAACGCACAATAAAGTAATAAGTCCTCTGTATACAATATTTACATAGCTATTTAGGTTGGTAAATTTTTGCTTACAAATACATAATCTTTTTAATAATTGTTTGACAGATTAGAACGGTACTTGCAGCTAATTTCTGTATTCACCCCGACATCCCTGATTCCTTGGGCAATTATAATGAAAACAAATAATTTGCTGACTAATGTTTTATGGTCTGTGACCACTGTAAACTTTATGCCGTACAGATACAGATGAAAATGTTCGACTCCCCATCGAACAGCTAGAGCTTCTCGCTCTGTTTGCGAGTAACGAGATTCTACGTTGTCCAGTGCATGTGATGCACATGCGACAATTTGAACATCTCTACGCCCATCTTTAGTGGGTTGTATCTGGGTTAAAATAACACCAACACCATGTGGTAATGCATCGACCACTAACTCGGTCTCTAACTTGTGATTGAAGTACGAAATGACAGTATCACTTGTCAAACTGTCCTTCAATTTTAACCAGGCATCTACACACTCACTGGTCCACTCAAACAGACTATTCTTACGAGTGAGCTCTCTAAGTGGTTTCACAAGAGAGGCTAGACCAGGTAATGTATCTTTGTACGTAATTCGCCATGCCTAGAATAGACTTCACCTGTCACTTGTCTGTCGGTCTTGGTGCATCACGAACATACTTTACTTTTTTCGGATCTGGCGAAACACCATGTTCATTAAAAATGCTGCCGAAGAATTCCACAGAGGATTGGAAGAATTTGCATTTATTTCGATTGAGTGTTAAGCCCTTCTTCATGAGACGTTCCAGACATGCACGGACGTGTTTCTCATGTTCTACATCATTCTGACTGGCAATGATGATGTCATCAGAAATCTTCTTTACCCCATCAAGCACTTGCTCGATGATTTGTTAAAATTTTTCACTGGCAGCATTTACACCAAAATTTAAATGCTTGTAACGGTGCAGTCCTAGATGTGAACTAAACGTAGTGATGTATCGGCTGTCGTGATGCAGCTCCACCTGGTGGTAGCCCTGACTGAGGTCCAATTTTGTAAATACACAACAACCATTCAGATCATGTATCAACTCATGAACAGTTGGCATTGGATGTTTGACTCTTTCTATGGCTTGGTTAGCAGCCCTCATATCAACACACAGTCTGATGTTATCAGGATCACGTGGCTTAGGTACTACCACTATAGGTGACACCCAAGGAGTCGGCGTATTTTGAGGATCTTCACATATGTCATCCTCATATAGCTGCTTAATTGCCGCTTCAACTTGCGGTCTTGTTGAAAAAGGAACTCGTCTGTGTTTTTGATGCACAGGTTCCACTGTATCATCAATATTCAGTTGTAGCTGGAAATCCTTCAGTTTTCCTAGCCTGTGGAATATTGAATCAAAATCATGTACAATTTTATTTGTCACATTTGATCTTGAATCTTCTATAGCATTGATGATTGAGATTAATTTCAGCCGCTTTGCAGTGTCATAAGACAGTAAACAGATTTTAGCGTCACTCACAACATAGAATTCATCATCAAATTTTACTCCAGTCTTAGGTGATGTAATTGTTGCACTGAATGTTCCTTTCAAGTCTAATGCTTTTGTGGATGTGTAAGGGAATTATTTCGTGTCTGATTTTGATAACTCACAAAATTCTTTAGAATGTTCACACAGTGTTTTATGAGTTTTCACATCCACAGTGTTTACAGTGTTACACTAGTTCCACTGTCTGTGAACATCATAACATCTACCCCAGCTAGTTGAATGTTAATTGCAGGAATTTTCTCCTCACCTTTTCGTACTGCCAGTGAATAATCAGAACCACTATCACAATTACCTGCGACGTTGCTGATAGAAACTTTATTTGTTTGTTCTCGAGACTTCTTGTGCCACTTATCAAATTTCGAGTAGTGTCCATACAATTCACATTTGTAACAACGATGATGTTTTGCTGGACACTCATCTTCATGTGGGTACTGACCACCACAGTTGAAACAAGTGCGCGAGCTACTAGAAAATCTGTCAAATGATTTTTCAGCAAATCAGCAATTTTTCTTTTCTTCTCTGGTTCCGTATCACGAACGTCCATGGTGGATAACAACACTTAAAAACGACTCAACCACTTCGTCCAACGTGGACCGGCATTATTTAAGTCCCCACACTCAAATGTTGGAAATATTGGCAATGCATTTGCCATCGTGTACACACAGATAACGATTAACACAGATAGAGTTCGAATAACCTCGTCGTCAATGTGATGTTTGTAGATTGTCATCAAGTATATTATTAATAAATTACAGATACAATCTTGACCATCTGGTTTATTCTCTAAACTGTTTCCGGTCCGTTACAATTCTAAATACCAACATTAAGTCCTCGATATAATTAACTGTGGACTGTTATGGATTGACAACATTACAGTCATCACCATATAATATATGATATATAATACAAAATGGCTAACTGAGTGTAACATTAGTATAAATGAGACTTGTTCATTTACTCTTTATAAATTACAGGATGCCTCCGTGGCCTAATTGGCCACAGATCTATAGCACCTGGGTTCAAACCCCTACCAGGCTATGTCAGAGTGGTGTTTTCATCTTTCACTTCACCCCATTACCTTTGTAGGTCACTCGGACTATTTAGCCTACCTCATATACAAAATTGGCCATAAAACAGCAACAACAACAACTCTTTATAAATATAATCCAAATATATCCCCATTAATCTGATAAGTTTGTATTTTTGTTTACGACTAAAGGAATCACTTATTTGCATATCTACAGAAGACAATATTGTCTATTTGTAAAGAACTCCAGCCAGTTGAGGTGTTCCACAGTAAAACTATGGAAAAAAACAATTTAAATATAGAACATTAAAATCTTAAGATATCACTTAAGAATGGTTATGAATATTTAATGGTCATTATCCAGTAGAGAACATTATATAACAGGCATGAGAGTGGCCATTGAAAAAAAACACATGAAAAGCAGAAAAAGAGATTGCAGAGCAAAGTATGCCATGTCCAGTTGGGGATGTGGGAGACGCTCTAAACTTCCAAGAATTGTTTTGTTTTGTAAATTATTAGGACAATCTGAGACTACTTGAGTGAGGATAAAACATTGCTTCTGCAAGATAAATGTTCTTCAAACTATCAGTTTGACTACGGTAACTCCCCATTTCCCCAAAAAGTATTTTGGAAAAATAGAAAATCCATCAAAAATTGGAAAACGCTCATCCCTGGTGTAATGACTGGAAAGACTATCATATACCAGATAGTTCTAGGTGTACTCAGGGAGGACAGTAGGTAGCACAACTATACTACAGACTTTCATCTGATCATCTTGTTCACCCAAGAAATAGCCCTTTAGTCATATACTTCAACCATGACCAGCACCGAAACAAAACTCTCATTCACTTCACTATCCAATGATATAGACAAAAATCAGATATATTCATCTTACATACATTTACACTCATACACAGAACTCTAAACTCAGCTACATTATAATATTTTGTATGTACACGTATAATTCTACATATAAATATTGATTTTCATTATAAAGCCATGTATAATTATCATCAACTTGTTTCACTTTTATTTTCACTCTATGACTACATGAGTTTAAATCCAAATGATGATTGATGTCTGTTTACATCTATATCTAGACTAACTTCACCAAGTCTAAGACTAGAATTTAGACGGTTGGTAACACACTGAAATCTTTTCTCCCAATGACTGGATTTCTTGACACTGAAATAACACTGGCCATTAAGCCGACCCCCCAAAAATAAGGGTCAAAATATTAACACAAAGTATCAGCTTAATGGCCGGGACATATTCTGGTATAACCTTCAAACTTATAACTGTTTATATAATACATAATTATAGGTTTATAATTGACAATATACTCATATACTTTGGATGAAACAATTAGTTTCTGAAAATACAACATTTTCTGTTACTGTATAATATACATGGATGGAGCAGACAAGATGAATGCTTGAAGCCATACTTCAGAAACAGACAATTTGCTAAGTGTTAATCTTAGAAAACTCTAGGTACACTAGAATTTTCTATCAACACACAGATAAAATAAACATAATAACTATGTTTAATATATCTGTCTCTCAGCTTCATCATTCAAAAAAGTTTACATACCTTTCCATTTGCCATTTAGGCTTGTTTCATGACCACTGATAGTGGTCATGAAACTGTCATGGCTGTAACACTTGTTTCTGATTAAAACCACATCGCTCAGAACAGTTCATAGAGCATCAGTATAGAAATATTAGGACCATTTTTCTATTCCTTTCGAAAAGTTGTTTCCATTACAATTTACTTTAACTTATCACAAAAGGTCTGAAAGGTGTTTCATCTTTCATTTTGCCTTTTAAGTTTGCTCAGAACATTTAATCTGACCCCCCCCACCCAATGTGTCTGTAAAACAGCAACATTTCATCATAGTTGTTTGATTTTAATCATGATTTAAATCACTGCAAAAATATTTGTTAAAAACATGCATTTTGATTGTTTAATTTGTTTTCTTATATTTTATTGAAAGTGATTTGATGTTAGATGAAACAATTTAATCTACCATCAACACTTAACTATGTGATCCCATTGGGTAATAATTTTCTTAATGAAACAACCAACATGCTTTCTTTGGATAAATTTAGATCTATGAATCCTTTGTGATCACTGATAGGGACAAACTACTCTCGTTACAAGTCAACAAACTAACCTCAAATCAAATTTGCATATATTTAGCTTACCCCTATACTTCTAAGTTATACTGGGCAGGCATGGGGTAAATTTAATTCAGGAATTGATTATTTAAAAAAAATGGAATTGGAATTGATAAATTTTTCATTTAAGTTTTCTACCAAACAAAATGAATACATTTTGTTTGGTAGAAAATTTAAATGAAAAATGACAATCCTACTTGGAATATAAACTACTCAGAGTAGGTATTTCAAATAGGTACTTGGAGTACCTACTCATGGTAAAAAGTGGCAGGTAAAAGAGTCGGTTAAAAAATGGAATTGATACATTTGGAATTGATAAAATTGATATAGAATTGACCAAATTGAATTGATTGGAAATGGAATTGACCCCATGTCTGATACTGGTTTAGAAGTTCTAACCCAGTATGACATCATAATTCTGACAGGTCTTGCTGACCAGTCAGAATTATAATATCAAACAGATTCTATGTAGCTAAGTTTTAGCTTAACCTATGATTGGTTTAATAAATGGTTAAACAGCAACTTCAAAGAGATGCAGAATTGGTGGGGTAGTAGTTTACAGTGGACAGGTTTATGTGATGTGTCTGGTGCTGTAGTGTAGCAGTCTTATAAACTTTTTTTTTTTAAACAACATTCAAACATTTCCTAACATACTGATTATTATCACTTGTTAGAATAACAATAAATACGATAATCATAAAAATAAAATGAAATATAATAAAAATAAAAATGCATGATTTTTTGGCAGTGATTTAAATCAATGATTTAAATCAAACAACTCTGACTCTAACGCAATACAAGTATACAACCCATTCAATAATCACCATGCAATGCACTCAACAGTTCATAGTTCATCCAGTAATAGATTCTTGGTGATGTCAATAATCTGGACATCTTGGAGTTTTGTGATTACACTGGATCTGACATCGAAGTAGGCCCTAACCATAACACGATGGTCAGACATACATTTTTTCTCTGTACTGTCATATTTTATTCGTCAAACTTTCATTTCTTTACAATCGTTGCCCAGTGTTGCCTTGCAGATTCAGCCATCCTGGTACACTATGCATGTGTCCAACACCACAAAAAACTCATATCTTATCTCAATCCAGAAAAAGCACAAGATTTGTCTACACAAATACTAGTATTTTACAAAAAGGAGTTATAATTGTAAACATATGTCAACCACGCTGGTATCTCTAGGTTGTATCAGTAGATCAGAATGAATGACAGCAGAGGATCAACTTTTATAGGCAGATTCTAAGTTTCTGACAGTTCATAAAATCTGGAAAAATATGTGTAAAATTTGCTGTCAACTACTTAATTGTATGATTTGTTTCTAGAAACTCTGCAAAAACTTATGAGAACATTAGAAACAAAAGCTACTGTGACTACCTAATTGATATTCACTAATTAACGCCTTAATTACACAATCACCCCATCACCAAAAAACCCTGGCTAGATCAAGTCACTCTTGATATTGTCAAGTGCTATTTATTTACAGTGAACAGTGATGAGTCTTAACTTGACACTGCACGTGAAAACTGTTGATGATATTAAACCTACTCCATATCATACCTCAAAACAGCAGTAGCCCGGTCGGACTAGCATTTTAGACTACTCACTAGCCTGAAGACAAAATCCACAAGTCCCAGGCATCTAGGCTACCGATTTTTTCGGCCCACCTTTCTGATAAATAACCTCTCCACAAACAAGACTCCATCAGTGCCCCCTGCTCTCACAGGTTGACACACCACAGTAAACCCACGGCTAAACTGAGGGAGATCTTGGAGTAGCTGGAGCCGCAGTGTGAATGACCCATCAGTGTATGGACACCCTCTGATCAGGGTTGGAGTTAAACCTGAGCTAAACTGGGTTTTCCTCAAAACTTATTGCATTGGCCTACAAATTTACATGTATTTAACTTGGATACAGATGAAAAGTAATTGTCAGAATGAATGGCACAAATCACAAAGATATTATTACTGATATATAATAAGCTTTTGTTATATATATATATATATATATATATATATATATATATATATATATATAATATATATATATATATAATATATATTATAATAATATAATTATAAAAATAAATTTATCCATTAGATACCTTTCATTGAAATAAATTAGCCATTATGTTGCTCCATCTTCCATCCAGTTGAGCTTCAATTGAGATAATTTTCTCCAACTTCATTGCCATTCCAACCAAATTTTGTAACAGATTGAGTCTAGAGAAGGCAGCCAAGTTTGTATCTTGCTATTGAGAACTTCATGGTGGTGCTGAGTTAGATTAGTGAACATTTGTTATGGTTCTGTGTGTTTTATCTACAATTACTGACATAATGTTAATTGTGTGCTTTATGTAGATAATAAATGTTCATTTCACAATTTGTATATTTTGTTTAATCATACCAGAAAATTAGTTTAACCTGGGTTTAACTCAAAACAGGGGTTTAGATCAACCTGGGGGTGGGTTAAACCTCTCAACCCTGCCTCTGACACTCACCAATCCAGTCCCAACTATGGGTAAAAATGACCAGATAGAGGGGATAAGTCTATCTAGAAGGAAAACTCAAAACTAACCCTGTGCAATAGATAGATGTACTAGAAATGATTGAGGTCTCCCCCCAAGGATGTGACAGCTGTAAATTATGAAAGAAAAATAACTGGTCAGACATGTGGTTACTATAATTTTCCAACCAGAGAAATGGAATGTCATGAATGTTCTAAGATCCAGAGATATTAGAAACAGGAAGTACAAGATGGAGAAAATAACTAGGAATTAATTATCCTTCCACTACCTGGAACAGAATATTACCAAAGCTAACCAGATGATGGATAAAATAAGGAGATCATTCACACATCTCAACTTGGAAAATTTCAAATGGTTGTTCAAGGGACATTTTGAGTATGCAAATGTCATATGGAGCCCAACTAAGAAGAGAGATTAGTAATAGAGAAGAGCCACTAAGATGATGTTATAGATGCCCTCTATAAACAAAGATGTCAAACCAAATTGAGGCAAACTCGATTTACATGGAAGGTTGTAGCTCCATGGAATAGATCTAGTCTTTCTGAGAGGATTGTGCAGGGATCAAGTGTAAAAGCTTTAGAGAGATTGTTGGACAAAAACAGGAAAAAAACTAAATGTGATGTATGACATTGAAGCTTTACTGAGAATAAATTTGCCTTGCAATAAAGTCAGTCAAAGTTATAGTACATTCATATCACGATGATTGATGATGATGATTTATGTTTTACGGCCACTTTTGTGCACATGTTAGGCTAAATGGGATAATCAACCTCCAACGGCAACGGTAATGAAGCAAAGTCAAAGATGAAACACCCTTCAGATATGCCCATGCCGAGTTTCGAACTGAGGTGGTAGTGATCTGTGGTCCAACGCGATACCAACTAGACCACAGAGGCACCCAGGAAGAAATTAAGATATGGATATGCACTAATTACTTTAATACAGGAATAAGATCCTAGAATCGACGTCCAGTAGATCTATATCAGTAGGCATATATATATATATATATATAGACTATATGAATATCAATATGTATAACTAGATCTATAAGTAATTATAGAGGGGTCTTAGTAATTATAGAGGGGTCTATGACTAAGTTTAGTATGTAGAAAGAAAACACTGATGACGTAACAACGCAGCAATAATTCACTTCATAGTATTATTGTCAAACTTCAGAAGGCTCCTAAATCTTTCATAAGTTATAACAGCAAACTAGATCTAGAGCCTAAGACCAAACAACCGGTAGATCTAGATCTAGAATCTAGATCTAAAGTGCAATAGTCAGCTGCATTCGTTGTGTATAGTCTATATTATACTATAGATCTATCTATAAATACATTTCTCCATTTGCAAAATATCAAGCTAGTGTTCTTTGCCTTCTTACAAACTAACAAAGGATACGCCTTTAATTTTCTGTCGGAATTATTCATCTCTATTTGCTGAAAACTACAACATTTGCTAAATCCTGGAGTGCTACCTGTCCGACACAGTCAATCGTAATTCGCGAAACAAATGATCCCTCCATGTGTACGTTACGCATGCGTGACTCGTGTCCTGCTGTGTTTTCCGGTTTTTCTGTTTTCTAACTTTGCTCGATTGGAGACCCGCGGACAAAGGATCTGTAGCGGTGTTTGTGGTGGCCTTATGAGATCACGGAGATAACGGTTATTGGTAGAATCATAACTCCGTTAGACGAGTTATATGTAAATGCTTCCGGACGGCGTATAAACCGAGGAATATTCATTAGAAATTGGCGAAGTTTCGCCATGGGTTTGTTGATATCCAAACTATGGAGTTTATTCAGTAACGAAGGTTGGTTTGGCGTTGGTCACGTTTAAGAACAATCTGTTACACTTGATTAGTTAGAAGTGTAGTGATTACCATATAATCATGTTAATTTTCGATAATAATGGATGTTTAATTTATTTGATTGGAATCGTGTTTGATGAACATCTTGTTTTTAATGTGGCGTGCGTCATTTCAAGTGACAGATTATGCAATAGTTGAACAGATCTACTAAAATCTAGATCTATTCATTACAGTTGTGGAAGAAGGATCATTTCGTGGCAGACTTTTGGCCAGATATCCAAAGTATATCTATATCTAGTTAGTAGGCTGTAGAGTGTCCACTTTTCGTTTGCCTGGCAAATTCTAACTCAAGCAGTTGAGTTGGTTGAGGGGGGATTGCTAGGCATGATAGCAGCTTTCAAGACACCTAATTCTAGAAAGTCAATTAGCACTCCATAAGATTTGAGGGCCTTCCACCAATTAATTGGTTTGAGCTTGGTAGCAACTTTGGTGGAAAATGTATATGGAAAAGCCGATGTTTGTGGCTGATAGTTTATCAGTGAGGCAATGAAACTTTGGTACTTCATAGTTATCCATTCATTGACAGTGTCTAATTGCTTTGCAGTAAGATTGACACCTTTCTATGAGGGATGGAGCATGTAGGCAACTATGTGTTCATCAGTGAGGGTCAACTAGACTGGGTATTGGGTTATCATAATGGGGATTAGTCTGTTAACTCAGTTGCTGTTTATATGTTACAGCCATGATGTTGTAGATGTTGTTATATTGCTATCATTGGACTATTTTATAGCCAGTGTAAAAACCCTGCTTTTTACATAACGTTAATTAACAGTGTTAAAACGTCTGTGTAAAAAAACTGCCAATCCCGACTTTGCTTCATTTGCATTAGACTTGGTATAGTATTGACAATGGCAAGGTTGATCTTGGTCAAATCGGATCATTTGAATACTTTTAATTTTAAAATAGAAAACAGGAAAACCTTTCTTGATGGTATGACATTCGGTCTTGTAGTTAAACAGATTCTACCAGTCCTAACACTATTTTCTAAGACCAAATATACACAAAAGTAAATAGACCATATTTACACAAGTGAAATACTTACTCAAGTGAAACACCATATTACTTTGTGGTTAAAGATTTAATTGCCTAATAGAGTAATGCAGCATATGAAAATGACAATTCTTTAGCTAAACTTAGTTTTGCTACACATGAATGTTCCCACCACTATTGTACCTCACACTTGAAACACTATACATACACTGTATTACTTGATTTAATTGAAATGTCATAATTCGAATTATGATCATATAATATCCAACAGAACAAGTTGAAGTCTGGACATTAAACACCTGATTGGAGAAAACAGCATAAAATGTGTTATCTTATTGATTTATAACCAAATGATTGCCACTGTCTTAAACAGTAAATGATGATGATGTTTTACGGCCACTTTTGTGCACAAGGTAGGCTAAATGGGCCGAGCGACCTCTAAAGGTAATGAGACGAAGTGAAAGACGAAACAACCTTCAGATATGCCCACGACGGGATTCGAACACGGTGGTAGTGATCTGTGGTCCAACACGCTACCGCTAGACCACGGAGGCACCCCTAAACAGTAAATGAAAGATACTATTATCATTACACTCTGTGGTCTAGTTGGTAGTGCATTGGACCACAGATCTCTACCATCCGAGTTCGAATCTCGGCATGGTCATATCTGAAGGGTGTTTCATCCTTGACTTTGCTTCATTACCTTCAGAGGTCTCTCGACCCATTTAGCCTACCATCTGCACAAAAGTGGCTGTAAAACATCAATCATCATCTTATTATCATTATATATATCAACATGTATGTATAATTCTGTTATGTCCAATGAGTGTTGCAGCAGAAAAATAAGGTATCAAACTCATTCCAAATATCGGGTCCAGTTTTGGTTTTAAATCTGGAATAAATATGCTAAATTTTACTGGTGATGAATATTGTATTCAACTTGAAAATAAATTTTTCCTATTTAAGAGATATAATACAGAAGATTGAGCCCAGCTATAGTAATTACTTTACGTTAATGATTTCCATCATCTATGTACAGTTACATTTAGAAGTATAATATGTTTAATCCCAGATTATAAATGAACCATAATACTAATCTAGGATATAATGTCATCATCATAATATGTTTGTTACAGTTGAAGGAGAAAGTCAGTTATTGTCTTAATTGTACTAAATATATTATAACCAGAGCTGATAGTGATAACTGTATGGTGGTGTTTTTGGCAATATTGCATGTATATTTGTGTAAACACTGATTCTGATTATTTCTCCTGCCCTAATGATTGCAATCCACTCTTGGTGTCTAATAATTAGGCACTGTTTTAACAGGTCTCTCCCGGATAATAATTATAATTTAAGATAATTAAATGCCGAAATGGCCTATATTTAACAGCACACAATTACATGCTAGTAGTACAAAGTATATGTTACGTCCGTTTTAGCTTGAAGTCTGCACATAAACGAATGTCTTATAATTGACATTGTGGGTGTTTCTGTTGTGAGATTTTTCTTCTTTGCCAGATCTCATTTTAGTTTCCAGATGATGATGATGTAGTCATACGTAAAGCGTAAAGAAACTGTTATGTTTACAATAGTATTTTTCATCTGTAGTCACAGTGTGACCATGTTTGTTTTTCGTCTGTCGTTGTTGTTGTTAACTGGTCATTATCCCAAACTTGTCATCATTAGATGGTAATGGTAAGCTTTTCTGGTAGAAAGCCAAATATGATGGTATAAAGTAATGAATGATGAAAATGATAAATGTCAGTGATAACAATAACCATCTGGTGTACGAGAGAGAGAGAGAGAGGATTTTATTCAGTTGCAGCAGTTCTCTTCTGACATCAAACAGTCACCAGGGATGCTACATATGTGTACATGTTTTATGTGTCCAGGTTGCAGTATATACCTTGACATCTGCCATCCTTGTAGTTGTACTGTGTTATTGTCTGTGATGTGTTTAGGTAGCCTGCCTATGACCAACTTTGTGCCGTACACATTACCAACACTCTCCGGTATGGTCAGTTACTGAATCAATGAATGTTGCCCAAGGCTTGGATAAATAGCTCTAGTAATTCGGTGTTAGGTTTGGCTGAGAATTACAAATAGACTGTAGAGCTATGATAAAGACAATGGCAGCCTCATAAGGTGTGTGTGTGTTTTATGTTACATATAATAAAGGCGTGGGCTCAGGTTTTCGTGATGTTTATAATTCTTACAGAATTGTGACCAAACAACTACTACCTAAATAGAAAACAAATTATATATATTAGTACATATATAATGCAGCTATAATTGGAAATAAAGCATATATATTAGTACACATAATATATATTATGATATTAATCTTAATACCTCCAACAATAGCAAAAATAGTAGTATTTTCACTCAGCCCAAAATAGCACGACTAGTTTCTATTGTGTGTGTTTCAGATTGAGCGTATTTGTGTAATTACACCTTACAGGGTGTTTCAGTCCTAGCCAGAGAATGTGCCTACAAAATGTATGTTTCACAAATCTCCTGTTCTTTGTCTGTTTTCATACCTGGTATATAGTATTTTGTTCTTAAATACATGAAAAATTCAGATAACATGTGATTATTAATTAGCTAGTCTATTATGTGTATGATGTGATGCTAAACAGATCTTGTATCATTAATTTATGTGTGGCAGTTGATTTGCTCATTAGTGACTGAATACACTAATTAATAAGATAAAAAGGCTTCTGCACCATTAGAACTGCTCTTAAGAAAAACAATATTTTCACTGTTCAGGACTGAAGCATTCATATTTGAATGTATGAGCTGGATATTAGATCACGATAACCAGTTAATGTTTTAAATGTGAATGTATGTAGATGAGAAAATATGTACATACATTACTGGATATTCAGTGACAACAACATATTGTCATCATTGACTTTACTAGATGCTGTAGACGGCATAATAGTAGATTATAGGTGTTTTACCTAAATAATGCAGATGAACATGACGTCAGTAATCCAGGGTTTCAGTTTTGTCCTTATCTCAGGATCTTCCTATATTCTTCATCAGTGTCAGTTTAAAAAAAAACATCTTTCAGCATAATGCGGTCATGTTTTGCTTTTTTCTTCAGTTCAAACTGTGAGATACTGGTTTGCTCTTTTCAAGGTGTGTGTATGTGTGTGTGTCCAAATGACTCGGTCTGGTTTAGTTTTTCAGGTGTAGGGCTTTTCTTGTTAATTACATAACACAGTTGTAAACATTAAGTACAGCGTTAAAGGACATAGTGGCTTAACACAGATAAGATAGTAAGAGATGCATCGAAGAAGGTTCTGCCTGTTTGAGATGCAAGTTTCGGTATTTGACCCTTTTTGCGTTTTGATGGTAAAGTGGTACTCACTGGGAGTCTACTTATATAAAATTA
The DNA here is from genome assembly GCA_025642065.1 of Paralvinella palmiformis. Lineage (NCBI taxonomy): Eukaryota > Metazoa > Annelida > Polychaeta > Terebellida > Alvinellidae > Paralvinella > Paralvinella palmiformis. The sequence continues at coordinate 445,386 of JAODUP010000611.1, forward strand.
CAGGCAGTACTCTTTTCAACATGATTCATTTTCCTGTTATGCTCAAAAGACGATGTGATTGTCTTTGGATCCATAAATATTTGTCTGAAGTTCAGACAAATATTTATATTTAATGATATGTTCAGACCCTGAAAATATCATTAAAAATTGAAATCAATATGACATTGCATTATCAAGTGATACCTGGTACATTAATTATCATGATCATTGAAACCAAACATTAAAGCTACAGCAGCCTTGAACTTGTGTGTATAGATGTGTATATAAACAAATAATTTATTTCTCATCTTCCTGGTTAGAAAAAAACTGTTCCATGTCACAGTCTGCATTTATGTTATTTTATTGGCAGTTCAAATTATAGAGCTCTGTGTTATAGCTACTTCTATGTAAAACTGTTAAAATATGTTTGAAGCTTAGATTGTTGATAGGCATCAACAAACAAAACACATATCTCAGTCATAGTACCTGTGTGTTGTGGGATATTTTACTGATAGGTTTCCCATAGTCTGTATATCCCACATGTTTGTTACCAGCTAGATACAAGGGCTGTACTCACCAAATCCATAGATAAGATACGGTGCTAATGTAACGTAAACATATTGTTGAAGAAAGTATGCCCCATCATCCCCTAATATATAATTGTGTATAGAACTTTATTAAGTTTTGGTTCTGTTCATTTATTATGATTTTGATCTATTTCTTGGTCCTAAAACAACCATTTGTTAAATCATTGTTACCGTATTTACATAATTATGGACTGTTACTTATTTGTTGTCACTATGGACCAGAAGTCGTAGTCTTTGTTTACAGGACATTTTCATTATGTGTTAGCTCTAAAGTGTTCCTTCACTTTGCCTCCTTACCGTTTCCGGGACATTTGACCTATTTCGGGGCCATGATTTAGTCTACTGCGTCTACGTAAGAGGCTATAAAATAGGAAGATTTTACAGTGTGTTGTCTTGCCCATTTGTTGGCATTGTCTTTTAATAAGTGTATAAAATATGTTTGTCCGACTGTGAGAATGTTATTCCCCCCCCTCCCGTTTGATCGTTAACGTTGCTATTGGTACAGAGCTTGTTTATGTGATTTACTGAATGATTCTGTGTGATGGCATATTTGTACACACACGTTAAAGAATGATAAACTCCCTACTAGTGGGAGTTTATGGTCACGTCTGTCAGTTTGATCTGGAGTGGTATTCTCTCTCGGTGTGTGTGTGTGTGTGTGTGTGTGTGTGTTGTTAACCATTAAGAGTAAGCTATATAAAGCCAATCTGACTGACAACACAAGTGACCTGCTTCTTACTGTGGTTAGTTTACCATATATGGTGAGGTGGGTATGCGTCAGTGCTTGCATCGTCAGACAGATCTGGTATGTGATGTATCATGGACAAAGATACCTCACATGTTTTAGGGTTAAGTGTGTATGTATGTGTGAGTGCGCGCGCATATATGCATATAATTGAAATATTATTGGAGTAATTTCTAAAAATTATTCATCTGGGTTCTGTTTCAGTAACTTCACAAAATACTGTGCCATTAGCTTTATACGTGTCATACTTTAGAAGTTGAATACACAGATTTACACATAATTCGCTACTCGGTTGATCAGTGTTACTATTATACAGGGAGCTTTTTGTTCTAAGACGATTATTATAATAGGGAGTGTGTCATTTTTCGATTTGATGGGGAGGGAAATATGTTTTATTGATCGTTGACAGTCGTCACAAGTCGGAGCTTGAGCCGAGTATATAGTGGGATTTAGTTGAATAGATTGATTTCACTTAGATGTTAAACTAAAGTGAAATCAAGCTAATGTGATATACAGGTAGCATATTTCTTCAAGATAGAATAGCCATAACAACGGTCATACTTTGATCTCTTCTTTTTTGTGACTTAATTTGATTTTTATGCATTTACTTTTATTGATTAGTTAAAAACAATTAAATCAATTGTTCTTATGCTAGATAATTATTTTGACATATATTTATAATTAAATTCCAATAAGATTTCAACACCACATAGTCTTAACAAGTCATACTAATCAGTAACAATTCTCCCAAATCTATTGTTGGGATGATCTTGGGAGATTAACACAATAGTAGGTGTCAAGCGAAGCCATGCTGCTTCAATGTAGTAAATTGGATGAATTTGGGGATGATCTGACACATGAGGTCACATATTTTCTCTGCATTTGGGGATCATTGAGTTAATGTTAAGCATTTTGTGTTTACCCAGGATGGGCATATAAGGTAAACATTCACATAGATTCACTATTGATAGTTATCTCATGCTGAATACATACCAGAAACAATACCTGACTCTACAATATTGAGATTACACATTACAGAATTGTGTATTTTATCTGTATAGGCCCCTATATTGATATAAACCTAACATCATTGTCGGTGACACACAGCCATTTGGCATTGATGGTATCCTGCCCCTTTTTCCGTCATTCTGCACACCTGTTCTCTAATCTCAGATTCAGGGGGGGGAGGGGATCTCGGCTGGGTTTTGTTCTAGATGATTGAGTTGGATATTTATAAAATGTTCAGCTATTTGTTGTCATCTTTTATCAATGGATTGGATGGTCGTAATGTACTTGGTATCCTTGTTGCAGAGACAGATTTCATAGTTCATGGCATATCTGTGATGATTTATTGGAAATAACCCATGAAGTTCATTGATTGCTAGTTTGTGGGCTAGCCCGAATTGATAATTTATCACAGTCTCTTATAACTAGACGTGCATACACAGACATACATTACATACAGACACACGGTACACACACAAAGACATGCACAGAATTTAAAATGTTTGATGTTGTACGCCACTTTTATGCCCCAAAATAGGCTAAATGAGCCAATTGAGTTTCAAAGGTAATGAAGTCAAAGATGAGCACGTCCATAGTACACACTCACTCATACACATAGATCTGCCTTGACCAATATGTTTAAGTTGCAGTTTATACTCATTAGTAAATCTGACAGCTGAGCGTGGATTGATTTAAAATATTGAATTTTGTTTACGTATCTCAGTGTATCTGGGACCTGTTTATCGGATATTTTATGGTTTCAGATTTTCAGTCAGGTCAGTGCCATGTGAAAATATTTGTTAAAAATGGTGAATAAATTTAGCAATAAATGGGTATTTTAGATGATCCTTTCAAGGGTATCGATTGTAATAAATATCAGATATTATATTGCGATTTCTCGTGGGTAACACTGATAATATACTCTTAAAAGAAAGATTAAGACATAAAATGGTGATGTTCTAGGACACTCAACATCCATTCAGCCATCCGTCTGAGTTTGTCAGTAGTTACCTATAGACTTAACACTTGATTACATACAGGTAAAAGATTGTTGTTGTTTAATTGTCTCCATCAATACAAATATACAACATGGACACAAACATACATAGACTTTCTCTGAAGGATATTGTCCTCTAAGCTGAGTCCATTATGGACAACGTGTTTTAGGAGTGTGTAAAATGTTCTGGCACGGAGGATACTAAAGGACAATTGCAGCATTTGGACAAATCATCACCGTGTTTAAATGGTGATTAGGGATTTTCACCTTCCTTACCAAGACATGTAATAGCTCATCAGTCCTGAAAACAATGTGTGCTTGTCCACATGTTAATTTGTAACTTTTGTTAAGTTGTTAGTTCTTTGTTGAGACAGAACGCCCCTATATATATATATATATATATGTGTGTGTGTGTGTGTAAACTACAATACACTATTGGGTAACGATACGCCCTCTCCCTGTACAACTTCATGTTAATATACCAGCAATAAGATATTGTAGGTTTTCGGCAAAGGATCCACATAATTGGTCAGTCACTGTCATGTGATCTTCTCATAAACACAGATGTAGCCAGTCACAGTGGGATTACTGAACCAGTGTCATTCTGTCCAAACAGAAATGTACCAAATATTGAAATCATGACATTGTTGTAACTGATACAACTGGCGCTTGATTCAGATCAGTTGCTTGGAAAATTCGACCCCTCATCTCTGACATTATATATTAAAGCAGATAGACTTGGATAGATTATTTCATTGTCTGGATATTGTTCACGTTTGATGTGGTTGGTTTACCTTATAGTATACAAGTTGTTAATGTTGTTGGTGGTGTTCCTTTATGGTGTGATTTTTATACAATATGTCAGCCAGTCAGTCATGCAGGAGATAGGTCAGCATTCTTAGCATTGTTTCTGACGAGCTGTGTGGTGTGTGTCCTGTCTGTCTCGTCTGGTGCGTCTGGTGCGAGTGACCTGCATCGTGTCAAAATGTGCCAAATATCTATGATGTGATTATGACCGTGTGAGGCCTTTGAGTGAACCAGAGACGAACACTTTCAGGGGCCCTACATAACTGTTGATGGCCAGTCGTGGAAACTGGCCATTGAGGTCAGCTTTCATCTGGAAACTCAAAGTAGAAATAGCTTGTTTAAGTGGCCTATGGCGGTACTTTTAGCAGCTGAGAAAGTATTTGGTAAGCAATGTGGTATCGGGAAGGGCAGTTTAAATTTTCGAGGTGACGACGTTGGTCGTACTCGTAAGCCGTCTTACTGAAGAGCTGACCCTCTTACTAAAAAACAACAAATGCGTCCTTGCTGCCTGTATGCGCGTGACCTTCTTGTCGGCGGAGAAACACCGATGGCTTCAGCTTAATCACAGCATCCGCCATCTTCATAATTAAGGAACTGGCTACGTTTCCATGGCAACCCAGTTTATCACTATGGAAGACCGAGATGTACCTGTTGATGACAGTGTCGGCTCGATGATTGTATGCTAGAGGAGTTGGGATGATATGGCCGTTTTTTGCTATAATTAACAAACCATCAGATTGGACAGTGGACTATGATGACACCACACCTAGAACCCTCTTGATGGTTATTAACAGATGTCGATGGTACACCAATGACCCATATGATGGTACACGTCGTCATAATTGTTTTACCAGACAATGGAGCTAAGAGAGTCAAAAGATTACCAGCTCATCTTCGTGTCTGATATATAATTATTGATATAATCATCTTTCAGCACACTCATTTGAACCTTTTGTGTCCATTTACTCTTCCTTTGTGCACAAAAGTGGACAGGAAACAAAAATATATTTTCTTTCCTGGAGTGAATGCAATCATTCTGGATTCCCACTCCATATAGATATTATTTTTTACCAGACAAGTTACATAGTTTGCTTCATCGGTTGAATAGTGTCTAATCAGCTTTACTAACATACCAGCTAGAAGATCCTGTCCCTGGTTCAACTAGTAGGTTCTGTCCCTGGTTCATATAGATATATTAAAATTATTTATATTAAGTCTAGTTTGATTTTTAACATGGCACACACACACACACACACACACACCCACACACACACACACACATTATATGAGTGATTTATCTAGCAACATATTCAGCTATATTGTTTTATGTTGTTTTACATTAAAAAATTAACAGATATTACTACTGGATGAAACATGCAAATATTTCATATTTATGAATATGTAGCATTAAACTGGTAAGTTAGGGTTAGATTTAAAACTATTTATTGAGTGACAGTGAGAGATGATCCCATAATGTAGGTGCTTCGTAGAGTAATGATTGATGGTGAAACATTTTAAGGCTAACACATGATATCAGCAATACGTTTGGACCTGAGTGTCCCCATTGGATATATTATGACTGCAGATTGTTGCAGATAAGATATGTTGGTGTCTGTTATTTCAGGATTAAGATAGTGATCTTTAAATCTCTAACCTGGATATTCATAGATACATTATTTAACACGCGTGCACACACACACCCAGACGTTCACACAGACATGTATAATAAAAAAATTGAAAAAACCAAAAGAACAAACATTAATTCTCTCTCCTAAAATTACACTCACCAAGCTGAATCACTCGAGCTCAAGTGTTGAGTGGCTGGCCAATTACACCTCTTGAATGAATGTATCTGATGATGTAGTCATTTACTGTTTAGTAATGTTTGAGTTACTGCAATGTATTACTCCCATTTGTATTGACAACCATAAGTCAAGTAGACAGTGAATTATTTATCATTGGCAGTTTATTTTTCATGTTGACATAATAATACAGGTAGTTGCGATGTTGGATTAATTGTCTGCAGCAAGTCTCTGCTCCGATGGTGAAACGATAAGCCCATTTACTGCATCATTCGACCACTCTGATTGGCTACTAGGGTTATTAGCTATATTGATCTGGTAGGTTATTATACTGGCTAAGAAAATATGAGAACTGAAAACGGGCATTATTTGGCATTGTTAAGTAATGCCTGTTTATTGATCAATTTATGAGTATATAAATAATCTTTGAGCTCTTACCATTGAGAAAAAGTTACTTCACAATCTAAAACAAGTGCCATAACAGATCCGTGAGTGTTATATCTACACTGAGCAACACACTCGATCCAGATACAAATTCTGGATCACCAACATTCATTGGCAGGCATAAGTAGTTGGTTCAGACAATCACTGATCATCTGAAAACCCCTACCGTATCCATCTAAAATACATCCTTATAGTTATAGTCAGACAAAGTCAATACACGAATACTGACTTCCATTAACAGTTGTTGTTGTTTGTTATATATGAATACCAACTGCCAATAGCAGCAGTAGATGTTTGTTATATATATGAATATCCACTTCCAATAGCAGTAATTTTGTTTGTTATATATGAATACTGACTGTCATTAAGAGTAGTTGTTATTTGTTATTTACCTCTGTTCAACTGGTCTTTAAACAAGATATTCACATACGTCATCCATTATTGACATATATCTGTATAATTGTTGGATTTTAATAGTAATATGGTTTATATATCACCTCCAATTATATGCTGAAATACTGACATTTCTTTTAACCTTATCTGGAATTTATGTCACAAACAGTATTATAATAGTGTATTGTACTAAAGGAATATTACTAGTATTTACAGGAAATATGATGAAGATAATAGTCATGGTGTGTTAGTGATTATTTCAGGCAATTTTGCGTCTATAGAGAAAATAATGGACTATTATCATACCTAGAGTTGGTAAGGTTTAATTCCTCTGCTGAATATGTAATTTATTATAATTTGTACATTTCTTTACAAATAGTCCTCATGAAGCAGTAAAATATAGACCATGTGCATGTCTCTCTCTCATTTGAGGTAGCCAAGCCACCTGAAATAATTGCCATTTCGGCCATTATTATTATAATGTATATATATATATATATATATATATATATATATATATATTGTGTGTGGGTGTATGTGTGTGTGTGTATATATATATATATATATATATATATATATATATACACAGTCAGAATCCATTAATCCGACAAGGTTTGTATCTCCATATTTAAACCAATATTCAATAACCTTGCGCAAGATATGGAATGCATGGAAGCCATTGATCATTTTTATACTTGTTAATTACAGACACTATAAAGAAATACTCGTGTGACTTAGTCCATCAGATTAACTGATGATCTGCTCATTGGAAAGATCATATATTTGTTTCTGTATGATTATGAATGATTATAATTGGCTATTAGATAACCACAGGCAATGGAAGCATTGTGTGTCGTATGGTTGAAGATGATTGTAATTGGTTACGATATATTAATTATCGTTGGTGGGCAGGTTAATGAACCATTACTGACAACATGTTGGTGTGTCTTGCATGACTGAATCAGCATAAATATTTGTCAACATTTTCGTGTTGTCAGATTATCGAGGTCATTTAACATTGAAATGTCACATTTAAAGGGTCATTTATAATGGAGCTAAATCCGTCACAGGCAATAATGTGTTAGATGGTGGATTTGTTGGATAAACGATGTCTGGATTCTGACTATATATATATATATATATATATATATATATATATACACACTCACACATATACAGAGATTTTTCTTGGCATATAGTATTAGTTAGAATTTAAATAATTTCTAAATAAACATTTATCTTTAATACTGGTCTTTGTTAAATATTATATATTACAGGACTTTTTGAGATGAACCATATGCCAAAGTGATATAATAAGCCAACTGAAGTCAGTATGATGCTGGTGACAAATACTTTAAACCTGTTATACTGCTCATATTTGATTGTATGCATTTTTGTGGGGGAGAAGCTTTTAGTGAAACTTTCACTTATAATTTTCAAATTACCGGCGAAATCCTTTCACTCAAAGCATTAACTTGAAAATTATAAGGTGGAAAATACATGCAATTTCTGCATCGTCCAATACTCCCTGAAAGTGGAAATACCAGAAATTCCCTCATTATTGGCAGTTGTGTTATTTGTTGTGTTTTGGAAATAATTAATTTAGTTGTATGATTGTAAATGGTTAAACCTGAATGCTTAAATGATCTAATCATGTATGTGTATTTCCATTGTTTCTCAGATAAGTGTGTGTGTGTGTGTGTGTGTGTGTGTGGCTATTGTTGGTGCAGATTTGTTAAGTTTATATTTAATATTTTGTGACACATACATGGACAAAAAGCATAACGAGACAGTCACACATTACCAATTAATCTAACTTATCATTACGATCAAGCCATGATAGCGCAGTTAGTTAGAGCGTAGGACTCGTAGCCTAAGGGTCTCAGGTTTGAGGCTCCGTGAGCTGCAATGCTACCTCACTGGTTCACTCATCCATAAAAAAATTGTACCTGACAGGACGCGATGACTGTGTATTTGAGTAACACTTTGTGCCTATAATGGCAGCATGCGTTGTATGCTCCCTTGGGAGTTGAGATGTGTGAAGGGTGGAAACAGGTCTGAATCAGGGATAATAATATTGTAAATAATATTGTAAAGTGCCTTAGAGTTGAATAGGGTGCTATATAATTATAAATATCACATATTATTATTATTATTTATTACCATGGAGAAATATTAACAACACCTGATAAACATAACAAGTTTAATCAGTTACACACGTCATTTGCAATTCAATATATGTGGCAGGATTTTGTCAAAAGCTAGAAACTCTATTTAGGTCTTTAATTTGAATTTCCACTGTTTCCTGGTTATTACAGGCATTTCCCACTGACCATGGAAACAGAATTGTTTCTTGAAAAATTGATAACCCTAGAAAGTACCACTGGCTTTGTATAGACGGTGGAAGCTGGGAGTTGAGAGAGGGGTGGGGGGGGGGGAGCGAGATATATTAGGTATTTCATGGGATAGCAAGGATCAGATCTATCTCAGTACAGTAATTTTCGTTTTTAATTATGTATGATAGTTTCATTTTATTTGTTAACTGTAGTAGATTGTTGGTTTTTATTTTCAGAACACAAAGTTATTATTGTTGGTTTGGACAATGCTGGAAAGACCACCATTCTGTATCAGTTGTAAGTATATAGTGTGTGTCAAGTTGTGACATCTTTGTCTTCTTGGATCAGTGGTGTGTAGTGTAGGCTGGGCATGGTTGCATGTGCACGCGCATTCACACACCGACGCAGACACAGATTCATGCTGGTGAGACATTACCTATGTCTCAGCGCTAAAAGTAGCCACCCTGCATTGAGTCCCCTGGTGAATCATTCAGAGTTTGAATTCAGTGTCATGGTGGGAAAAGTCGCTGCTCTGGATTCTTAATTCCAGATTATCTCTGCCACTGCCTTATTCCACACTGCTAACACACACACACACACACACACACACACACACACACACACACACACACACACACACACACACACACACACACACACACACACACACACACACACACACACACACACACATAGAGAGAGAGAGAGAGAAATTAGAACACTGCATGTCTCAACATAAAACGTTATTTTGTATGGATTACCCTATTATTCATACATATGTTGTATTGCTGCTTTGTGATTATCTCTGTTATTGTCGTTTCACATACTGCTAAAACACACAAATGTGTGGGTGTGCTTTTTACACACAGACACACACACATATGGGGAGAGAAAGAGCTAGTGTTAATAAACTTTGTTTACTTATATTTAACGATATGTGTTCATAAGCTGGCACCTGATATGGAGACTTCAATGAGTGACAGGTGTTGTGTATTGATAAATCTTCACTTTAAACTATTGCTCACTAATATTGTTTTCTTTTTGACGTTGGCTAAACAACTGTGATGTAGGTTAAACTTAACATCTCTGGTTTTTAGTTAATACTTAAATTGGAAAGAAATTGTTCTGTTGTGGATAAAATAGAGTCATTCATTTCTTTTGTTGCTGGAGAATACTGTTATTTAGTGTCTTGTTTAAACTGTAATGGGAGGTTGATAAAAATATATAAAGACTGTATGAAGATTTCTGTGTACCTTATGTTTGTTTTTAGGTGGTAGAACTATTGTGAACCAATGTTAGGTGCGCTAACAACTGATAATTAATGTCATTAACAAAACGTATGAATGTTTTTATATTCTGAAATATAGTTTTATAACACTAACTAGTGTGTATTTGTTTGTTACAGATAATAAAGGTGTGGGCACAGGTTTTTGTAATTTTTATAAATGATCACTACCTGAATAGAATATGTATATATATAATGTAGTTATAATCCTACTACCTGAATAACAAACTGAATAGGAAATTTAAAAAGTCTGTGTGGGGGGTTGTCTTAGTTAAAGCATTCCATCTAGTGACAAAACTTAAAGGGATTATTCTCTGTAATATAATATTAATAACTTATAGTTTGACTATTCATGGTCAGTAGAAATACCTATTTTATTTTCTTGGCATCAGTTTTTATACATTAATTGTTTTGAAAAATTCACAACCATGTGTTGCTTTTCTTCCAAATATCCCTGTTGTGCCATCGTAAATAGTTGCGAAAGGGTTTAGCGTTGACATTTAACATTGACTGGTATCATAAAGTATCATACTATGATACTTTATGATACCAATTCATAGAGTATTGATCATTGGCAGCCATTATAAGAGAAAAGTTCTTGATAACCACAGATATTGGTTATCTGATAACCTGAACATAATATTTACAAATAGAAATACTAGGTTAGGTTGTATTGAGGATGAAACAGCTTTATTAAATTAATTATTCTTCTAAAATTGAATGCATCATTTATTCATTATTCTTATATTGTCATAATCAGTAAAATCATATTCTGAGAGAGAGAGTGTGTGTGTGTATGTGATGTTGCAATAAGTATACCATTCTCTCCCTTTGTTCATCCTCAGTTTAATGAATGAGGTGGTCCATACATCACCTACGATAGGCAGCAATGTAGAAGAAGTGATCTGGAAGAACATCCATTTTATTATGTGGGACATTGGTGGCCAAGACTCGTTGAGAACAGCCTGGAATACTTATTATGCTAATACTGAGGTAAGGCCCGTGCTGACCACTCATTGTCAGTGAGAGTCCGGTTAATCCAGCTGCTATTTTTCTTGGTATAGTATCCTTGGCTTAATAGATTTTATTTCAACAGCTGGCCACTGTTTGAAGTCTGAGCTTTATAATAATAAAATAATAGTAATGTTGATTAATTTTGTGCACTTACTAGCAGGAGCCATTCAAGGGTGTGTGTGTTTACTGTTAAGTGTTTAGAACATATTTAAACAACAACCTATTCGACAAAGTCGGAACTTCCATTACCATTTAGTAAGAACAATGGTCTGATGTTTCAAATGGTACCAGTGATAATCATAATGTGTGATTGGTAAAATACCAAAACTGTTTAAACCATCTCAAGGAGTTGTACTGGTGTTTGACATCAATGAATGAATGAATTATTACTTCATTTGGCCTAGAGAATTGGGCGGGGGGTACACTTGGCCAACATGCTATTATTACATAGAAAAATTATACAATAGTGCTAAATTCCTTTACTGATGGGTGAAACATCTGACAGATACAATCAACACATGGATTTGATCCCATGACCTGGAGGTCTTCACTGGAGTGCTCTACCATCTGTACCAATGCGAGTGCCCTGCTGTTAGACATAAAAAGAAAGAAAATCAGTCAAAAACAACATTAAGCATTTAATAAATGTTTACATTTGTTTTGAAATATCCAACCCTGAGCATATATCTAATGTATTCTGAGAGATGAATCCATCCAGTTGATCCAGCTTATACTAACAGCAGTATTTCGGATTTGATCACTGTGGTTGATATATCCAGGAAAAAACTAGTTTATGATGCATCCATCATGTTATGGTGCAGTGGCTAAATTTGTAGTATTTGTAGGCAAATGTTCAGGAGTTCTTATTGCGAGTTTTATTTCTGTTTTTAAACTTTTTGGGTCACCTTCATCCAGTTTCCATCTGTCATCAGCCACACGGCTCTTAAGTTAGACTGTCTATCTTAAAAAAACTGTCTGGAAGTTGATGTATGTTCATAATGAGTGTTTATCTTAGAAGTCATTTTATACACTGATGTGTCTTAACATTTTGGTAGAGTCAGTATTACACTGTGTCGTGAACCTAAAGAACCAGGATCTAATTATATTGTTATCTGTGTCTGTGAAATGTTTCATCTAATCACGTCATTTATTCACTGGATCACTCCTTAGTCAGGTATCCTAAATGTGATCTGAGTAGCGAGGTTCAACAAAGCACTTGGTCACTAGATTTTGTTATGACAGCATTTTTGTTTGTTTGTATGTTTATCAATAATATTTAAACTCTTCCCCCTACTATCATATTCCATGAGCATATATATATATATATATATATATATATATATATATATATATATTTATTTATTTATTTGGTAAAAGTAAGAATAAAGTCAACAGAAACAAGATTGTATAACAATATTGAATATAAACAGTAAGACTACACTCCATATTAATTACTTTTAATTGTTAAGCTAGTCGAGTTGCTTCAAAGATGCATGTTTTTTTGTGGAAAATTCCCTAAGTAACCATGACAAATAATTCACTTTTGATTGTGTAACCCTGCTGTCAGTTACTGAGTATTTATATAAACACCCAAAATGGTGAGGTTTGTTACACTTACAGGCCCTTCTCCCTTAGACTACAAAATTCCAAAAACTGAACCTTCACAATGAGTACATGCTAGCCCTGGAAACATTTTTCATAAGTCTCACTAACCACTATAAAATCATCCAAATATGCTACTAACTCTGTGTTCCATCGATCTTTTTATACACTGGCTAATTCTGTGAAAGGTGGCTGGCAATTTGTTGCTACCTGTCATTAATCTAATGTCTATCATGTAAGTGGGTTGACTATCACCTGTGAACTGCCATTTCAATTCACAGATATGATATTGTGATGCAGCTACCATGACACTATCTCATTATATGGTAAATATTGGGGTGTATGTTTTGTCACCAACCTCCTCTCCAACAACAATTTGGTCATAATCCTCGTATTTGCTGCAGTCCTGTCCACCATGAATGGTTGTTCCAGTCTTGACTTTTTGGGGTCCATCTTTAGCATCAGTTCAACCTCCCCATCCCGTAGACAGCCCTCGGTACAAAGTCCACGATATCCGGGTAGTAAAGAAAAATAGATTAAAAATTTCAAATCTCTATCTCAAAGATCAGACATTACGTTGAGACTCTTACCTTGTGCCTTTTTGTTCATTGTCATCAGTGATTTGTAGCGGGTTATCCTGGAGATTAGATGCTGACATACTTCACATACCAGACTTCAGTGACATTGTCTTGATTTCCACATTCTCTCTGTTGTTGTTGTTGTTGTTGTTGGACAGCTCATGGTGGTATCCTCGGGATATTCATTCTCACTTCTGATCCACCTTTCCAGGAGTCTTTTCTGAGCTAACTATGTTACCTTAAAGGCCTCCAATATCACTAAATTCCATCACTGACAATGTATCTTTGCTGACAAATCATTATGTCTATGATGAGATCATGTAATCCATGATCCTTGAGAAATGTGACTAACAGTAAGATAACGCTATCTTCCATTTTAAGTACACTACACACACAAATAGATGATACCAGCTGGTCACCTGAAACCTGGTAATCCCCCCCTCCCCCTCTACATAATGCTGCACTGGTCCGTGTGTTTTACCTCTTCAAATGATAGAACAGATCAAATATTAATTACTTTTAATTGTTCAAATGTTTTAATCAAAGAGCAACTAGCCAAGTTTCATCAGAATGATTTTTTTTTCCATAAAATGTTGAGGATATGTAAAATGTAAATTAAAGAGCTACCTATATCAATTTGTCGTAAACTATTCAGAGTATTTGTAAAATGTTCCTCCCAGTTGGTCATGTATTCCATGTGAGCTCAGCAGCAAGACTAAATAGTTCACTAGTTCACTTATGGACTCACTCACAACATTCCTCTAGGGAGTCGAGGCTGAACAATCCACTAATTCATTCTCTCACTAAATTACTCACTCACCAACACCTATTTCCTTGTAAAATTGGGTCAGATACACTTTTAAAAGTACTTAAGTGTATAATACACTGTATATATTCCCATATAGGATATAGTATCTGGTATTATTATACTTCTACAGGTGTTTAATAATAACAAGAGGTGACATACATGTCTTGTAATAAATATATCTGTAAACATGTATATTACAATATGTTTATATTAGCTTTTATATCTGAGACATAAATGTCATTCATGAGCATAAGAAAGTGTTGTTAATGTCTAACCTGAAGGGATATTGTTTCTGGGAGTGGTTTCTGAATCTATTGTTCATTATTGAATGTCAGTGAATAAATATTAAATAATAATAATAATAATACTTGGTATTATATATGTATTGTTATAATTGTTATAATTTTGTTAGTATTTTTAGATTGACTATGTCATATATGTTAGTCTTACCAATATTGTCAGCATGCAGTAGTATACCACCTCTATGGTCTAGTGGGTAAGAGCATGGGACTTTCTTATTCATGGTCATGCTGTGCTGGAGGTTCGAATCCTAGCCATGGCACTATAGTAGAAGGAATTTTTCATCCAATCAAGCAAGCAGCTGGCAAGGTTTTCTCTGTCGTATTATTATTATTATTACTTCTTTGTCATCACTGAAGAACATGTGCAGAGATTTGACCATTGTCTGTTTGTTCATATAATATAATACTAATACAGTCAGAATCCGTTAATCCAGACACCATTTATCCGACAAATCCACCATCCGACACATCCTTGTGACGTATATAGCTCCATTATAAATGACTCTTTAATCCGACAAAATCGTGCTCCGCGTTCCGACTCTGACACTTCATTTCACCAACAGAATGTGACATTTCAATGTTAAATGACTTCGATAATCCGACTACAAGAAAATGTTGCCAAATATTTCTGTTGGTTCAGTCATGAAAGACACACCAACATGCCATCAGTAATGGTTCATTAACCTGCCCACCAACGATAATTGCTATATCGTAACCAATAAGCCTGAAGCATGATGACGTCACAAACCAAAACAAACCAGCCGCGCTTTTCATTGGGGGATTTATAGAGGTCCACTGAGTGATAATACCGGAATATTCCCGCCATTTTAACCTTAAATGTCAATGTTCAGTAATGGTTCATTAACCTGCCCACCAACGATAATTAATATATCGTAACCAATTACAATCATCCTTGACCATACACACCGACACACGATGCTTCCATTGCCTGTAATAGCCAATCATAATTAAAAACCCAAATGTGTGATCTTTCCAATGAGAAGATCATCAGTTAATCTGATTGACTAAGTGACAGGAGTATTTCTTTACAGTGTCTGTAATTAAGAAACATCAACATGATCAATGACTTCAATGTCATCCCTGTATCTTGCGCACGGTTATTGAATATTGGTTTAAATACGGAGGTATATCTTTATGATTTAAAAATATGTGACACAGATTACCGGTATGTCACGAACTCGATATTCTGACATTCTCGTTTATCCGACATATTATCATGTGACAAACCTTGTCAGGTTAATGGATTCTGACTGTACAAGGGTCAGATAGCAATGGCCTCTAGAATATATTATTTGTAGCTGAGAGTTGTCATTGAAAAACAACTGTTGATGTGAGGATTTCAAAGTGAAGTCAGTTGTGTTCAAATTTCGGTTATGAAATTATGATTCACAAAATGTGCAATTTTCTGAAAATATATATTTTTTAAATCTCCTTGCGTGCATTTGTTGATATTGTTGGCTTTTGCAATACAAACTGCACTGATTTACTCATAATGAACACTAATTTCATTGATGGACAAGATTTCCAGATCATCACGTGATATCATTTACCTGGAAGAAAAATATTTGATCGTGTTTGGGAATGAATTTAAATGGAATGGAAATATGTACATATATTTGCTACCATATCTGATATAAGAAAGAATGTTTCATGTCTATTACAATGTGTGATATATTCCTCTAAGAGTATATAAAGGTATAAAAGAGACAAGAACTACTAAACTAATCTTGAGAAGCCTTCAATGATTCACTGCATTTGAAAGTATCTGGCTTCATTAAAGGAGGAATTCCATCAGAGATGGAATAGCGGGTTATGAAAAAGCTCACCGCCAACGGGGATGGTATACTTTCAGAACTTCTTTGGCAGTCCAGAATTACTTCATTATTAGTATGGTGATGAAAGATTTTATTTGCAACAGAATAGAACTCAAATAAAAATGGAAATGGTCTCTCAACAAACAGGCCACTTGTGTAGCACAGTAATAGTGTGCTATGCTACGAAATATTCGAATGGGTTTTAATCATTCAAAATATTAGCCCTTCTATCATATATCTCAAGTGTGTGATCAGTGTCAAGGTTAAAAAACCCAGTCACTGACACACTCCCTAATGAAGGCTTTAATTCCTATTATAAAATATTATATTATAATAATATTCATCTATACAATTATCATAATGACCTGGTCAGGTTGTTGTAGTACTACTACTGGAAGAGCCAGCATATGGTCTCAAGAGGCTTAGGGTCTTGCTGGTCCATGACAGAATAGCTTTTGTGAGATTTAACCATCACACCTCAATATTTACTGCCAACTGATCCATGAGTTGTCAACGTGTTATTGTTTACAAACACAACCATGTAGCTTACATAAGATGCCAAAACGTATTTAGTCTGGATTCAAATATCAAGCTTAAACGATTTATTCATAAACACAGATGCCACAAGTTGATGCCACTGAGCTGATTTGACCATCTAATTACCAACTTCACAATATGGTTATCAAGAAGATGTTTGTTTCACGTCTTGAGGCAGTGAAAATTAATCTTGTTCAAAATTAGTCGCTGGACTGACATTGCCTGACTAATGTTTACAATATGAAAGGCTAAATGTCAGATTTATCATTTAATGTCACACCAACTAAAGCTGTAATATTTTAAATTTGTACACGTCTAATAGATGATTGAAATAATATTAATTTTTTTAAAATTTAATAGGCTTTAAATAATATGATTGGAGTTTAGATTCTTTGTATTGAACTTTTGTCATTTTCCAGGATACATTTCTTTCATACAGGGTTTTGTTGTTATATAGTCAACACTGACTTGCCCACAAGAAAAGTCACCTGTTCTTTTCATCTATGAATAATGATTGTTATTTAAATATCTGTTTTTACATACAAATTATTTGTGGTATCACATTAAAGTGCAGTTGAATGGCTCCTGCTAGTAGGCACTTTATTAAATATATGTTATTATTAATTTATTATTATTATTATTATTGTAAGAGTTCAGAGAAAGGCTACAGAAATAAGTAAAACTTAAGCAGTATTAATTGGCTGAAGATAATATCAGTGAGAACCTCTATCTATAACTCTATCAGTGATATTATATACAATGTTATTATTGTTTTACTATGTTTTGTATCATGAATGGCTTGAAAAAAGATTATTTATGTAATATAAAGTATTTTTTTTAAATAACAGTTTTATAATTTGAATAGACAATGTCAGTAATAACTGATAAAGATGATACAGCAGTAGACTTATTTTAATAGTTAAAGTGTTATATATAAAGAGAAATTGTTTTTGACTTTTATTGTATCATCTCTTGAAAATGTTTACAATCATGGTTTGGGTATAATTAGTAGATAGTATTGTATACTTAGGATAAAAATATTTATTATTTGTATTTTGTGTGTGTGTGTGTGTGTGTGTGCAGACAGTTTCTAATAATTCTGTTATTAATGTGGGCTGTTTGATTTTTCAGTTCATCATATTGGTTATAGATAGCACAGACAGAGAACGTCTCAGCATAACGAAGCAAGAGTTATGTAACATGCTCGCCTGTGAGGTAAATTGTTACATCTGATCAACAAGTTAGATGTTTAGGTTTTTGTTGCCTTTTTGTAGATTTATTTGTGATCATTAGTATTCTGTATGTATGACTGGCTTACAGCTGTGTGATTCTCTTGATTTGGGCTGATCTTTTGCATTTGACACTCAACAGTTTTTATATATAATCCGATAATAACTGCTCTTCTTTTTTGAGTGTGGGGGAGGGGTTATTACAGCATCAGTGTTGTGATGCATAGGCCCTGAAGCACAAATCAATAGCAGAAAAGTGTAATTTTTTCATTTTATTTATGTAGTTATGTGTGCATATAATTGGATATATTACAGCTAGTGTATGGAGCCTGTTTTCTGGTGCCCCAAATTCTACGACAAACCAGATCATCAGCTTTTAACAAAAAAAACCTAAATGGATATATATGACATAAAACAGAAGTACAAAGCTGAATTGCTTGGAAATCTGTACATTCACAGTCATCAATGAGAGCCAATTTTAGAATATATATTCAACTGGTCGTTCCCTCAGTATTGGGTCCTGGTTGTTCTGTAGCCTGCAAACAGCTGTATACAGGAAGTTCTTAGCACATGCAAGCTGTTTCTTGTAGTTTCTACTTTTTCCACCACAAGCCATATTTGGTGACAGTTTTGTTTGGTTCTTTTTTGTTACCTTAATGGACAAACCTTTTTCAAAGGTCCATCTCGGCTCTGAATTTGTTAAATAGTTAGCAGCTGTGAGCCAGTCGTCTCGGAATCATGAACCTTTGATCTCATGGAGGCTTTCTTCTGTGCAAAGACATCCTGAAAGTTTTGAGGTTGTCATTTTTATGTCCTTTGTATTCTAATTTGTTGAGAAATGTGGTCATCTGAACAAAACATATTTTATTCCATGGAGTTCCCTTTATTTCTATTCCTTGATAAATTATAGGAATTGATCAACAGTTTGTTCTGTTGTAACAGAACAAATCATGGTTAATTAGCTAATTAATTACTTAATTGTGTAGAAACCCCCCCCCCCCCCCAAACTATGATCAATATAACAAGAAAACAACTAGCAGATGGATATTTAAAAAAATACACAACAATATAATAAATATTGTTAATGAACTAGAATAATATTAGGGATAAGTTTATTGTTTTTTATCAGGTTATGTGAACATATCCACTTACAGAGATTGATTAATGTGTGCACACACACACACACACACATGTAAAATTTATATATATATATATATGCTTATATTATCATTGAATGAATGAATGAATTTTATTTCCAATCTACATAAATATATATTCACATTTAATCATGATATATATAATAATTTAATAGCATGAACCAATGTAAAGTAAAGACTCTTTGTATCAAAGTCAACTGTCTCAAATATTTATTTGTATCAAAGCCATGTCCAGCCTCTAACCTCAATCATATGGCTTAAATGTCTTGAGGTTATTTTCTCATCCCTGAAATTTTTTCCACAATGAGTTAATAGTGTGTGTGTGTGTGTGTGTGTGTGAAGACATAGTGAACAAAATTATGTCTTATGTGTTACAGGATTTGAAGAAGGCGGCTGTATTAGTGTTCGCCAATAAACAGGATCTAAAAGGTGCCATGTCAGCGGCTGAAATATCACAACAGCTTAATTTGACCTCAATCAAGGATCATGGCTGGCATATACAGGCTTGTTGTGCATTAACAGGAGAAGGGTAGGTATAGCACACACACACACACAACTTTAATACCAAAATCCAATTCCTTGTCAAGCTCTGTCTAGAGAACAGTTCTTTCCAAAATTCCTTTGACTTATTTGACCTTCTACGTGTACAAAAGACTGAAGTGGCCATTTTACAAAAGGTTCATTTGATGTGTATTATTTATTTGAAATATTAGAAATAACATATTGTTTTGTAGCAGTTTGATTAGTTTGTAGAATGTGGTGTTTATCAGACTAGTCATACAAAAATGATAATTATATGTTTGTACTTACTTTAATTGATCTCTCACTTTTTTAAAGGTTGCTTTTGTTTTTTTTAAAGTTCAACTTCTGCTCTTAATTAATAAAGTATTTTGGTAACGTGTTATATTTTAGTTAATGACAAGTTTTTATTGATCGATATTTCTTTAAAGAGTAATGAGTATTTCATCTCTTAACCTTTGCACTGACCTCTTTCCATTTCAGGTTATATCAAGGCTTAGAGTGGATAACCAACCATCTGAGGAGGTGATGAAGTTGCTGTCATAGTGGGTTTTTTCTTCTCATTTTTGTTTTTGTACACATCTCATCATGGAATGTGATGCCTGTCCAATACATTGTCTGTTTAGTGCTCATCTTCACAATAACAACAGCAGCAGCAACAACAATAACAGCCAGCATTGTCACTCTTGCTATTCATGTGTTAGACATCAACCAGGTCATGTTAAAGGTTATTTTTCCACGAGTCACTGTGTGATGATGTGTGGTTTGACTAAGTGTATTATGCTTTGTGAAGTGACATAATGAATCTCGTGTACAAGCCACTTTGAGATATATGTATATAAGTGTGATAATAATACTTGGAAAAACACATTTATGTCCTCACACAGACACACTTGTGTGTGTGTGTGTGTGTGTGTATGCATGTATGTGTGTGAAAACTAATATAACATTATAAGCAACTAATTATCCTTCATTTAAGTTTTCTAATTAATTGTTGATTTTTTAAATTCTCGTCATGTTGGTCGTTGTAAAGGAAATATTTAGACACAAGACTGAATGTTTTGTGTAAATAGTGAGACCTGTAAACGGGAAGGATATGATTTGTTCATCGTGAACTAGTGAATCAAAAACCTTAGGATACTTGGATAACAATATCATGATGTGGTATGTTATTTAATGACTAGATTTGTCACCACTCGCAGTCAGGTTTATTATTAGGAATTGTCCAACAATCAAAAACCCGTAAACATCTCTCATGTTAGACATCAAGGTGTCATCGTCCATTTGGCAATAAAGTGTAAGTCTGTCCACGGATGTGCTGTAGGTGCGGCCATGTAGAAATTTGATGTAACTGTCTGGATGAGTTCTGATGATTCTGCCATCTCTGTTGCTTTATCTGTCTCCGATGCTCACACCTATTTCTTGTTTGTCTGTCGGCTTCTTTATTTGAGATTACCATGTATTCAAACTTGTTTAAACCCAGGTGTTACTGCCGACATCAAAATGAGACACTGTGGTGTTGCTGTGTGTATCCGTCTTCATCTGTCCAGCTTTTTAATTTTAGCACGATTTCACCAATTCATACGCTTGATGTCATGTGCTGCACTCTGATTTTATGAAGACATGGCTGTTGATGTTTTTATGTTATCAGTTTTAAGCTGAAGGTTTTTATGGTGAATGTGTACTATGTGTGTGTATGTTCCCAAAAACAGGTTGTGTACTGCATCAAGCAGGATGCCTTCTCCATATTAGCCATGATCATCAGTGCCGCTACTTAAGTGTGTTAACCTTAAATCTAATAATACATTAAAAAATCTGCATTTTAATTTTTATAGGAGATTTATAATTGCTTGCTTCACACAGTTTTGTCATTTTGTGTTCAAACATGTTCCAAAATATTGGTGACGTTTTGTGTTGTTTGCTGTCCATTTGGTGATTTAAAGTAGTGTGTGTGTGTGTGTGTATGTGTGTGCACGACAAAATGTATTTAATTTTGTTCCTTAGAGTAATGACATGTAAATTGTATATTTTGTGTCCATATTGTTGTTTAGCTTATGATGGTGTATGACTGAAGATGTTTTTGTCTGCCTGCATTCATGCTTTTCAGCATATTTGTGTATATATGTGTGGACCTCTGGTCTCAGAGAGGTCATGTTGTCATCTTATCTCAGACGTATACATAATATCACCCCCATTTATATTATAAAAATCTAAATACCTGTGTGGATCTAGCCACTTAGTGGAGCAGTCTGGATGTATGGGGCAAGTTATCATGTGGAGCCAGCCCAGTCTGTGTGTGGAGCAAGTCACTTTTTGAGTCCAGCATGTCTTATATTACATGAGTTACCACCACATGGAGCTATCCTAGTTAAGCACGAGTCACTGTATGAAACCAGCACAATGCTTTGAATGAGTCACTGAGTACATGGAGCAAACCCATCCGTGGAGTCCACGACTATGTGGACCCGACCTCATGCATGGAGTCACCATGTGGAGGCAACCCTTCGTTTGGAATGAGTCATTGTGTGAAGCCAGACCAGTAAGTGCAGCAAGTCACCGTGTAGACTATGAGTTTGATGTCACATTAGCAGTACTCACAATTCAATGCGACATCATACAGACAGACTGGTACAGTGACTATAAGCTCTAAAGCCGCTATGTCCTAAATATGGGCCGACAGCGGGGGGGAGAGAGCATGCTATTATTATATTTTATAACATTTTATATCCAGGATAGATATTGTTATTTAATTCTGTTGATGAGAAAATGGTTTTAATAAACATTAGACAAGCAAGCATCGTGGAAACTATTCGTGGCCCATGAATGGCCATCCATCATCATCATCTTCATGTAAACATATCATTGTACTGTATGTTTGAGTGGCTGAGTGAGTGTACGTACACATATATAAATAAAACATCAACTTGGAAGTACCTATAAGCTAAGCAATAATGCTAGTTTGTGTGTGTGTGTGTTGTAAGATTTGGGACTTGTTTTAGGGCGACATACAAGTGAAACTGTGTGCCAATATAATAAACTCTACTCGGATACCACACAAAACAAAAATACAATGAAAGCTTATCAATGACAATAGTTTTATTTATCGCTCTATGACCACCTATGATGGAGATACACTCATACAGTATCCATATTGTATTTTTAATTGTCATCCAGAAACGTTGTCAACATGAACACATTAAATAATGATTTTGTATCATTATCTGAGAATAAAATTGTGATCCATGTTTATTTTAAATTGTAGTTGCTCTTGTTTGAGACAACTGCTGCATTAATCGATGAAGTACGATCTGTGACTGAGAGGTTTATAATTGGCCGACAGTGCATCCCTTTTTGTTTGATTTTTCCGTGGTTCATCTTAATTACTCGCCGAGTTAACAATGGAAATAGGTCTATGACCAGAGAGACCCTGGTCTTGGTTTTAGCCGGTTTTCATATAATGGTTTACCTCTGTGGATATTGGTGCTATAGAAGTTTTTATTATTATAAATTGATGTCGACTTAGTGAGCTTTCACTGTATCTCAGAACTGGTCGCTAAAACATGTTGTCCTGTCATTGTTGGCACTAGTCATGAAGGTTGTTTTAATAACAACGGGTCGACCATGACAAAAACAAGAATGTGAATCTCCGGATACAGTTTGGTTAAGCAGAATCTAGATTACATGGAATAGCAAAGACAAACCATAACCGACTTGATGCAAACTTTAATTAAAATAGATCTTTTAATGCTTCATACAATTACATCACTAGAGTATAACGAGAAGAAACGAAATGACAAAATAAAATGTTTCCACTTCAATGAACACATGACAGCTCCTAACCAGTTGTTTACTGTGTAGCACAAGTATACCAAAACAAAATGTTTAAAAATGCATTTTTTCAGAGGAAATATTTCTTCAAAATACACTGAACTCACCCTTTACTTTTTCTGGGGTATGTGCTCTCGAATAGCACAATATTTAAACACAGTATTATAAATTGATAAATAAACAGCATTATGAAAATGCATTTTTACATTCACTTGATACATACAACAACGAAGGAAGACTCCAAACATCCACAGTGTATGTTATAGTTCTCGTCTCTACAAACTGTGCATTCAAATACCTGACTGATATCATGCAGTTAATTAAGGTAATAGTGATTACACACAATAGATAATACAGAGATGGCTAATGTTGTGCTTAAATATGATTTGATATTCGATTAGGCGACATCTGAATTTTCACTGACCAATATGTACTTGGTATACACAAATACTGAGAATGTCTGTATGACTGGTACTGGTAACGCTGACAGTATATTGGGGGCGTTATTAAAACAAAAATACCCTGCCTGAAAGATAATTCATTCTGCGATACTTTCTCCAAAAGTCATGGATGAAAAATAAACATTACAAATATAGATATATGCATGAGGTGAATAGTAGGACTGCCCTAGATAAATCTTTAGGAATAGAAATCGTTCTCGGAAATGTTTACAAAATAGGAACTATGGAAATAAATTGCTTCTCTGTCAGTCAAAGGAAGGAAGTTTTATGAAAAGGTACTCGTGTGAGAATGGTACTCCAGCGGGTTTTTGGTACTCGCGCACACACACACACACACGTGTATATAAACAATTTCAAAGCAGACCAAAAGTTTATACAAAAAAAGGTAGATATAAAATATAACCACATTATGTACAAAATATAGAGCGAGCACCAGCTACTGTCTACCTATAGCACTGATACAGAGATGGCTAAATTAAAACAACATTCACGCACATACTATACATTCAAGTGATAAAATGCGAAACTACGCCACAACAATCACTTACACAAGGCAATCTAGCACAATACCTGACACAAAAATATATATATATGTGTGTGTAAATATTTTAAACACAGCTAGTGTTTGTGTGCAACAAAGTGTACTCTAATCAAACTTCACCATGTCATTTGTTTGAGTAGGCCCACTTCAAGTTATGCGGGTAGGTAGTAATTATTTGCCGTCAAAGTGAACATGCAAAGAAAAGATTTAATTCCAGACACATTCAACTTAACCTTTCTGACTGAAGTGCACTTTGCATGCATGTGTGTGGGTGCAAAATATACTGATAAATGAATATGTATGTGTGTGTGTAGAGATGTAGGCACAATTAAAATAACAAGCCAACATGAAATGTCACAGTCGCTATGGTAATGACATCTTAGATATCCTGTTTATTAGCTGTGTTAACAAGTATCATTAGAGTATAATTACTGTTTGGTTCTACACGCTAATATTCACATCCATGTACATCACTGACCAACACAGCATCATAGATATAAATATGACTACAGCAGCAATTAAATAGCAAGCCATGGTGGAGTTGGAGAGATTTCAGCGTTTGTTAACACTCAATGTGAGTATTGTGCAGACGTAAATATCGCTTGGACAAAACTAGATAATGATTTACATATCATGCACAACCATACTAGTAGTATAAAGGCTACTTCCTCTGTTATATAGCATTAAATGATTCCAGATTATCAAGAAATGGTTCACACACTAATCACACACAATCTGTGATCAGAATAACAACGAAATTCAGATCACGCAGGCACATAGGAACACAATTAGATGGTAATTATTGTCACTCCATCTCGAAATCACAATATACTGTGGCAAGAAATATGTGCGGTGTATGCATGTTCATGTGTAAAATTATATATATAGAGAGAGAAAGGGTGTGTGTGTCTGTATCAACTCCAGATTAAATGTCTACCAATTTATGAGAATTATGATGAGCCAAATTACAAAGATGTCCCCCCCCCAGTATGAGATGAAATTTCAGAAATAAATTGATTATCCCAATTTCCAATTAACCATCAGCTATCTTGTAAATAAAGAGTTGACTCCGAATAAATCATATACTGTCTTGATTAGGAGGTAGATTAAACAGCATATTGATTCACACACGCACATACACACATGCATGCATACTTATTTTACATGCATATTTACAATGACTATGTAAACTGTTATGTTAGATATCTGAGTTGACTAAAAGCATGTCAGCTGCGCCACCTTGTTGGTTGTCAGATCCAGAAACAGCGCTATGTAAAAAGCATAACCCATGAACAGCAACCATCTAAAAACCACTAATCTGTAGATACTTTATTTACAGGAAAAGTGAGTTGTATTAGTTGATTTCTGCATCTCGTACACATGCTCTCTCTCACACACACACACACACACACACACACATACAGCTACTATATAATTCCCACTATAAACAAAACTACAAATGTTCACTTTCAATCTCATTTCCACTAATCTGACGTTCAATTCTCCGTCGCTGACTTTTGCGGACGGCATCAGCTCTCCGATAAGGTGCCGACTTCATATCTATAATAAAAGAGATCACGTCATATAGATTATGATAAGTTGTTGAAGCAAAACAAAAAAGTCTAAAACAACATGAACTGTTTAACAAAGTCATAATGGATGGAGTGAGTGAGTGAGTGAGTGAGTGGAATGAAATATGCACTTCTGAAATCGTCTGATATACATATAACATATACTGTTTTCTATGTATATATTTTTACATTAGTATTAAAGAATGGATACTTGACTCATCTTCATCATCTAACAACATTGATATACTGCATCCGATAAAGTAACAAAACTAATTCATCACACCCAACTAGTTACAAACTTACTGCTATGCTGTCAACCATTGGTCAAGTAAACAACAATCTATTTACCAACAACAACGGCATGTAGAAAGTGTACATCAAACAATAAGAATCCAGCTCCAGCAGATGATGAAGAAAATTTAATAAATCTGTCATCATCATCATCATCAAAGGCCAGTCGAAGTGAAATAAAATAATACGAACAATCCATGTATTTATAACTTCACTCACTACTGAATAAATGCCTACATAATTTCCAAAAGAGACACATAATGTAATGCACCTAAAATGTCCCAAAAGCAGGCAGCCTTTACCTTGGTGAACCAGTAAAAACTGTTCACAATGACCTTGCTAGATTTACAATGAAGGATGGAATTTTGGTCTCACAGGAATTTTTGCTGATTCCATACAAAGAGATGCAAACATAAAATCAAAGATGTTACTGTAAATGAAAGAGTCGATATTTCTATATTTGCAGATATTTCTATATTTGCGTAAGCTATTGTTATTAGAAAGGGTGATGCTGTTGTTGAGAACTGTTCAGTATGCAAATAAAAACAATTGTTCTCCAAGTTATAGACTATGTTTTGTTTAGATTTGGCACCGTTCTCATCTAACGTATGTAGATGGGGGTTAGCTACTACTATGAGAAATCACATTATTAAACTCAAACTGTTTTACTCATGAATGAAACATTTCCCACAGGCTCATTCATAATAAATTCTGGTAAGCAAACAGTATGTGTTGTGGAAAACAAGACCCCATTAATATACGAACCTAACAAAATGTCTTCCAGTGCTCCATGATAAAGGTCGTCAGGATTCATCACCCTTTTCTCTCGGATTGCCCTCTGTTTTTTCTTCAGCTCCAGAAGGATGTCTTGCTGCGTTTGTTTCTCTCGGTTGGCTGCCTTCTTCTCCCGTATTGAGGCGCGGGTTGCCATCTGTATCATCTCAGCCTTGCGCATGTTTTCCAAGTCAACAATGGCTTGCTGTTAGCGAATATCAAAACCAACACATACAATATTATCAAAAAAACAACAAGATAGTGATTTTTTAATGGTCATCTCAACATTTCTGTAAAGTTTTAAATATTTTGTTTCAAATATATTTTAGTGATAATTGTTGGTAACAGCTCTCAGTGGCCTCTCATATTGCATAATTGACAGCAACATCAATTATCATAGGGAAGTCTGATGAAATTAAAATCACCATAACCATGTTTTAGGATAAATTTCATATTTGTTTAACAAAGCAAGTTGTCCAGAAGCATTTTTAGTTTCCAAAATAATTAGAGACAGAACTAAATACCAAAAGGAACATAACCAAAAACAGACATTCACACTCTTATTTATTATATGCAATACCATTTCACTATATTTATGGCACTAACAACTGTCTCTGAAAATCATCAATAAACTCTAGATAAAATATAATTATAATATCTGACCTAAAGTTAAACACAGAAAAGCCATTAATAATAAAAACTGTTGACATTAAAAATATTGGTCAATGTTAGATTTTGGAATAAACAGGATGTGAATTAAATGAAGAGTAACCATTTGACGGTTGTTCGGAGTGAAATTACTACATCTTCCGATGGTACAGTGTAAGAACACTGCACTGTAAATCTCCAGGTCATCAGTTTGAATGTGTTACCATATATACTTGTGTATAAGATTAGATTTTAATTCAACCTATTATTGCTCACCAGATCCAACAGCTTTTTTGGTTGACTTGTGTATAAGACGATTAGGGAAAACATACAAAGTCAACCAAAAAAGCTGTTGGATCTGGTGAGCAATAATGGGTAAAATTAATTTTTATATGTCAGATCTACTCGTGTTTCTACCAAACAGGTCAATTTAATTTGCAATTATCAGCAACAGTTTTGTATTTTAATTTGATCATCCAATATTAAAAAAAGATAAAACTGAGTACCAGGAATAATTAACAATTTCAGCTTGATTAGCTGTCTTCGACTTCATAGACATAGTTAGTTTTATGCATAAATATCTGATGTCTTTGGCTGTGAAATCAGTTCTACATACACATATCTCTACCACTAGTTCGACGTTCTTGATAATTTCAACATGCCAGGTCAAAAAGAAAACACCATTTTTATGAAAATAACATCTACCTAATCTTATATTCAAGTTAGGCAGTTTCCCGCGATATTGACTGATATACCAACCCCATCTTATATACGATATTGACTTATACACAAGTATATATAGTAGTGTAATTTGTCTCTGAGGCAGTCATCCCTCAGCCATATGTCCTAGGTGTGACCAGTACCGAAGCTAAATAACTCAACTCAATTTAGGATGACATTCTGAGCAGAATCTTATTTCATTTAAAGCATAATAATAGTGTAATAATAATAGTAATAATAATAATAAACATACTTTTCATGGAAACCTTCAAATTGTTTACAAAAATACATTCCTAATGTTAGAAACGAACAAGAAACACAATCCAAAAATGTTTCTAAACGGTTACTTCGGATACAACAAAATTTGTGTTGTAATGTAATCTCAGAATCCTCAACCAACTATTTGACATTCAGTATTCAACTAATATGATAGCAAATCAAACAGAATACTATCATCAGTAAATTACATCAATTGATCATATTGTGATCTTGATATATCATAACTAGATATTACTGTAGAACTCCCTTGAATGTCAACTACTGGTAAGTGTTTCATTAAATCTAAATTATTCTATTAATATTATTATTACCAGTCAGCTAGGTTTAACCAAACATCTCCAAAAAAACAATGGCATCACTTACCCTGTAAGACCGCACAAACCTCACAAACAAAGAGAAAAAAGTGTTTGGTGCCAATGTCTTGGGATTTTCGCCAAAATACTCGACAACCGATTTATAGGCCTCCTGATGAATAAAGATAAAATACAACATTTATGTCAATTTATTATAATTCACCTACATTAAAATACATGCTCACAGTTACCTGCATGGCCACCTGTTTATTTTGGTTAAATTGATGTTAATCTGTAGATTTAGACAATTTCAAGAATAGTTTATCTAATAATTGCCTAATAAGGCTGTTATCAAGGCTGAAAGAGCAAGTCAATTGACTGGCATTACTTCAGAGGTTTTACTGTCTGTCAAATGGGCTTACAACAGAGTCGTACAACCATTTATGACTTTTAATGATATACAAACCCTGTAGGTTGGGATAGGGACAGTGAAAAGACAAAATAAAATCACTAAATTAGCTGCGCCAAGTGAATTAAATCTATTAACAGTTTTTATGAATTTATGTTTAATTTCATACAATTATCATCAATCTGGGAAGCTATATATAACTCCGGGGTCTGACTTGTTTGAGAGTCGTTATTTACACTAACACCAAGAGAGAAAGACACACCTCGGCACTCTTTACATCAGCCTTCAGTTCTCTCGTCATATCCTCGGCTTTTGATAAGAATTCTTGTAATATCTGTGGCCTCTCATGATCCTTCCTCAAATAATACTCTTTGCGAGTAAGTTCCATTCCTTTGTCTAGTTCCTGGATATATGACAGAATGTTCTCCAGGGACACTGTAATGTAGATTTAATATTTATGAGGTGTCAGTATAATATTAATATTAATTATTAGTGAAATTGTTGACTAAAATGATACAATCCAGAAGGATAATTTCAACTTGTAATATATATATATACACCGCTAATCACTCACGCAATACAAATACCATACACTGCCATATAAATACCACCCGCTATTACCATTACACACTAACAGTGATATGTTTCTGGTAATCTATTAATTGATTGACAAATTGTCAAGGTCATTAGGTGATGATCATGATAGAGTTATTCGTGCAATCGGCGATAGATTAAATAAAGTATAATAGTTGGATCAAAAGCCACCTGTGTTCTCAACAACCCCCAAAGCTGTCCACTGAATGTGCCTCCCCCACTCTAATGCCATCCCACTAAAACACCAACTTTCAGCCACATATCAAAATTGGCATAAAAGTAAGGTTAGACTGTATATATTTACAGACACAAACACACACAAATTCACACACTGTACTCCCCTGTCAATCAATAAAGTACCCATGATACATACCCGGTACTATTTTCCTTATAACAGATTCTATTCCATTTTAAAATGATGCCATTCAGTAGTCATTATGTTAATCCAGGCCAAAATTCTATTTATAACATCTACTCTGCTCTCAAAGATGAAAAATAATTTTTTCTAAATGACCAAAAATAATGACTCTGTTAGTATTACCTGACAGTCAGATGAGCCAAAAATTACAGATCGATATTTGTCATACACTCGTTGTATCATATTGGATGACGTTACATACAAACCAATTTATCAGCTAATTTGCATCAATGTCAAATTTAGGTTAATTTACATCCACGTCAGTTAGTTTGTTTATTATTACATGTAATTCCAAATCTCTTCAGATCTGTAGAACTAAAGAAAATTACCGTTTTAATATTTTATATTATTATAGTATATTCAGATATCAGTTAAACACCGATTTGATCTCTACATTATGATTTTACATTTAAACCATCACACTGTTGATGGCATTCTTGGCTAGCTGAATGTTAACTGGAGCAGGCCAGGGGTCAAAATATATAGAATTGGCACTGGCTATAAATATGGAATTGTATTTTTCTTATTCTTATAGTTAACAAATAAATCAACTTAAAAGGCTGTTGTTATAGTATATATTTGTCTATATATTGATCTAGTATATAAGACAAGGTCAGTTTATCAGTCAATATAATAGAAAACTGCCTAACTTCAATATAAGACAAGGTAGTCTTTTATAGCTTGAGCAGTTAATTAATGATGTTTTCTGGTCAATGGTATAATGATTAGTTTCGCCATCTCATCTATATCCCACATCTTTGTTCTCGTGCAATCTTCTTGTAACTTCTCCTCAGCTAATTGGTAAGCCAGTTGACCACAGACATCTAACCCACATGTTCAAATATCAACCTAGGAATATCTCAACAGTGTTTCATCCTTCGATAAGCCTCCATTATCACTGTAGATCACTCGTCTTATTTAGTTTACGGTGTGTACAAAAGTGGTCATAGAGCATTAACATTTCCCATATTTCCACAAATAACACCCCTCACCACTTACATCCATAACTGTAACATACCCGTTGAAGCTTTCTCCAAGAAGTTCAGTTCATTTTCAAAGTTCTGTATCTCAGGGAACTTTAACTGTACAGTCTGCACTATGTAGTGAAGTAATGTCAGCTTTTTATCACTTGTCTTTGTGTCTAATAGCTGTAATATAATATTTGACATAATTTAGGAGAAAATACAATAATATTTTTTTCAACATTAATAATGAATATATGAACAATAAACAAATTTATTAGATGTGTTTTCTCCGTTGTTTTTCAAAACCAAACTTAATCATGATAACTGTCATGATTATTTAATCTGATGCTTTAATTTGTGACGTGATCACAAAGACTTGTCATTACTATCAAGATATATAACTATAAGCATGTGTAATTGAACAGAATGGTAAAAGAGGCCACGAAAAGAATGACCTTAGAAGACACACCAAAGGAAAACAATTACCGGTCTGGCATCATCAATCCCACCATCATTACCAAATTGTTCAAGAAGTGCTCTATCAGTAATGATTTAGATGGCATGGAAGATAATGTACTGTGGGATGAATAACATGACAGATCTGACGAAGAAGGCGACAATATGTATGATGACACACGAACAGATGTTCAGTGAAGAGAGTGATGACAATAAATTTTTTGGTTTTGAATCAATAATTGCTAATTTAGTGCGTCTTATACCTGGGTTCGACTCCACAGGGGTTTATTGGTCATAAAACCAGGTGCGTCTTATACACGAGTGCAACTTATACGTGAGTATATACAGTATATATTATCTAAAAATATAATGCATACCACCTTTTTTAAACATATTTCCATTCATAATAAAATAATAAAATCTATCATTATCCTAAATTAAAGAGGTAAGTAATTAGGTAAAAATTATCAAGTCTGAAAATTGAGATTACTGTCTTCATCCCAGCCTTACTGTTTACATTTGTTTTCTAAGCTCAGGCTGATTTAAACTTTCAAATTTGTCATTACCTGATCAAAATATATGCTTTTCTCCATGTCAACCAACAGTTATTTACATGGCAAGATGTCTTTTGTGTACATTTTCAAATATTTTCGTGTTCGTATGCAAAAATTACAAAGAATTAAAACTCTTGGAAATATTCTAATTGAAATCCATAAACATAACATTCACAACAATAAGAAGAGTATATGCAAGAGACAATTTTTGACATAAATAGAAAGATCCTCATCAAGGTAGAAAGATATTATGAGTGTTGTTTCATAAAAAATGATGTCACCCTTGCCAAAGGTCATCTATATTCATGGAATGCTCATAATTATGCAAGTCTGATACAGCATATCTGGGGATTTATCAAAATATAAGCATTGATCAAAATAAAACCCTCCATTATTTTAATGTATTCATAGCAAATCTGATGTGTAAATATATCTCTGAAAATTACACATAAGAAACATAGGCAAGTTATAGAAGGAAATATTTTAGAAGCAAATATATATTCTTCAAAAAATTTATTATATAACAAACCATGTCTAAACTCTGGAGTTTAAAGCCATACACTGCTCCTCTCTTGGCACTGTTCATGTAATTACCAAAGGCCAGAATGATCTGTAAAAAAACATACAATATATAAATTTATTATAATCAATGTATGTATGCATGTGTGCATGTGTAAGCATGCACATGCATGCATATAAATGTAAAATAACACATAAATAAATGTTGTAGGTTCATGAACCACATATTACAGGTTCATGGTATGTAATACTGTGGTGATCCTATTTTTCCATTGTGAGTGTGTTATGATTCCCAGCTGTGATATATGGGTGTTGATATTATGGTGAGCATTTAACGGTTCCAAGCCGTGGTCACAGGGCCTGGCATTTTGTATCTGAGCGGTCAGTTTATCAC
Source organism: Paralvinella palmiformis (assembly GCA_025642065.1). Classification (NCBI taxonomy): domain Eukaryota; kingdom Metazoa; phylum Annelida; class Polychaeta; order Terebellida; family Alvinellidae; genus Paralvinella; species Paralvinella palmiformis. The sequence goes on from JAODUP010000611.1 coordinate 479,062, forward strand.
TGGACAGCACCGCGAACACATCAGTTTACATGTTGTTGAGCTAATTTGACAGTTCAGGTGTGTGTGTGTGTGTGTGCTGTGCACATGACCCATATAACCTCCAAACATTTGGCTTTGGGGTGAGTTTGTTCCTTAACAAGAAACAATATTATGTGCGACTATCACTGTTATTATGTTTCGACCAACATGTTATCAAGTTTGTCCAATCTCAATCTATGCATATAATTATGCGGTGTATTGTCAAATGTTCGTTTATTGTATTATGTTTGTAAATGGCTCAAACTATCTGTAACGGATTATTTAACTAGCCTTTGCTATGTTAATATGTTCTGTGATCTGTTACATGTTTTAATGAATGCCTAATATACTGTTTTATCATTTCAGGGTTTATTTACTTACGTATTAATTTCGGTGTTTTGTATATTGACATGCATTGTGGTCAAATAAACAGTTTACAACCGTTGCCTGCCATTTGTGTGTATGCATATAAAGGAACCCTGCAACATAAAATTGCACATAAAATTAGCAATGGAAGGTGATATAAATACTCACTTCAAGCATTTTTCTCACTTTCTCTGAGTTTCTTATTGACCGTGAAGCGGCTATCACTGCCTGTAGTTGCTGCAAAGAGAAAGTGTATAATGTAGACAAAATAGTTTAAACTGTAATAGACATATACAGGTTACATTATTACTATACAACACACAGAAAATTAGACAAACTAACAGCTAGAGAAACTAATATTGATTCAAATTAGCAATCAGATATACTTACTGGTACTAATGTGTTCCTGATATCAAAGAAATTGCCAATAAATGACATAATATTTAACTTCTGACTAAGTCGCTCTATCTTCCACAACTAAATAAAAATAAAGAAATTGATAAATAAATTTGATCAAAATTTGCACTTTGTAAACATGGTGATAATAGAGGGGTTATTATTTCTGGCTATTAATGCTGACAAATATAAAATTTTAAACACACACATATTATAACTACATTTTATTATATGTACTATTATCAATGCTTTGTTTTCAATTATGGTTGCATTATCTAGGATATACTAATATATATATATATATATATATATATATATATATATATATATATTGTTTTCTATTCAGGTAGTAGTCAGTTGGTCACATATATAAACATCAAGAAAACCTTAATCACACATGTCCCCAACTACAATTAGACAAGATGTTTTGTTGTTATTATCCCAAGTAATCCAGATCTAAACAGACTAATAGTTTATCAGATAACACAGTACAAGTATCAATAAAACTTTACACATGGATACAGTTTTTTTAGCTGGTGCCCTTAGTTATCTATTAAACCTGTATTACCAGCATTAGTTTGCTAGCTTATGCAGAATACAAAATATTGTGTTTCCCATTACCTGACCAAACATAGGAATTTGCTAAATCAAACATTTTATTTTATCAGTAAACTTTTCCTTTGAAATTTCATGAGATTATGTAAAACTTGCAGGACTTTACATAAGATTTTCCAAATTCTTCAAATCAAAATCAAGGTACCAGAGAAGTATCGCAAAAGTCAGGTCGTGGAAACCGAAGCATTCTACTCAAATGGGTTATTTACTTAAATAGTACTGGTTGACCTCTAAAAAAAAAAGTTCGGTTTGTTTTGGATCCAAGCAAAATATGATAAGTGTCTCCATATGGAGACACTGTCAAAGATACTTAAATTATCAGAAACAATAACACTTGATCAAGTGTTCTACAACAGAGCTGATGATGATTGATGATGATTTATGTTTTACGGCCACTTTTGTGCATGTGGTAGGCTAAATAGGCTGAGCGACCTCCAAAGGTAATGAAGCGAAGTCAAGGATGAAACAACCTTCAGATTTGGCCATGCCGGGATTTGAACATGGGTGGTAGTGATCTGTGGTCTAACACACTACCGATAGACCACGGAGGCACCCCTTCTACAACAGTGCACCACATATATCCACCAAGACATCCACAAGCTTCACAAATGTTCTCCACCCTTGATGTCAATTGATAAATGTTACCAGGAGCTGAGCCAAAGACCGGATTAAACAAATTATAAAAAATATTTTGGCACTTTGTGCTGGCTGCTGTTGTTGCTAGCCCTAATAGCAAATCATTGAAATAAATAAATAGTGCTACATGATATGTTCTTCCATGCTTGTTTACGTACTCAGTGTGATCCATTACATTTAAATTGATGCAATTCAATCAACTGGTGACATATATTTAACTTTTGATGAAATAATATGTCTAATAGTACTCATTATTCTGTAATATATACCTTGTGATAACCTGTTGCAAAAATAATATAATAAAATTAAAACCTAACCACTTTTTTAAAAGCATGTTACCGGAAACACAATATTTTTTTAATTTGGCCTAATAAAGCAATATACGTCTACATTTACTAGGCCTGTTAATAAATATGATAAAATTCAGCCTCTCTAAGTGAACAATATTCAAATTAAATATCAACCGAACAGCTCCAAAATATTTGAGTCTCTCGTATACAAGTAGACAGACAAAATCACAAAGTTAGGAATAAATCACAGGACTCGCCCACCTACACCTGTGTGAAGCACAGAATTAATAATCAACTTACTGTTATCATAAATCTGTCTTCTTCAGACAATGCCGTTATTGGCTTCTTCTCTTTCTCGTATTCCTTAAATGCTTTGACCTCCTGGTCATTTGGTATCACTCTCATCAGGATTTCTACCCTTTCTAGAGACAATGTTTTCAAATCGAGGCTGTAATGATAGAGAATGATGTCGGATCAGGTTTTAAGAGATAAACCTGTGCTGCCAGTTGTCAATGCTGTAAATCTGGTAATTGAGAGTGATTTCACATATCTGAAGTAATATTTCAGCAACATCTTTATAATCCAGATAATGGTGTGGTGCACAATGTTTATGAAGGTCCATATAACGTAAACAGTGAACTCCTTACTTGCACACTCAAGGACAAGATATGATTCTCCAAGTAACATGTAGACGGATACAAATTATATAATTCTATATATCTCAATATTAAAACGTCTTGTTTCTCCCAACAGACCATCACACTGTACTTACCTGTTGATGGCCTTTACCATGCTTTCTTCAGAACATTCCATCTTCCGTCGTGTAATGGCTGCAGACAAAACAATATTAGCCAATGAACAGAATGACAGATAATATACTTAAAATACCACAGTAGATAAAACATAAAAATTAGAGAAATATTTATTGTTGATGGTCAAAGAACAATGATCAGAAGAAAAAGAAGTAATTAGCATAACAATACAAAGACATTACATCATTAATCGTAGATGCTATACACCTACCAACATTCCTCAGTCGATTGGTATCTAAGAGAGAGATAGTCTCTTGTCTTGAGGCTTTTCTCAAACTTTTTGGTGTTGACTCATCAGTATTCAAGAAGGCATCACCAAGCTTAAACAGTGTCTCAAACTGATCAAAGTCTATTACCTAGTGAAACACGAAAACATTAAATCATTAAAATAGAAGAAATGACTGAGATGTCGGTTACGTTATTTGGCTGGTTGAGAAACTACTTTAATATGGCATCAAGGTCAGGATTTGTACAGCTATTCTCGTGTAGAGTGCCACACCAAAATCTAGCCAGAATCCATTCGACTCTTTTAACTTAATCTGTGGCATCATTACTACAGGAATTAGTGTTTTGATTGAAATAATCTTCTAAAAGGAAACAGAAATAATTCCCATATAAAAATATAAACTCCATGTAGGTGTTTCATAAGTGATTGTTTTGTTTGACCTCAGTGCAGAGATCATACCCTAGATGTATGTCCAAGGGGGGGGGTGTACCTGCCCGAGGAATTGATTGATTGATGTTTTATGGTCACTTTTGTGCACAAGGTAGGCTAAATGGTCCAAGTGACTTCCAAAGGTAAGGAAGCGAAGTCAAAGATGAAACACCTTTCAGATATGGCAATGCCAAGATTTGAACTTGTGTGGTAGTGATCTGTGTTCCAATGCTCTACCAGTTAGACCACGGAGGAGCCCTAACTGCCTGAGGATACGTCCCATAAGCACAGGTATGAACTGAATTTGAAACCTGATCTTGAGGCTTTCAAATGCATTGCTCTAACAATGCACTACTACAGCACACTACACTTCATCTGGCCTTTATAATTTTCCTACTGTATTATCCTGGGGGTAAATAAATGGTTCTTAGACTAAAGGAATGTTTAGTGCTAATGCATCAAATATGAAAAAATACAAAGCTAGAATTAAGTGAGTGAGTGAGGGAATTTTTGTTCGGTCTTGCCAAAGGGTAAGATGATTGGATGAAATATCCCACAACCACAGGTATCACTTGGATTTGAACCCTGGCCTGGATATCTGAATGACAGCATGCTAATAACTGTACTACAGAATCAACCATATGAAACCAGGAACAAATGTAAGAAGTTTGTTATTATCCAGCGTAAAATGTGAAAAGTGAAAAACTTATTTTTGAAAAGGAATTTAGAAGAAAAAATTAAATTCTGACATTCAAAACAAAATAATATAACCTTAAGATTGTTACTGGACATTTCTGAGAACAACTCAGCAAATAATAATATTAGAAGAAGATTCTATTGCACCAATATCCTCAAAAAGAACCGAGCTCAGTGGGGCATCTAGTACAGGAGTTGGGCAAACTTATAGTCCATGTATTATGCAAAATGTATCAGCAAACTATCAGATACAGTGAAAACTTAGGAAACTTAAGAGGAATAAGCAAGTCTGAGTAAGGTGAGTTTTCCAATGATGATGGAAAGAAACCAAAAAGTAGGAACACCAATTAAATAATCATGAGTGCCAACATGAGTTTTAACCCTGGGAACAGACAGCAAGTGAAAACCGGATGAACGGAGCACTTTTGATTGAGCCAATGAAGTGAGTTCTGAACACACTGAAATTTTAGAATATCCTTAGATGTGATGTTATAAAGAAGAGAGTTGCAGTAATCTAGCCTATTAGTAATCAGTACTGCAGCAATGGTTTTGGTGATTGAAAGAGAAATAGAGTGATGAATACGGCAAAGGTCACGAATGTGATAGAAGAAGCAGAGACATGTCACAGAAATATGTTTTCTGAAATTAAAATCGCCATAAAAATGTAACACCAAGATTACGTACACTGTGTGATGCTATAATTAAGGATGGGGATAGGGAAGAAACGAGTAAGTTAGCTACATTCTCTAGATGTACTTATAATAATGAAATCTGTTTTTCTGCATTCAGCCTAAGTCTATTGTTTGTCATCCAGCCAAAGATATCACTGAAATAGTCATCTAACTGTGTAAGAGAAAGATCTACTTCTGAGGTAAATAAAGATATGCAGTATACTTGGGTGTTATCTGCATATAAATGATGGTCTAATTTGTGGCTGTAAATAAGAGAGCTTAGTGTATACAGAGTAAACAGCAGCAGTCCAAGAACAGAGCCTTGGAGAATGCTGCAAAACATGGGAACTCCCTCTGAAAAAACAGTTTCTTATTTTTATTGACTGAGGCCTATTTCTTAAGAATATGTTCTTCATTCTAAGAAATATTTCAAACAATTTCTTATCGCAACACCCTTCTTACTTCATATAATTTTTCATCATCAAGTTCTGAGAAGACAGTTCCTTTCACTTGCTGCGGCTTCATCGCGACCCAGTTTAGAACAGGTAAACGATATTTAGGATGTAATGCCTTCTTTATTGGTAGAGCTATAACACGAATAAAACAATGAAATTATAACAACGTCAGACTAATAAATTTAACCATGTTTTAATAAGTCTAAATGTGTATCGGATATTTTTTAAATAGATTTTAACAAATTCAGAACTCAAATTATTAGATGAGCATCCATTTGCAGCAATTAATAATATTCATAAAGCTTTTACTAATAAAGTTACTTTAAATTTTACATTATTTTTATTATTATTATTATCATTATTATTTATATAGAACCAGAACAACTAACCAGATAATATAAATTATGAACCATATACTGGTACGTATTATGATAGTGTACACTGACCTGACCCAGCTGAACCTGGTAGTGGAGGGGGCCCCGGTGGAGGAGCCATCGGAGGTGGTGGAGGTGCTCCACATGGTGGCAGAGGTGGTGGAGGTGGTGGTGGAGCAACAGGCTCTGCTGACTGCGGGGTTTTGGGTGAAATAGGTGGCAGCACTGTGGTGTCTGTAAAACAAACAAGAATCTTCAAAATCAGGATCGTGTAGAGCAGACACTGAGCTGTGTCATTGTTATTATCTGATGTAAAAACATGAAACCAGCATTATTAAAATTTTGTGAAATTAATAAATATAAATAAATAACCATTACAATGAATAATCACAGATATCTGTACTACTGTGGGATTGAATTATAACCAATATATAATATCCCTGTTAGTTAATGAAATCATAATTAGGCCTAAAATATCATGATTTATGGTACCATCCATTAAGGCGACCTAAAAATCTTAACTTTTTCCTGCAGTATTTTTAAATGATATAAAACATTTTGAACACGTGAAATAGCAAATTTTTGTTTTCAATAATCCTATATTATTACCACAACGATAAACACGCTCTTCTACAAAAACAAGAGGTACATCTATGCTGCCAAATGAATGAGATACAATGCTCTTGGGAAAGGGATGTCTTAGGTATGATCAATTTGTATCATCAACTTGTTTCACTTCTATTTTCATTACATAACTGCGTGAGTTTTAATCAAAATGATGATTAATGTCCATTTCCATATACTGATATAGTCTAGACAGCTGCTAACACCCTGAAATTTCTTCTCCTGATTATTGAATTTATTGACACTGAACTAACACCAGCCATTAAGCAAACCTCCAAAAATAAAGGTAAAAATATTGACTCTAAGTATTGACTTAATGGTCCGGACCGACATTACTCTAATTAAAAAAATGGTGACCTATTTTGAACAATGCTGTTTCATTTTCTCACCCTGAAGATTCTTCCTAAGATCTTCGAGTTCCTTCAGTTTATCTTCGAGCATGCTCTGTCTCTTCAGCGTCTCGCTTTCCTTTTCTTTCAGATTTGTCTCCAAGTATCTCATGTGTTCCTCTTGTTGTGCACACAGACCCTTAAAATGTATCAATCGCATATAATTATCAATAACATAAAGAATAACTGAATATGTGCATTAAAAAATCCCAGCAACATATCAATGGACTCAATTTATTTGTTCAATGAAGGACAACTTAGTGCTAATTTGATATATTTTCTGTATCGTATCATAAAATTACTTCACCTGTACAAACAAATGTCAAATGAGAATGGCATCAATGGCCAACTATGATGTATAATTTAAATACAAAAACATTCTTAGGAGAGGATCCCGAACCTCAAACCAAGAGGAAGGGTGCGAAATAAATACCAACCTGATGTTTGAGGTCTACGAAAATGTTCTCAGACTGGTAACCATGACATGAAGCTAGCTAGCCTCGTGGGCTGGTATAAATTTTGAGCAATTCTACTGATATTTTAGCCTAAAATGTTTTAGCATCTTATCGAAGGCTACAGCTACAAGTTTGGTACCTGGTGAGGTTGTGTTTCTAAAAGTGTTTATTCGTAAATTATGGATCTAACAGCAGTACATATCCAGGTGTGATAGTTTATTCCAACCAAAGTCATTCATGAATAGTATGGTAAGGTATCAATCATGATACCATGATTGTGCTGGGTTCTCCAGTCGTACTGTGATGACAACAACAACAACTTAAGTCAGAATTATGAATAGAACTGAGGATGATAGTATAGATGAGGAGTAACATGGGATTAAATTTGATCATACCTAATGATGAGGATGTGATGAGGATGAAAACCTTCATCAGGATGAATGTGTGAATTAGTGCTTTGTTTGGCCTTGACACTGATCACACTTCGGATATATAGTAGAGGGGCTATTCCACAGAGAGAGATGACCAAATGATAGAACCCAGACATATTTGGCACAAAGACATCGATTAATTATAACATGACGGTAACCTTATTTCATATCCTGTGGGGAATACCTATGTTGATAACTTATTTTTGCACAATTTAGTTCCTGACTAAACAGCCGTGAGAAAAAGATATTTGGTTGGGATTCTGCCTCAGAGGGAGAATCAAATCAGAATATCAGAATGAGCTAATCTGTTGAATACAGATGGAATTTCATTTGTTGATAGGGTGACTCAGAAAAATAAATGTTTGAATGAATGAGGCAGATTACAATGGACAGTCAGAAATTGTAAACATCGTGAGAGGTTAATAATGATGTAAAATGGTAAAAGTCTTATCAATATGATGGTGAAGAACAAGCCTTAAACTTCTCACTCATCAATAATGGCGGCAATGTTGGGTTGAAGTTGTAGTTAAAACTTTTAAAACTACAATAACAGCAAAGGTAAATTTGTATTTGACTTGATACATCCCTATACTCATATCAGCTATTTAAAAGATTAGAGTTTAGTGATAATTACAGTTGATAATAAACTGAGATTCCCTGTTTATATATATATATATATGGTACTAGCGATACAATATGTACTTAGGATAGATCCCTATATCAGTAAACTAATAGTCAAAGACATCAACAGCAAGTTGGAAACATAAAACACGGTGTTGGTGTTATTTGTTATAATTTTCTTTGTTTTGTACAATATATAACAAGTACTTAACCAATTATTTTAACAATACTTTTACTTTCCAGCTAAATTCTTGACAGCTTAAGCTATCATCTTTTCATTAAATGATATTTTCATTAGTTACATATCTTCTAATAAGCCTGAAGCATGATGATGTCACAAACCAAATAAACCAGCTTTGCAATGTGGGATTTATAGGGGGTCCGCTGAGCCATAATCCTGGAATATTCCCACAATTTTAACCTTAAATGTCAATGTTCCGGATCTGTTATAATTATGCCAAAAACTAACTTCTGCGTACCGTTTAACTCTGCTTCGACACCAAAAAAGTCGGCATTGTTGAAATATTGTATTCCAAAACTGAAAATCAGATTATAACTATATGCTAATAGTCCGTCATTGCTACTTTATAAATGATAGTAAAGTGTGGTATTCAACATTGTAAACCATAGTACAATAATACTCACTGCACATAACAAAGACTGTTAAAATGTGGTGTTCATAGTAAATCACACTAAAATTATATTTAACGAAAAGAAGAAGAATAGAGTCCAGTATATTGGTAAATTTAATTTATTATTTATGGATATAATAATATGGTAAATTACACTTTATTTACCAATATTATTATCTATGATCTGATGGATAATAATATTGTTAAATTACACTTTATTTGTGCCTTTTACTGTTTCAGTAAATCCTTACACTGACACTGTAGATCTAATTATAAAGATTTGACTTGCAGATTGTCACTTCGAATTAAAACTACCCAACGCTTTCTCAGCATTTCATTCCGCGGCCAACACATGCCAACTTAAATGTTTATATTGTTTACAAGTAGCATGACAATATGGTACGCAGGAGTTAGTTTTTGGCACGATTATAACAGATCCGGAACATTGACGTTTAAGGTTAAAATGATGGGATTATCACGGTATTATCGCTCAGCGGACCCTTATAAATCCTACAATGGTTTTTGACGTCATCATGCAATGGGTCTATTGTAAGCTAAATGTTAAATAAATAAATATAACATTCTATCTATATATCTAACTATCTCTCTGTCTGCCTCTCAATATATCTACCACTGATGGCATAATAATTATCATTCAAATTCTTCATTATGTTTTTGTAGATATATTATTTGAGGTATCACTGTACAGCACCTTTAAATGGCTCCTGTTAGTAAGGGCACTTTATTAAATATGTATTATTAGTATTATTATCATCATCATCTTTATCATCATCATCAGTAGCATGTTCTGTAAACTACAGCTAGTTTTCAAACATGGATCGTAAAGTAAGTCATCATTAGACAGTGGGAATAAAACTATTTTAGTAACAATGATGAAAACCTCCAGTGTAAATACACAAATTATTACAAAATTATATATTTCTATGCTGTCTTCTCACCTTGTAGTTTTCCAACTCAGATCTAGTCTCTTCCACTGCTGTTTGTAATGAAGCTTAAAACAAAACAAAACTAATATTAATATTGATTAATGGCATGTGTTGGGTAAAGTAGAAAAATAGCTCCAAAATAAAACAATTTTCGAACTAAAACACTGTATTTTAATAACATTGTGTGTGTGTACGTGTGTGTGAAAATAATTAGATTCTGAAAGATATATACTTATTTGCGATAATGCTTCATTCTCTGCTGCCTGAGCTCTCTCTTTTTCCTAGAAAAGATTAAATTCAGAATAAACTGACTTATTTTTGTAGCAATTCTGATAAACTCTTAACACAATATTAATTACAAAACATCTTCCACCAACAAGTTATCCAATAATTCTACGATATGTCAAAACATCTTATAATACATCCAGTAATTATGAAACGTTTACAACAGTTCAATAAAATATAGCTATATTAAATGTACTATCAGTTCAGTATTATGTTTGCAGTTTTACCGAAATAAACAGTAATTCTATAAACAATTATATAACACACCAAATAAATATCTGGAAGCAATCAGAATTATTTGAAATTATTGAGAATCATTCAGCTTACACAGCAATCCAACTTCCTCGTGTATCTTTATTACTGAATGAACTGAATTTCTCTAAATTCTTCTATGAGATGAAGACAACAATTAATCCTAATCAAAACATTACCCATGATAGGTTCTCCTCCAGTTCTGCCACTCTCTCCAAAGCGGCTGTCTTTGTGTCGGAGTCTTCTAGGAGAGAGGCAACATCAATCAGGTTGTCAATGTAGGCATGTACTTGGACACTGAGTACATCACTTTCTGTCTGGCGTAGTTCCTGTTGTATTAAAAAAAATTATTTGTTTTACTATTAGATGATTTTAAACTGATACCCAGTGATAATAATAAAGATGAAAAACAGGTCAACTTAACACATAAATTAAGGTTAATGAGTAAACCATCTTTAGATATTAGTATTCATATTTATGTCATCGACAAAATACAAATGTTGAAACAGTGAACTTATCCTAAATGTGTGGGAGCATGGACAAGGGTAGCTGATAGAAACAAGAACTCTACATGGCTATGGATGTTAAAAGAATTGTCAACAATGGAAAACAACCCTCTCCAAGTTTGGCAACATGTAAAAAAATTATCTGAATTGACAAGAAATGGACTTATGTTTTAACTAAAAAAACATGTTTCCCATGTTTAGTAAAATAATAATAATGTTATTATAATAATAATAACAACAACCATAGTAGTACTGATTTTATAGAGAGCCCATACTAATAACTGCCATTCTCTAGAGTTGTACTCTAGTGTTCAAGTGAGTCATAAAATAACATCAGAAAATAATATCTGAGATTTTATATGTTTAGGTCATTTAACAGGTTATGAGCCAGATTTAAACCCACAACCTGGAGATTTGCAGTCCAGTGCTCTAACCATTTAACTCCATTTAATTGAGGATCATTACTTCTCTGAAATATCGCTGTAGAATAGGTTAGCCCTGATCTTGTTAAACTTGTAGAGTCCCACCTCTGTGTATTTAATTATAAAACATGTTATGTTACAGGAGTCAAAACAGATTTTAATTTCGTTTTCGGTGAAAAGTTTATTAAAGCAACACAAGCTGATTAAGATGCTAAATAAAGTTTATTATTATTATTATTATGATACAACCACAAACCAATCCACCTTGAAACTTATGATCCTCGAGATCTTTGCCATCCTCAAATCATGTTTTAGATCATGTCATGGTGTATTATTTGCAATAACAACCTTACTATTTAACATCAGAAATGCCATAACACTAGTAAATTGTCAAACCTCCTAAAAACATTATCAATTTGACTTAATTCAGAATGAATTAATTAAATCCAGTCAATTTATTTTCAGACACTATTAATTATTTCAAAGGTTTTCTTTATTTTTAAAGTACTAAAGAAATATTATTACTTAGTTTAAGTAGAACAATATTAAATATAATTTATTATTATTATTAGAATACAGTTTCACTTTATATGTATATATAGCTAACTTTGACTGTTAGTTAAAAAATTACTTTGAAGCCTACATACCTCCAAGTAGTCATCGAGGCCAAGCAAAGTAAACTCATGTTGTAAATGCACTCGAAAATTCACATTTTCCACAGAGTGAACGACTATGTTGATGAACTGCATGCATGCCACCTGGTAAAGAAAACACACATATTTGCTATATAATTATCACTTAAAACACATAAAGTGTGAATGAAACAAATAAGAACATGGTAATTGTTTACATAATTACCACTTGCAACAAACAATTCAAAAAGCTATAATGACTAAACTTGCAAATACATGGATGTGCTTTAAATAATTTCTAAAATATACTCAAGATAAATTTTGAACTATTCAGAAAGTTTATTAATGAGTAAAATAAATTGGTAATGACAATGTTAACGTGCTGCAAGAAAATGGCAATGTTCATAATACACGGGAAATTGGCCAATTCTTCTGTTGGTGGGTACTTTCATTTGTGTAAAAAGTTTGATCCTATTAGATATTGTGCCACTGTTAATAATAATGTAGACTAAGCAAAGGAATATACAACATTTAATGGCATTATAGCACAACTGAGACAATGTGGAAAACAAGGCAACTAGAATGCGTAAAGCATTAATATAAAAAGAATCTGAAAAAATACACATACCATGAAGTCAATATGAAACTCCTCAGGACTTCTAAAGTAATGCATCAGTGTTTCAAATCGGTAATGTTCTGAACAAACCTGGAATATAGAAAAATATAAACAGGTTACTATATGGTTAAAATCATTTACTACAGTAGTAAATTACAGATGTTTACCATTTGTTATTATTAATAACATTATTGATATATTTACTTTTACAGAAACTAAAGGCAAACACCATTTTCTTTTCAATAATAATCATAATGGACACATGTTGCTGTCACAGCTAATTCATGCATTACATTAATATAAAACCAACAACATTAAGACAGATTGAACATAAAAGTTACTCATGGAAAAATATTACCTCTTTGAAATTGTCAAAAGCTGTCAAAGTGATTTGGTGTCCGCCTCGTACAAGACAGACAGCTGCCAGTAGTTCTAAAACCAATGTCTTTGTTCTAAATTGATACAAAAACAATAAAAATGAATTATGGCAGAGGAGTGTTCTAGAGGAGAACATTAAGCTCTCTATATCATGCAAGCTTTGTATGCTTTGATCCAAACTTGCCAGGGTCAATATTCATTAAATTTTTCTTCAAATAAAGTTTTTTTCATGAACAAGACTTCAATTCTAATCAACTGAGATGAGACAAACACTGAGAAAGGACATTTTCAAAAGGTCTACACATTAGAAGAAAAGACCCCATTAATTTTGGTTCAGAAAAACTCACTGCAGCTGGTGATAAGATCCAGATGAAGTGATATGAATGTATCAATCCAGTAAATTACTGTCAACAATCCTTAAGCCGAGATTCCATATACGCAGTATGCAAATGTGACAAAAAAAGGAACTCATGAACACACATGTGCTACTGCGTATGTGAAAAAATTGATCACTACATGCACCGATTCATGCAAATGCAAATCTGAACATAAATTGGAAGGCTGAATCCTGAATTTAACGATCCAGGAAGGCTTTCCCAAGGAAAATAGGTCAGAAGCTGTCTGAAAATGCATAGATATTCATTTATATGGAAGCACACAAATTGTATACTGCAATGTCACATATGCTTTCTGGGTACATGGAATCTCGGCTTTACTGAATGTCTACTGTCTATAGGATGATCTTAAGATGGAATCAAGCCAGTTTAATGTAGATATGATGGTGATACTTGTTGTTAGCACCACTTTAGTAATGTTATCTAAGCTAGTGGAGTACTATATGTCTACAGACACATACACAATGACATTATATAATGATCGATTGTGTCACAAACATACAAGACTGGGTTTGAATGCCAGTGTTGCTTAAACAAACCTCACTCACTGACTGATTCACTCACCTCATACTATTATGATTCAGACTAAGCGCTATACAGTTAATGGCTTCTTTATGCGCAAAGACCAAGTTAAATCCATACTGATGGTTCATAATGGCCCTCAGACACATGATACAGACGTTGACGTCATCCGTTGCATCGCCAAAGTTCAGCTTCGATGCAGACGGCTTCAGTCGATGCGACTTCGCCCTGGAAACTGTGCCCATGTTTGTATGTGATGTTCTTCGTGACATCGTTGAACCGTTCAGCGTCACATCGCTCTCCAAGCTAGTGGACATTAGCTCCTCCCTATAATTAACATATCATTATGATTATCATTATTATCTGACATTGGCACATACAGTAAGAGATTAGTAGCATTAGGAGGGAGAGACAGAGAGAGGGAAAGAGCAACAGAAAAATAAATACATTCAGGGATACAGAGACAGATACTTGCCTCATGGCAGCTTGGGAATCTGACAAGTAATTGACGAGAACATCAAGTCCCTTGTTCTCCTCACTCAGGAATTCTCTCACCCACCTGAAACAGGGAATAGAACATGTCAGCTTGCTAATGGTAAAACTATTACATTTACATAACTTTCTTATAATGCTACAAGCAAACATCAGATCGTGCCACTGACAACAAGAACCAAGTTGAGCGACCATTATTTTGACAAACAAAGCAAAACAACAACGTACTGTACTTGGTTTGTACGGAGTGAGATCTCCAAATCACGGAGTGTCTGCGTTGATGTTGCATCTCCTAGCATCTGTTTTTTCTATCAATAAAGTGTGATAAAGATAGAACGTAAAGAATATCTCAATATTATATTTCACAGATATCATTTTATCAATATCCTTAAGTTACAGTCAAACACAATAAATGACAAAACAATTAAAAAATGCTGTTCTACAACAAATCACGAGACTGAGATGGTCCACCTGTAATGTAGCTCTGAACTATGAAACCTTGCTCTGAACTATGAAACCTGGCATCTGTGTTAAAGCAGCGCCATAATGCTAATGAATCCTGCTAATAAAAGTCCTTTACTGAATCAAACTATGTCACTAAAACAATTGTCATCATGTTTATATTCCAAGTAGGATTGTCATGGAAGAAGTATTTCTGAATCAAAACATTAAATCATAAATTAATTTGTGGATTTTGTTTATTTGTAGCAAACTTCAATTCCAATTCAAAATTTATCAATTTCAATTCCATTTTATTAAATAAGTAATTCCAATTCCGGACTTGAATTGACCTCATGTCTGATGATGTCATGTGATGCTGACAGCAACATGATATAATATTATAATACAACAAAATCTATTTATGTAAAATGAATCATTTGGATGTCATTATTATGCTTAATAAAATATCTCTATTCTTATATACCATAATTAGTAGTAAATAGTGTGATATTAAAACAGAACCGGTAACAATAAGGGGGTTATAAAGCATTGTTCACAAAAATATTGTTTACTTGAATGAAAAACTACATAAAACTTCATCATATCACCTGACAATTAATGATGATGTTGATGCTTGACATTGCTAGAAATTTTTTACGGGTCCCCTTCTCAAAAATCACTCATTTAAATTAGTAAATACGTGTAACATGTTCTTTTTTGTTCTCTCTCTCTCTCTCTCTCTCTATGTTAAAAGTTTATTGTGTTATGGTGAAACACAATATAACTATATTTGTTTTTGATGTGAAGAATCTAAAAGCAAAAGTAGTGGATTGTTGATTTAAATGTGTAAGGACCTAGGTTAACATTTATTTAACAGTTAATATAGAATTGAATAAAGTTTTAGCTTAATCTGAGAAACTGAACATACCTTTTATTATTTTAACCAAAATGTAACTAATTATAAAACACACACAAAATATATATATATATATATATATATATATATATATATATATATATATGATGATGATGATTCATGTTTTACAGCCACTTTTGTTTCAGCTAAAGTTATTTCATATAAAAGATACAAGTCAATTGACAAGGAGGCTTTTATTGCTGATCTGCGAGTCTCTTCTCTGGTACTGGATCCACCGGATGATGTGGATCATCTGGTGGATCTCTATGATAATACACTGAGAGACATTGTAGATCAACATGCACCTTGCCAAGAAGACCAATGCTTCCATGGTATAATAAGAACATACAGGCTGCAAAGAGACAGAGAAGGTATTGTGAGCGGTTGTGGATCAGGACCAGTTTGTGTATTTATTTTGAAATATTCAAGGTCAGTAAAATTCTTGTTAAAAATACCCTTGCCTCTGCTAAATCTGAATATTATAATAAAAAGATCAAAGCATCCAAGGGAAATTGAAGGACTGTTTTCAGTGTTGTGAATAAAGTATTACATAAAAGTCAAACTGTCCTTCCAAATAATATCAACTCAGATATGGCCCATTGTTTTAATAACTTCTTCTGTCAAAAAATATTAAATATACATAGTGGGTTCCAGTCCAGCACCTTATCACAGGGTAAGCCATTGGTAGAAGAGTCCTGCATATCCATGATGGATACATTTGAGCCTTTTACAGAGACTGATATCAGACAGTTGCTGAAAAAGTCATCTAATGCTTTCTGTGCAGTTGACCCTATGCCTACATGGCTTGTGAAAGATTGTCTGCATGTTCTGATAAACCCAATTACAAATATAGTTAATAAATCATTATCTCTGGGTGTTTTCCCAAGATCCATGAAAGCTGCCCTTGTAAAACCATTAATAAAAAACCACACTATGGACTGTAATATTCTAAACAATTACAGACCTGTTTCAAATCTTACATTTTTATCTAAAGTTAAAGAAAAGGCAGTTGCTTTCCATCTAAACAAATATTTAATCAATAATAACCTTAATGAATCACTACAGTCTGCCTGTAAAAGTGGTCACAGCACTGAAACAGCCTTGGTTCGAGTGAAAAATGATATTATGATGTCAATTGATCAAGGTAAGCCAGTAATACTTGTTCTTCTGGACCTGTCTGCTGCATTTCATACAGTTGACCATAATGTACTTTTCTCTAGGTTAAAAGACATGTTTGGTCTATCAGGTAAAGTACTTGAATGGTTTAGATCCTATCTGGAACAACGCTCCCAGAGAGTGTCTGTTCAGGATATTTTATCTGACTTTCAGTTTTTGTTATCTGGTGTACCACAGGGTTCAGTTCTTGGTCCTCTGGTTTTCACAATGTATACCTGTCCTCTTGGGATCATTGCGCAGCGATATGGGGTTAAATATCACTTGTATGCTGATGACACACAGCTGTATATATCACTGGATCCTGACAATGAGTTAAATTTCCCCTCTTCCTTGAAGAATTTAGAACATTGTATTGCTGATATCCGGCTATGGATGACTCAAAATCTTCTAAAACTAGTAAAAAATCTAGGGCTTATTTTTGACCAATGTATTAACATGCATGAACATGTCACATCAGTATGCCGAGCTGCCCACTACCATCTTAAGAACATCCACTGTTTAAAAGCATTCTTGACACAAGAATCACTTGTAACTGTAGTTCATGCCTTTGTTACATCTCGTATAGACTATTGTAACTCCCTGTTATATGGCATATCTGATTATAACATTAATCGCCTTCAGCGAATTCAGAATAGTGCAGCTCGCATTGTAACAAATACTAGAAAATATGATCATATCACCCCAATTCTTCAAAAACTACATTGGCTACCTGTTAGACAGTGTACCCATTTTAAGATTATGTTAATAACTTATAAATCTATTAATGATATGGAATAAGTTGCCGGCAAATATTAGAAATGCGTCGTCTCTTGGAAATTTTAAGTCTCTTCTAAAAACACACTTATTTAAGGTCGCTTTCACAGATAAATAATTATTATCTTTTAAATTATTACAGGGTTTTTAGACATTATTTGGGGTATTATTATATTACATATTATTTGTACAGCGCCTTTGAATGGCTCCTGCTAGTAAGGGCGTTTTATTAAATATACATTATTATTATTATTAATTTTGTGCACACAGTAGACTAAATGGGCTGAGCGACCTCCAAGGGTAATGAATCAAAGTCAAAGATGAAACACCCTTCAGATATGGCCATGTTGTGATTCGAACATGGGTGGTAGTAATCTGTGGTCCAACACACTACTGTTAGACCATGGAGGCACCCCATATATATATATATATATATATCTGTGTGTGTGTGTGTTCTGTGCTCTTAGTACTCCTCTGTATGCTCAGTGAGTATAGCAATGTAAATATTCTAGACAATTACACTAAAATGAGTGAGCCATTAGTTTAGCCTCCGTACTCATTATAACCTCATACATATGGACAAAGGATAACTATAGGTATACAGCTCACAAATACATGTGGGGGCGCCACCGTAGTCTAATGGTAGCGTGTTGGATCACAGACCATCAATTGACCTCCTGTCTGCCCAACTCCAGGATGCTTCACATATTGGAGACTATCAGCTTTGTGTATATTTGCATTTCTTTTCCTTGGCATGCACCTGTACAATCTTGTCCCTTGATTGACTACCTTGGGAGTATGTCCAAAATCCACACAGTAATAAGTAATCATCCAGTAAGGTCAGCCAACTGTTGGATCTGAACCCAAATCCCACCTATTTCCAAACCATCCTTTCACCATTGAGCTGTCAGGACTCACATGACAATGCTCTGCAATTATCGCTAGCAATATATGAATAAAGGTAACACTTCTTACACCTTATCTCATTTATAATTCAGAACAAATTGACAAACTGCCAAAAACAAACAATGGAAAAACTAAGTGAGAAGGAATGCTGGTATAATATAAAGTAAATCACTCAGGTGGGTAGAGGCACGAAATCATCAGACCTCCACGGAAAGATTATAAAAAATATATTAACATAAAGTGATTCTAAAACAAATAATGGCATACTCTATAAAAAAATGTCTAAAACCACGACTAATAAAATAATTTAAATACCCAATCAAATGCTATTTTCTCTGGTTTTACTTTCCATGCCGATCAAGCAAGGATTATATATATATATAAAAGTGGAAAAATAGTTAATATACAAGACCTTTGCCCAAAAACCTCCAGTTTAAAAATGTATGTACATGAGCAGCAGAGAAAACTTTGTCTCCAATTTTGGTAATGAGCAAATCTCATCATATTAGTCTGACAGACTGCTGTACTTAAAACAAGAGGCTTGATCAGTGTGTTGTTTTAACATGAAAGATGGTAAAAGCTTTAAGCGGAGTCATCTGTGTGTGTGTGTGTGTGTGTGTAAACATATGTACGAGCATTACATAAATTTGACTGCCCAAACATTATCTACCAATATGCCGTATATATTTTGAGATATAGGTTCATAGTTGGCACAATGGCCAAATGCAAATATATTGCAAGATAAGAATAATATTACAAATCTACCTCGATATATTGGTTTCTATGTGTATATAAATGATGCGAGTTATTCAATCTGTACATCACAGACATTCATATATTTCCAAAATAGTAATTTACTGCTGAATACACGATTGGAAATAATTTATATTCACATTTTAAACAAAAAATTCTAAATGTGAATCATGAATATTATCTGACATAGATATAACTAGATTGTCACACTTATAGGTTTGTAAACAAAACAGTTTGTGTGTGCATGCGGGGGGGGGTGTTTGGATGCATAGAACAGAGAGAGAGAGTCCCTGGTGAATGAATACAAAAGCAAGCAAACAAAGTCAAACTTAAATCAGAAAACGAATGCCACATCAAACATTTGGTAAAAAAACATAAACAAGAATATTTCCATGACAACAAGTTTTGTAAACAATTAATGGTGAAGAAGTTAACATTAACCAGACTAATTATTACCTTGTCAATACTACATTAATATTTTGGTTTCATCTTTCAAGTACCAAAAGTTAGACTTCTGACTCGAAATGTAAACGGGGCTGTGTAGAACTGACAATATTGGCTCTCTCCTATCATTGGGTGATGGAGAGTAATCGCCAAGTGAATTTTTTTTTAAAGTCAGTGTCTTAGAAAGTTAGGTAGGATTTAAGTTAATATCTTTAATCAATATTTGTTCATACGGTTGAGACAAATTGATGCTACAATACAGAGAAATCTAACTAGAGCGTTGTCTTCGATGTACAAATATCATACCAAGATGACACCAAGATGGCATTATAAATAACTAAAATGAAATAAACTCCCGCCTTATTACATTCACAAGCAGATTTATGAATAATAAAACCAAATGAAGACAAATATTTCTTTTATCAAAAATTAATAAATGATCCAAATTTAGTCCACCTGATTGGTAAGAACAGTGAGACAGACTGTTTGTTTGAAGCGTGTCCATGCGTGCATGAGGCAATCGGATGGGTATGTCAGCTGGTGGGTGTTCATGCGTCATTGGGTATATGCACTGATATGCTATATTCGGCTGATGCAGTAACATGCTATGACACACAGAGACACTGTCTGTTTATAAATAACACTAGCCACAGTTTATCTACATACAGATAGCATTTGGCCAACAAATAGTCATGTTATTTCGGTCATTATTTGACTGCCATTAGGTTGTGTATTTTTATATTAAACTGCTATAAGTCTTTTGGCAGAGAAATATTACTAACGTTGTGTCTATAGATGACTTGCTACAAAAGACAGTAGACAGTTGGCAATAGAAGTGAATAATATATAGAATGAATCCTGTGTGTGTGTGAAAGAGAGAGTTGCACATGCACAAGTTTTGTGCATGTGTGATTATATAGGCATTGGTTCGAATATGAGTGTGTGTGTGTATGAGTTTATATCAGCATCAGCGTGCATATACACGCACATGCACACACACACCAGGCTAAGTCAGTCACGTCAACCATTCAAGTTAGACAAGATATGAATCACGACTATCACAACCCAAACTTTACATACAGCCTGAAGTCTTCTGGCCAAACAATTCTGTAAGAGAATGATAGATAGATCCGAAATGATGATGAATTGACAAACTCCAGCTTATAATCTGCATTGTTTAAAACACACTGAAAACGGTAAATAAACTCTATAATGAGCCTGAGCCAAGTACCTAATGAAATCATTGAATAATCAATAAGAACGTAATATGTATGAGAACCATTGAAAGTATGATCCAAGTAGCATCTTATAATTCATGGCAAGTGTGAATACATTATGAGTGGTGTGAATTATATAATGATTGTGACTAACTAATGAAAAATCAGTATGTAATTGAAATCTGGCACTCCCCTCCCAATTTTCTACACGAAATGGTTTAAAACATATACAAAATTCAGCTTCCCGAAAACGAATGTTAAATATGAACAAGCTCAGAAACAGCTTAATTAACCAATGTTTTACTTAACAGGCACATAAATGAAGGCACTTTATCTCTAATTAAGGAAGTTGGACATGAAGGTAGGCTAGTTAATATACTACATAATGTTGACATGACACTGCATTCCAACAAAACACTATATAATATATATATATATATATATATATATATATATATATATATATATATATATATATATATAGTCATCTGTAAGCTACAAACTAATACATGCAGGTAGATATATGTACAAGTTGATATATTCAAACATGTTCATGCATGGAGACATCACACACACACACACCATATCACACAGATACTAGCTCACAGTGAAAACATCATGGCCAACAAACATAAAAGTGTCATTATCTGGTACATCAACATTAAAAGTGGAACAGACAACAATGTAAAAATTTATAATTTACTCAACATTCACAAAATAATATTTTAACAAATATTGCCCAGAGAATGGCTTCTAAATGTTCTCATCATTATCAACGGTTGTTAATGATGACTAACTTCTTGGATCGATTCCAACTTTTGTGTCACAGCTCTCTAAAATAAACACATACGAATGACAAAACTGATTACGTTATTCTTTGTTTTTCAATCACAGTTATAAATGACACTCCAGACCACTAATTGTTTTATTAGTTTAAACAAGCATCAATCAAACGTTTACAGTGAACTAGAGTTAACGTCAAATCACCATAACAATAATATCACTCACTGATGCCTCATCTTAGATAATTCTCAGAAGATGGAGTAATAGACATTTTGACAACGCAACCTGGAAATGAAGCTCAAACTTCCATTTTGTGGATACGTTATCACAGCTTTATTCCAAAATTTTATGGACAACAATGTGGTCAAAATTAACTCTAGACTTTAGGATGAATAAATATATATCCAGCCATTGAATGAGGCTGTTAAACTGCTACTCCTATTAATATTATTATATATAAGTGTCATAACATTTAAGTTGGTTATAAGTTCCAAAATCAGCACATGTCTGCTTAAACTATGAGAACATTTATGAGCTTTCACATCCCATACAAACATGATGTCGTTTTAAAAGGATAGTATGGGAGCGATGTTAAACTTGGCAACCAATTTTCAAAGCCCCACTATAATAAAAGAGCTGAAATGATCTTATGTAAATAATTTGCTTACACGAGGGAAATCTAAATCAGACACACTGATCAACCGCAACCAGATTATCATCAACTGTGACCAGATTATCATCAACTGTGACCAGATTATCATCAACTGTGACCAGATTATCATCAACTGTGACCAGATTATCATCAACCCGAATCAGTCACACTCACAGACTAGACTTTCAGCTTATAACAGTTACTATTAGAAATAAGTGAAATCTTTGTTTAATTCCACCATTGGTCAAACCTGGGACATATGGTTAAAAGCCTATCAAGACATATACCGGTAGCTCCTGGGCAATTACACCCTCCTGCCAAATGCCCACTAGGTAACATACTCCACCATAAGAGTGTTTTAAATATCAATGAATATCTATTGTTACATGTAGTGTTAGAATATAGCAATAATTTGATATTCAATCATAATTATTAGTCAATTACTACAGGTACTACTCCTAGTTTGAGTAAATCATAAATTAACAAACTATTTAGCTCTTTAATCATATTTCTTTGATCATTAATTATAATAAAATTTAAGTTGTCATGACAAAAATTGATTCTTTTAGTTATTTATATTCATCTTTCAAATTCAAACATCAAGAAAAAAGAACAAAAATAAAAAATTTGATGATATCTTTGATTTCAAAATAAAATCCCATCTTTTGTCTTAAAAATCCTATATATGTGATGGCTGAAAATACTGATGTGGGTAAATGACCACCAAGTATTTGGAAGAGTTGATTAGTTTAGTTTCAGCAATGGTCAAATCTGAGATATACCATTATATGGACAAGGGATGACTGTTTATGTAAACATATCTCACAAAAACACAGTCATGAGCCAGGTTCAAATCCCAAACCACGAAGTTAGCAGTTCAATACTCTTACCACTGTGCCACTGGCATGTGACCAGCAGGTAGCTCCCAATGAAAACACCCCACAAACATAGGTACGAGTTGGAATAGAACCCTGACTTGGACATATTGCACACATTTCTGTAACCAATGTGCTATAGTGCTGCCCTCTCTACTGGAAATGAACTTCATCAAAGTTTGCCAAATTATACTTGCCTAATATAACATGAAAACAAAATATCAACACATGATTGTCTATATGGTGATCCTTATAGCAGGATATTTTATGTTCCATCATTTCCTGATCCTAAGTCATGATAAAGTATTGATATTAAGATGTTTATAAAGAGACTTGGCTAAATGAGTGTGGAGAATGACAGGCAGTTATCTGATGTTTTCACTGGAGCAAGATCTAGAGAGAGCTGGATTTGTTGTCACACACACACATTGAATGCATGCATACACACCAATAAAATTAGAAAGCCCTGTTGGATGGCCTCATGAGAGAGAATGTGAGAATTAAAACACTAACTAATGACTACATATTTCATCAGCCAACCTGGTCACTTAATATATCAAGTAATAACTAAATGTGGAGAGAACAGATCAACAAAGTTTACAGAATAACATCTAAACCTACAGTAAAGACAATCATGAACATTTATTTATAGTACATAAATAATTGAACAATAACTACAGCTGTGCTACACAGAAGCAGCCTAACTGAATATGCAACACTCTCACAGGATCACTTCCAAAGCGAAGCACTTACACGTCGCAGGGCACGACTACTCTTCATGTTCCCACATCCAGTTGTGCTTGATTCTGGATCGTCTTCAGCAGATTTTAGCTAGAAATGAGCGTGAGTAACACATGGTGTGAAAGAAAGCTACACGTACAACACTCAATGAAATCTAACCCAGTCTGTGGAAGAAGTGAGCCGGAAAAAAACATACTACATTCCCCTCATGGCAGTAAGCTATCTATGTCCAGCTGGTCAATGCACAATCACGGCACAATAAGCAACATTCACAGAACCTGGATAATGCTGTACTGCATGAAATCATTCATCCAATTCGCACCACAGTGCCATGTGATGATATTTTATGCCATAACAGCACAAGGGACTTCAATGACTCAAATTTCAAAATAGGTTTTAAGCATATATATACAAATCACACCACCAAAGAAAAAGCATTCTAACCACATGACAACAACAGAACGTCAACATGGTAACCAGATATATTCTGATCACAAAAATAAGTTATGAAATAAATTAACTTGAAATTAAATTGGACTTTGCCATGCCTCTTCAATAACACCAAAAAATACATATAAAGTTACTCAACGAAATACAATATAAGTATACAACCAAATATAAGATCTCTAATAATAAAATGAAATATTTAATTATAGAACATACTGAATTACACAATAAGGAAATAGAACTGACAGTGATTGATGATTGATGTTTTATGGCCACTTTTGTGCACAAGGTAGGCTAAATGGGCCGAGCAACCTCCAAAGATAATGAAACGAAGTCAAAGACGAAACAACCTTCAGATATGCCCATGCCAAGGTTCGAACACGGGTGGTAGCGATCTGTGGTCCAACATGCTACCACTAGACCACGGAGGCGCCTTCAGAACTGACAGTGAGAGAGATGAGAAGACAAAGATAGACAGACAGGGAGACTCATCATCCATTTAGTAACTAATGTAATGTTTAATGTTCCTGTGGCACAGCAATTTAATAAAAATCGAAACTTAATATATGAAAACCTTAACATAGAGAGATGTTTTGCTGTTGTTTTTGACTCCCTAAGGAAACAAACCAGACAAACACAGGCATGAGTTACATCTAAACCCACAACCTGAAGGCTTACTATTGAACTTGAAGCACCCACGAAGTGACATCCATTTGTTAGCTAATGGTCTTAACATCCAGCAATAAAGACCATATTTAGGTTATCATCATGGATAAGAAATCCTACCCACTCCATATACATGTAATTATAGCTAATCATAGATTTTATCTTATCCGACTAACACCATGACGCTAATTCATGCATAAAAAAATTATGTGTTTATTACTTAGAAGTTAAACACTGTATTTAAGAAAATTCATTCAAGTATTTTAGATTTAATAGTAAATAGTGACAAAATAACATGTTATAAAATAATGACTGACTGTATCTGTCATAAACAATATTTTGATGGTCATAATGACTAGCTGAGCTGATGATGATAAGATTTCTCAAGAAACAAAAAGATAACATAAAATATTAAAGATTGATTGCTTTGTTTATAGACTCATCTCTTGTCTAGTCTCTGAGAGGCTACTCCTTAGGGAAATCAGATGATTGAGCTAATGACATCTACTGATGAATGAAACATCCAACTGACACAGGCAAAATAAGGCTTTGATTTCATGATCTATGGGTCTTTATGATGGTACACTGCCATCTGTGCAATTATGAGTGTCTATGATACTGTCACAGAGTTGAATGAATTTTTTAAAATGATATAATGTTCGTAAAACAGCCAATTAAACACAATGAGCTAAAACATGTGCCTGACTCCTCTTTCTATTTTTAAACAGATTCCAATAATCAACAAAAACAAAGATATGTAAACTGACTGTCCCTTGATCAGGTGTGTGCACTAGTTACAGCTTATTTAGGCTGTATATAAACTTATATAAGCCCAAGTGTATGCATTCCATTCCACAAGACAATTGAGCGAAATGGCAGACTAACAAATAAATTGATCTGTGAAAATATGTTAATGGTAAATCAAACGATATATCTTGGATACAAAACAACACATGCACTGAAAATAAAGTTAGGATGCACGCAACAAAAAGTGGAAACCAAAACGTAATGAAGTCTTTTTATAGTCATAACAACCAAATCAGAATTTAAACACAGATCACAATGGTAACCAATGCAAGGTCAAACTGTGGCCTGCAGGAACTAGGCAGGACCACCCTAAATAAACAATTACTTGAATCTCAACTAAGCGAACAAAATTGGTTTCTAACAGTGCTTCTTCATTACATTCATGAAGTAAATGATGGTGACAGTTATTTGATGACCCTATTATAGGTCATCAAAAGGTTTAGCGGTAATTATTTTAAAAACTAAACAAATAATACAATAATAAAGTCAACATGAGATATATGCAAGAATGATGACATCACATACCTTGTGTTTGTTTCTTTTGGGATCTAGGTACACTCGGAGGATGTCCAAGTAGTAACTTGGTGGGTTCTTGGCACTTACAAGTTCCTAGAAAATGACGATAATAAAAACTGTGATATTAGCCAAGATGCAACAACACATGTATCATACATGACACATACATGATGTATGTGTCATGTACTTTGTTACCATAGAAAATCTTTATTAAAAATAACAAACTGGATAATTTGTTAGAATTATAGATAGTTAGTGAATAAGCCTTAATAGTACATCAGCACAAAGCTTGTTTACTGTCTCCCCATTTTAGCTGCCTCTAACAATGGACCAAGCGAACTAATTCAAAACCATGAATTTCACTGGGATATCTCCTATGGCTAAGGTGATTCTGTGCGGCAGGTCGCAGGTTCACGCCTCGACCGTGACACTATAGTAGGGGGAGTATTTCATCAAACAAGGCAACTGGCAAGGTTTTCTCCACCCAACATGCCATTTATTCTTTAGTCTAAATTCATAAATTTAGAATTAGTCTCCCTGGAGGAGCTATAAATTACAGACCATTTGCGTCTGACCCATTTGAGGTTGCCAGCCACGTAAAAAAACTGCCATTTCGGCCATTATTATATAAATTGTATAGAGAGCGCTTCTAAAATATAATAAACACTGTGCTGTAAAACATGATAGACTTTAATCAAATTATCAACGTTAATGTGATGGTTCTCTAAGTCATCTATTGGTCTTATATCTATAGTATGACCGATTCCAAAACGAATGGGGTTATGATATTACAGATAAGTGTACAAGGTCTTATCAGGGTTATACTTATAGTATAAGGGTATTTAAAACAAGTTGACCTCATCATACAGATAAGTGTACAAGGTCTTATCAGGGTTATACTTATAACGTTGATCATCAGTATCATTTGGACTAGTAAATTTAAAACAAGTGACAGATAAGTGTACAAGGTCTTATCAGGGTTATACTTATAGTATAAGGGTATTTAAAACAAGTTGACCTCATCATACAGATAAGTGTACAAGGTCTTATCAGGGTTATCTTTATATCATGGGGGCTATCCCAAACAAGTTGAGTTCATCATATGCAGCCTTTTCAGTAGAGATTAGAGTAGACAACCTTTTACAAAAAGTAGACAGCAGCTAACCTCTGGTGGCTTGTAAAAACAAAGCATTACTGGAGGGAAGTGTGGATGTGGGGGGAGTAGTGAAGGACTGGCTGTAGGGTAGTGGTAATCATATTAACACAGTAGTGGACTTTCTCCATTGGAAGGGGGTGTGAGGGGCTCTTCCCTAAAAAAGTATTTGGAGCATTTAGGTCACTTTTTCGCCAAAACAAAAGTAGCCAACTGATTTTCTACTGATAAAAGAGGCAACATATTAGGATTGGCCGATAAAAACCACCCCCTGTTGTAACCAGTGGTTTTAACCGGCTAAAACCACCCTGGTCAATACTCAAAAAGTTGGACATAAATTGTTTTCCAAGATTGTTGTTATAAGATAAATTCTGAGCAACAAATATAATCAAAAGGCAATCTATTTCATGTATTGAAAAATTTGTTAAATATAGTTCATGTCTTTCTGATGTTAATTACACTATAATATTGAAACAAAGACAGTTTTGTCAATATTATTTATTACAATAAAACTGAGCTTGCTGACATTGCACAATATTATAATAACAAATAAAATGAGTCTGATAATAGATAGTCCCATTCCCGTGGATAAATGTTTATGTTCACCAGTCTATCTCTTCTTTCCCATGGAGAAATTGGTAGCACATAACCAGTTTAGCAGTTTTCTGCAATTCGAGTATTCCGGCGTTTTGTTTGAATGACTCCAAAGTTTGAGAATACCGGTTCAATAGCAAATGAGTTGGCTGGACATGACACGAGATGCTGTCCTATAGTACCCATATCAGAACTGACAGTGCCTGATCTACTAACACATGACTACCATACTGTAGGCTCTGTCTTGGTTGTAGCAGATTCATGGAGTAATGCTCTAGATAATGACATAAAGCTCAGGTAAAAGATCAGTCAACTATGATTTAAACAAATAACGACCATAATCAGTTGCAAAAGATTTTTTGGCAAATTAATGCTTTTTAATTGTTAATCTCATATGTGATGTCGCCTTATAAAAAGGGATTTTTAATTGACCAGTAAAAGGCAGTTTTAACCAGTATTGACCACAGGTCTGGTCAATGCTCTTATTGACCAGACTTTTGCCAACACTGCAACATTTATTGCTGGACGCTACTGAAAAGGCTGTATATAGTGTCTATTAAACTGGCCTTGAGTGAGTTTGTTGTTTGAGCCTCTGTGATAGTTATATCTGAGACATATGACCATGGGTATACTTCCTAGAGTTGGAATTGTTTAGTCTCAGCACTGGTCATACCTGGGACATAAAATCAACTGCCTACAGAAGCAAATCCCATAAACCCAGTTGTGAACCAGATTGGAAACTACAACCTGAAGGTTTGCAACACAATACCATAACAACTCCATTATCAAAATAATCAGCAAGTCCCTAAAGAAACATTGCACAAACATGAGATATGAGGCAGATTATTACAATTAGTGTATCAGTATGACTGGGATTATCTGTCCAATGGCAATCAGACTCATTTCTGATTTTATGTGATAAGTTGGGAAGATTATTGCTCTATGGGTATTATCTGTATGAATCTGAACCCTCCTCAGAAATGTTAAAGTTTTTACATTAATTAATTAAATAAATAACATCTGTTGAAGCAACCTGTCAATCCTGCCTGTAAATTAGACTAGCTTCACTAGCTAAATGCAATACAAAAGAACTACATTTTAAAGTGGAGCCAATCTGGGGAAATTGTGCAGTACATGTTCACTTTCAACATTGGCTTGTAATTAACATACTTAAATCTATTATCAGCCACTATGCCATCACTAGAACTGGGGTCATACAATTTTAAATATTTAACATTGGGTTTTTTCAATAAGAATTGCAGTAGATGATGATATTTACATCTGATAATTTGTGTTAAGTAAAATAATATTGTCAAAACTTACCTGGTCACATATTAATTCCCACTTTTTATCATCATCATAATTTTTCAACAGTTTCATTTTGTCAGGCGGCAAATCCATAGACATCTAAAATGTAAAAAAACTTACATTTTATTATTTATATTACCATGAACAAGTTGTGTTCATTAAAATTTACTTAGAAATATCACTAGCTTTAAATCAGGTAAAAATGTGATATTTTTAATTATCAATAAAAGGTAAAAAAAAATAAACAGTGTAGAACATAGCTGCTTGTACATAAAACGAGACACACCTACACTGTCTGGATGTATTTATATATGGCCAGTTAAGAGTAACAAATTAACAGAAAAGATACGCAATAGAATTTCTGAAAAACAAAAAGCAGACATCTACTTACCAAGACATTGGTATATCTTTTATCCAGTTCTTCTCTGCCTGGCTTAGGTATGGTTGACTGACGAGCCTTGGACAGAGTATTATTACGGAGTTCGACCCCTGAATATTTTTGGTTTGAAGGCGGGCCCGAACATGGGCTACCAGCCTCCGATGAGGATTCATTACCCATCTTTGTTGATTGCCAGTGAAAAAAATAACTATCCTCCTAATTGTTTAGTGCACAGAGTGCATGTGTGTTTCAACCTGAAGATGCTTGCAATACACAGAATCATTCACAAAAAGTTCACATTTTACTAATTGTCAACACGATTCTTTCCTATTTATGCAGCTGTAATGTAAAACACAACACTAATTTAAAAACAACATAAATAACTGGTGGGGTGATCAATTCCTATTTTAACCTAAATTTTGGTCATACCATACAGACAGTAACACTAACACTGGTATTTTAGACACAGATTTGGAAGCATGAAGAACAGTTCTAATAATATTCATGCACATTAACCATAAAGATATAAATATATATACTGTGTTTATATCACTATATGAATATGACTTATTATATGTGTGTATTATTTCTGTATCAGTGTATGTATTGTATCACTTAAAACGGAACTATCTCTAATATTATCCCTTTCATTACTTTACCAGTTTCATTTAATTACTTACAACTGCATGATGTTGAATAAAAACAAATCAATAACAAATAGTTCAATTTCTAAACTTTACACGCCCCACCCCCCACCCTGCCTAGCACAGTGGGAGTCTTCAATTGCATTACTGCTCCAGAACAAATTTATCGTAGACATAAACATTTAATGATTTATTCATAGCGCATGACGTTGTGGCGGATTTCTTACGCTATATGTCTCACTAGCACAGTGATAACAATCAGAACCAAAATACAGTGACTGTATCAAGGAGTGTCAATCACTCACTACTAGATGTAGTAGATCTAGATATCTACAGTCTACTCAGTCAATC
Source organism: Paralvinella palmiformis (assembly GCA_025642065.1). Lineage (NCBI taxonomy): Eukaryota > Metazoa > Annelida > Polychaeta > Terebellida > Alvinellidae > Paralvinella > Paralvinella palmiformis. The sequence goes on from JAODUP010000611.1 coordinate 510,167, forward strand.
AGTGTGACAACTAGACTATAATTGTTATAATAAACACAAACTGCTCTAATCTAATGATAACAAAGAGTTACGTTCAGAAAAACGCACCATATTACGTCGAAAACCAATCTTCTGCTGGCATGTACAGTGAGTGTAATATCATAGAAGGATAATCCACCCATTTCCTTCATGTTTTCAGTTTACTTATGCCAAAAACATACCTCCTTCCTCTTATTTAGTTATAGTAGCAATCGTCATGTGGCAGCACCTTATTATACCATATCGTTCGTTACGTATAGGAATTAAAAGAGGGGGCCGTAGAACTGTAAATTATACCAGATTAAGAATCTTTTCCAGTTAAATCAGAGATAGAGCTGAAAAATAATTCTGAGATATTTACATTAAATAATTAGGAAAAAGTGAATGTTTGTTGACAAGACAAATTTAGTAATAATATGCCATCCTTTAAAAGATTCAATGAAATACAGTATTAATAATGATCGTGCCTTAATTGGTTCAATCAAGCTTGTCATGTAAACAATTTATTATTTATTCGATCACTCCCATTATTTATTTACGGTGGATTTATTTGTACATAGTATAAGGCTATCTGCCCAAAACAAACCTGAATTGCCACAACAAAGATGTGATGCCTTAATTCATTTATTCATCAACACACAGGTATCGGCAGACCATTTTATAAATATGAAATTGTATAGCATCGAATAAGAGATTTTGAGAAGAACAATCTCTAAACAAAACATGAGTTTGACAGTTGTTTCAATAATTTCAAACATTGAGCGGTTTCATCGCATACGGTTTGTTCACAAGCGAATATAATTTGGTAGATTACAGCAAGTCCAATATAAACCTTTCATTTCAAGATCTATATTCTAGAACAATCGAAGCATATCGCCACGTCTTTTACTCAAAGGACATAGACGGTTATGGTAATATATTAGCTAGGGTTATTATTATACAGCTATTTATAACGGGATTCTGGTGCATATACTTAATTGGTACCTGCTCTAAATGGCTTTAATTTAATACTCTGAATCTCGGCACGACATGTCAAACACCAATGGGGCCTAGCCTCAAACTAGTGAAGCGCCGTTCAAGATCAAGTTTGAGGTAAAATGTATTCAGTCAAGTTCCGATTAGACAAACATTGTATTAGGCAAAGTTACAACCTGCCGTGATCCGAAGTTACCGAAATATTTCAATGAGCCCAGGGTGAGTCAGTGCTATTTTAAAGAAATCATAGTAGGTCCTTGGAACGGCTTGCCTGACAAAGTATAGTGCAGGCCCCTATATTATACAATCTTCCGAGAAGAGATTAGATAAGGACTGGAGGAATCAGGATCTTGTATATAATCTTGAAACAGCTATCTCTGGATTTCTGTCACAATGCCAAAGAAAGAAGTAAATTTATCTTCAAAATCGGATGATGATCTGGATACACACACACACACACACACACGACTAACGACCTACGTTCAATATCCACCTCTAAGTAAACAAATATCTTGAATGTCAGGTTATATATTTACATCGGGGAGACCGGGGAGGGTATGCTAGATCCATTTCTCCCTGGATCTACCGGATCTACCGTCGCCAAATGACTCGCAGCAGATTAGACAATGAAAGATTAGACATCTTCATCTGAACTCCGATTGACCTTTCGTTTATGAGATTTAGTTTTTCCGATCTCATTGTTTGTGATCATTTCAGTCTAGACTTTTCCTTTCCATTTCCATGGTGACGTTTAAAAACGTAAATATTGATGTTTTACGGCCACTTTTGTGCTCACGGTAGGCTAAATGGGCCGTTTGACATACAAAGGTAATGAAGCGAAGTCAAAGATGAAACACTCTTCAGATATGCACACGCCGACTTTCGAAATCAGGTTGTGATCTGTGATCCAACGCGCTACCAACTAGACCATGGAGCCGGATAATAAGGACACTTGATTAAATACACATTATTATTATTATTATTATATAACCCAATACGCTATGATATAATAATGATAAATACTAGGTAGTTATTCCTAATCTCTATTTTGGGGGCGTGTCTGTTAAAAATACATCCCCCCTCTCTCTTCTAGCCACCATGTTCTTGTTCTTTCGCAAATGGTCCTCCTCGTGAATGAGCGAATGGCTTCTGCGTAATAATCCGTCGACATCGTAGTGGCTCCTTCGGGATTAGATGAAGAGATTAACCCGTCGTGCGGCAATCAGTGTTTCCGGATCTAAAGACAACAGCTGACACTCTGAGATACAATAGACAGCATACACTTGATGCCGCTAAACATCGGGTTAATAAACAATCACACTATATATACTATATATTAAAGAAGGCAGTACAATGATCTATTTCGAAGATTATTGTGCCTTTACTCTGGTATACACATAATTCAGCGTTTTGAAGAAGGTCAATTAATACATTTGTCCTATTGAAGGTCATGGTTCAAACTCATCCTTGGCCTCGTATTTTCTCAGTTGCTGTCCCTGCTAATTGGAAATAATTCCCAAAACATATTAAGTCATCAAATAGCATAGTTTCTTCCCGTCACCATTTGAAAACTCATCTTTTCGGACTTACTTATTCCTCATAAGTTTTCACTGGATCCGCTCATTTGTTGATGTATTTTCAATTATACCTTGACTGTAAGATTGTTTAATCCTTTGTACTAGGCTAGTCACTGAGCTAGCATTTCAGGGAGCATTTCACAGTTTATTCTACCATTTTCTTTTAACTATACAAATGTTGAGTTTGGTTTTATTTTATTTTATTTCTTGAAAAGGGTATAACAGTTGCTGCAAATGAGACCAATCACTTTACATCAAAATATGAAAGGTCAAATGTCGAGGTCGCGTCGATAACAGCATTTTGCCGAGTTGTTAATTCGTTCCGTAAACGCCCGCTTGGGGTCAGGTGGCGCTGCGTTAGTAATACGGGATCAATAAAACGAATATTCCATAGTGCGGCATTCGTCTCAAAATGGCGTCCAAGTAAAAAAGTTGGCAAATTTTGTCGAGAAAAAGTGAGAAAACAGCCGAATTAAATCAAATTAAGGGGTGATATTTTCCTGGCGACCCTACTACACTTTATGTTCGCCAATGGTACGAAATATTAGCACTCGCCAGCGTGGCCAGTGCGCATCCGTTGATACTCGCAGGGAGAAAAATACGCTCAACTTGGCGAGTGGACGGTATTAGCTTGTTAAGACTATTTACGTACAGGTATGTCAGTTTTAGTTCTAATAATGACTTAAAACAATGTTGTTACCTTCTTAACATATTTGGCAATGGTGACTTCTAGCTTCTGCTCTGTTGAAGACAAGTTTATTGCCAACATCACCCGTATGTCCAATTTGCATTTTTCTTTTACAAGAGACTTGTTTCCAACCCGTAACCATTATCTCGTTATCAGAACGTTCTTGACGCCGAGTGACGTAAGAACGTCAGTAGTTTAACGTGGGTGTTGGACGAAAATAAAAACAACATCATTATAACAGCAGCGACACGGAATAGGTGAGAAGTTCTTAAACTAATACGTACGGGATAAAATGACGCATGCGCCAACTAGTAGAATACACTTCAATAGACCGATCATTTACCGCTGGCGCCACCATACGGCTGAATTTCACACTACGGTCTCGGGTTAGAAGAATCAGTGTTGCATGGCGATTTACGCGTATAGTCGCCGATAAATGTCTTACTGAAAAGATTTTATTTATAGTCCATTAGGGGTATGTGATCTCTAGATCATAATTTTGCATTTAATAGGAATGGTATAGACTTCATCCAATAGATATATGCCATTAAACTAAGTAACGTTCAGCGCGATTTGTATGGCTGTCATGGTCCGGTCAGTCTAGTTCAAATTAATATTTTGTAGAACCTTTGTCATCTGGGATGACGATGTGAATGGATGAAATCAATGATCACATAGATTATAATTCAGTGGGTGATTCCTATTAATGTAACATTGGTATTTATGCATGATATCTTGTATTGAAAGTGAACTGTTTTATTTTATGAATCAGCCGTTCGTGCAGTGTTTACTACGTGTAAATGTCAATGTGTTAATACTCTAATGTAATTTAAAAAAATGATTTAATAATATACAGGTGATACATATATGATTGGTTCTCAGGTACAAGTAAAAACAATATTTCCAAAACTTGCCCTTTATGGGGCGTCTTCGTGGTCTAGCGGTATCGTGTGGGACCACATATCACTACCATCCGTGTTCGAATCTCGGCGTGGGCATATCTGAAGGGTGATTCATCTTCCTTACCTTCATTACCTTTGGAGGTCGTTCGGCCCATTTAGCCTACCGTGTGCACAAAAGTGGCCGTAAAACACCAATCATCAATGCCCTTTATATCTACGTTAAATATTTAAAAATCCTTAAATATTGTTTTAAATCTATTGGGAAGACACAATCGTTCAACTGAAATACTAGTCTCAATCTCAGTGTAATATGAAATAATTTGCTGAAAGATTTCCAGTATTTACCGGTAGTGAAAAGTTGCCATCCCCTGTTACCAGTGGGCGCCATAACTGTTTCTAATCCGAGACGGCAGTTGGTAACCGATGCAACACCTGGATCGGTCTATTGTATTACAAGTTAGTGTAAAGGAGACAAATCTCGATAGCTTTGCTGGGCCGTGGCTTGTCTTGGGAGCCCTTTCTGATCGTGGACGTCATGCTAATGTTGTTCGCCAGGTGGAGCCTAAGCAGCATTAGAACATGACGCTAAATCGCAAAATTCGACCCGCCCCAGTCTCGCCAACTCCCATTCGACTGTATATTACGCTAACATCCCATATTCCCATTGGTCTGCTTGTTGAATCATATCGACTATCTTATTGATTCCTATTTGTCATCTCGGCCCATTAACCTAAATAGGCCGACATTTACTAGTACACGGTCATCAGGAAAACTAATACATGGATAAAATACTTATGCTAATGAATTGATTACCTTACGACATAACATTCAGAGAATTGCTCACCATGAAGAAAATTGCCTTTCCTATTGCTCCTTTTTTCCCCTACAAGAGATGAACCACTTCTCAACATGAGGAGACACTGTTTAATGTTGTACTCTCGTTCCCCAACAATCATTTATGTAGTACAACATCGAATGCTTGACAGCAATCCAAGTACACACCTTAGATAGATAAATGTTTATTTTGCAACATACGTTATATATATATATATATATATATATATATATATATATATATATATACTTATATACACTTATACAAACATTATACAATAATTACAAATATAATAACTGTGTAAGTCACATCGTACAAGGCATAATGTTATATTCTGTGACGTCTTGAAGGTCAAGAAAACGTGTAACGGTGTCGGGGTTGCTGGTTAGAGTAATAACGCTAGATATTGTTATTATGATTACTTCTAGTAATAATAATGATAATTATAATATTAATTATATAACAATAGTAACAAATTTATGACAAATTTATAACAATTACGACAATAAATATCTTTATCATTATTTATCATCATTGTCATCACCATTATCATTCCAATAATAACTATAAAAATATAATATCGCTAATATAACAAAATTATGTTTAATAATTTTATTATGGCAGAAAAAAAAGGAATAATAATATTTAGGTAGATAATGTGATCAGTGTTGTCTTGTTATGTGTATTTATAGAACATGATAGAGTTTAGTTTATATATATATATATATATATATATATATATATATATATATATGAATCATTTTAATGTTTTTATTGTTTGATATTATTAGTTGTATATTATATCATATTGGATATTACCACCCCCCCTCTGCGCTAGTAACGTGCTGATGGTGAGTGGTGTTGGTGTCTCAAGGATTCTAGAAGCTATACCGGCGTGGGCTTCAGCCCCTAACAAGTTTAACCAGAGGAGGGAAGACTAAACCCAGCACCTGGTCCTCCAGATTGGGCGTGGAGCTAACATCCCTATCCCGTAAAAACAAACTACTACAACAATTACAATTACCACAATGGGCTTGACAAAAATTAAATAAAAATCACGTAAAAGTTAGTTACTCGAATAATGACAGATGCCATTTATAATGATCACAGATGACCTTTATTTAAACTAACACTACCACTAGACCACGGAGACGTCCAGGCGACTCAGTAGAATCTAGACAACTTAATTACGTTTTCAAATATCTTTGTTATCTAGAAATTAATATAAATTTATTGTTTATTTTTGTTAATGTGTTGATTTAGCAACATTATTGTTAATCATTATATATAAATAATTCAATAGGTCGTTTTTTTGTGTGTGAGCGAGGACACACTCTGTGGATACATACCAGAAATACAGATAACTTGACTTGTAACCTTAACCTGAAGGTTTGCATGGCAGCACTCTATCCATCGTGCCATGATAACCTGAATCGAATTAATTATTTACAACTGATTTGAGATATTAATTTTAGAAACAATGATGTATTATAGAAAGTAAGAAATTATTGTTGCTAATGATGATGATGATGATGATGATGATGATGATTGCATTTCGTTTAAATTACAATATACGCTCTTTTAAATAGGATTGTTTAGCCTTAGCGCTGGCCATATTTGAGAAATATAGCTGAGGGACGACTTTATAGAGTAACATATATCACAAAGTGTACGGGTCTTTCCAACAAACCTATGGTTAATAATAATAATAATAATAGTGTGTATGAAATAAATCGACAGAAGCCATTGAAAGGCGTGATACAGTGATATCCCGACATAGAAATGTTGTTGACAACTATATCAAGTCTCACAACATTATGAAGAACAACAATCCAGATGTGAGGGAAGGATCCAAGTCTGAAAACGTGAAGGGTAGGATAGACGCTGAAAAATATGGGAAAACAATCTAGATGATCGTTCGTGACCTGACTGTACGCCTAATAGTATTGTGTGTGTGTGTGTGTGGGGGGGGGGTGTTTCCTGGGGGAAAGAATGTTATTAAATATGCTGTGGTTTTTCTTTTATTATCAATTCAACTTATTTAACATCGTTAATTAGTGTTCCCCCTAAATAGATTGACTATAAATAAACCGGATATGAGTCAGCAAAAAGAAGAAAACTTTCAAAACGTCATCGGGAAAAATAAGTATATCTGGTTTACCTTCAATGCATCACGTGACAGCAATATATCTATTTATTAGTTCCGATCCAATTAATCATTTTAATTAGTTTATTAAATCATTGCTATCTTGCATCTTTTTGTAATCCAGTAAACAATTCTATTGCACCTCGTAGAAAATTTTAAGATGATTGATTTGACATCGTTAACGTCACTAATACAGGTATTGTCAAAGTTCATTAACCTGTCTAAGAAGAGCTTCAGACTAATATCGTTTTGCTGATATGTCGTATGAATTAGGTATAAATGGCTTTAATTAAATTATCGGACATGTGATAAATTGTGTTACTGCCGAAAGTGACTTCGATGCTTGCAGATATTAGATTATTTTCCAAAAAGCTTATCAAACTCTTTGTCAATTTGTGACGGTTAGTTCAATTTTTTAAACTAGGAGAAGACTAGCTTATTGGTTATTAGATAGTAAATGGCTTGTTATGTTCCTATTTGAAAATGATATTAACTATTTTTACTTATTCCTTATACAAAGGCAACGAAGTGAAATTAAAGGAAAAACAAACCTTCTGGTATTAGACGGCTGGAGTTTGAACCATGGTGCAATAAACTTGTGGCCAATCACGCTATCACTTATGCCATGGAACCATAGGAAATAATACATGTCCAACAGTAACACACAGATATGTGCATGATACACAAAAATACCAATAAACCTAACCACCAATCAACCGACCTATAGTAATTATTTATTAAATTTTTTCATGAGTGTGTCCTTTATATTAAGAGATACATTTCATATATTTTCTTTTTAAACACAGTACAATATAACTTTATTATCTTTACAATATATTTTTAACATATTTAGGTAATATTTTCTCGGCCAACTCTTTATGGCAAGAAAGTATTAAAACAAGATTTAGTCGTTATTAGACGTGCCACAGTTTAAATGCCATGCTATTCCATATGCTGTGCTAGTTACTAAACTGGTAATATTTTGACAAGGACAGCTCTATTATGATTTACATCTGATAATCCCACAAACTTTTCAACGTCACTAACTGTTGGTAATATTAGATGGAGTTATACAGCTATTGGGTTGGAGCGTCGAATTTTCTTACTCATGATCCGAGATTCGAATCCCGGCTGTGGCACTATGGTAGGAGGAGTTTTTCACCCAACCAGGCAAATGGCAATGTTTTCTCCACTGAATATGCCATTTATAGTAAATTGTAAATTTATTTAGAATTAGTCCTCGTGGTGAAGCAATAAATTACAGGCCATATGCGTTTCCCTCATTTGAGGTAACTAAGCCACGTAAAATAACTCATTTATTATTGCTGTAGTTTCAATTACCTGACAGTTTTCCTCATCACAAGCAATCGTCATTTTCATTATCATCTTTTGGAAACAATTTAAAATTAAATGTTGCGCCTCGTCAAGAGCTGAACTTTTAAACGAATGCTAAAAGAAGAAGAAAAAACGATGATAAGATTTGAGATGTCCTCAAAAGAATTTTGGAGATTTTTAAATATTGTATTTGTTTTTGAGCAAATAATTTTGTTGTTATTAATTATTTATTACAACATTAAGTCTGATTGATGTTTCGTGTTTAATTGATGTATTTGACAATCTAAAACTCACATTAAATATAATAGACTATATAGATAACAATAATATGTATATAAGTTTTTAAGGTGTTTTATTTGAGACATGCTGAAATCTATTGATGCTCACCGGTTTATTGAAGTGCCAATGGCTTCAGCATATTACACGCTATTAAACTAATCTTTTACGGAATACTGAGTTGTGTTATATTGTTATTTAAAGTACATGTAAATTCAAGTCTTTTAGCATGATCAATATATGTATGTATATATATATATATATATATATAAATAATATATATATATATATATATATACACACACAAACAAACACACACACACACATATATATATATATATATATATATATATATATATGCTGCCAACATCCAACATTGTATGTAAATAATCATCTGGAATAATTAACATCGCAACTAAAACATTTATGACTATTTTTATGTAAAAATGGTGAAACCAAAAGATTTCGGTACAATTATTTCATTTCTCTAGAAAACAGTTAATCAACTCAGTAGATGAACCTTGTGACATTTTTAGACTCGCTTCTGCCGTCAGATGGCATCAGATCAGGAAATGTATAACTGTTAATTGCCTCATGAAATTTAGAATAATTTAGAATGATCGGGGTCTCGAATTAGCTGATGTCAAGAAATATTCAACTTATTTTCTCCAATAAAACCGGAATTTCTTAAACTGTTCAATATTTCTACAAACCTTTACCGATCTTTAAAGGAATGAAAGAACTACTTTGTAGTAGAAGGTTCTGTTTAGCTGTCATTAACCTTCAGCTATATAACAATATTTATTCTTTACGACTGTTGTCAATCACTGACGAGTACTTAATTACAAAGATGTTTACTCAGATAACTAATCAACTAACTGTCCTAATGATAATATATTTTGTTGTTACTGTTATCTTGTTTATTCCAGGTTATATTTACTTTTGGCCATCAAGTATCAATTGTTGTCTTTCATAAAGCAAGAAGAACGTAAATAGGATGGATGTTATTCAACTTCCTGATGAACTGTTTTTAAGTATATACTTCCCGTATTATCAAGAAGCGTAAATATCGGGGTCGTTTTTCAACCCGTGAACCGAACTTTTCTAAAAGGTAAATTACTCATAATGAAAATATCCAGTTTACAACAACGAGAATTGTGACTAAAAGTGCCAGCGCCACCTGTCGTCTTCTAACAAAGAAACTAATCGGCGATTCATTGGTGCGAAGAATTCCTGCAGCAAAATCCTGGTCTTATTGGACATTTTTGATGTAATCGATCGATTAATTACAGGTAATGTGGCGAGGTTTCTCCACAGGTATTTTGGAATAGGAGAATCTGTAAACAGAAAAATAAGTGTTACATTTTGTTTCTGAAAAGGCCGAGCTGAAGGTTAATGTCCATTCGTCACAAATTAACGGCAACATTATTTCACACACGCACAAAACACGCACAAAGCACCATTCCCAACCCCTCTTAGCCTATAGTATAGAGAATGTATTTTAACATTGTAAAGTAATAACCAAAGTTAAACCAATAATTCATTAGTCCGCATAACGGCTAATATGGCATAGATATATTGAAATAAGTCCGGTAGCGTGGTTGACCACATATCTATAGCACCTGGGTTCAAACCCGGCCGGGCTATGTCAGAAGGCTGTAAAACAGTCCGATTTACATTTTTATAAGAACCCAGCTCACTGATTGAGTGCTGAATTTTGGCGAGTATTTAATCACGACGTTGGTCATACTTAAGATATATGGCCGTGAGATACTACCTAAGGACAGGGAATGAAACACCCCCAAACGTGTATACCACTGGATTTCGACACCACGACTCGATGGTCTACCAGATAAGACGCTAGGCCGTCCAACTGTCTCTATTATCGCTCCGGTGCACGATATTTCGTCGAAAGACAACTCGGCGATAAATTATTTTGGAGGTGCGACATGTCGTAGAAAGGGATTTTCCTTATTCCAACACCTCGTCGAAAATAAAAAATTGTATGTCGCAGACCCTATCGCTCACGTCTGATTCACATTTTTTCACTTACCGATCTCTAGGAATCGCAGAATCTCCACAAGGACAGCAGTTCGGTTTTGGAAGTAATCTTCGGAGCGAATAAACAAAAACTGTTTCCTTGGAAACACTTCCAGCCAATCCTCTAGGTACACGTAATATACACTCCCGGTTACCGACCTTATCGTGGTGATGTTACTTTTCTAAAGGAAAAAAATTGATTAAATAAATATTACATATATCTGATGATATTTAACAAAAGAAAACTAAAAATATAGTCTGCCATAATTTATTTTGTATGCAGTTAATCGTAGCTACACGTTTCCCAATCCTTCGATGTCAGCTTCATCGTGCGTACACAACAGCAGACGTAAGGAGGGGGGGGGGGGTCGGGGTTTCAACATACCCAGTGATTGTGGTTATTGCAGTATAAAAATAACAACAATAATAATAACAATAATTATTATTATTATTAACTATATTTATTGGAAAGACCGTATACTTTGTGATATATGTTACCCTATACAGTCGTCCCTCAGCCATATTTATCAAATATGGCTAATCGTAAGGCTAAACAATTCTATTTAAAAAAGTGTACACTGTAATTTAAACAAACTGCCCAAACAATAAGCCAATAGTAAGTTTTGGCCAAATTCAGCGCATTGTTCTACATTTCTATACACTTTCTCGATTACTTAATGGCACTGTTTCATTCTGCGCCGCTTTCGGCTGCAGTAACAGAAAAAGTATGCACAAATAAAGACATCCCCGAAAGGAAATGAAAGCTAGTGTAAAAATTTGATATGATCTGGCATTTTTAAAATAAAGTATATTTAAAAAATAAGCATAACAATTTGAAGTAGACACGCCCCTACTAGATCTATATTTGTTTCAGACAAAATCTGATTAAATTTTATTGAACAATATCAACCTATTAATCACAAAATGGGTATGTAAGATATACATAAGCTTACAGTTACAAGTACTGGAGCCACTGAAGATGTTATGGGCGGGAGGTATATTTTACTTTATTATTGTTAATAATATAATTGGACTTCTAAAATTACATTACTATAATCAGATAATTTTTTCCCTAATTACAATAATTATAAGTAGCTGAGTATTTACATGATCACCTGCATCCATATTTATTTTTAAACGTAAGCAATTAGTACTTATTGATATATATGGACTTCTATTTATAATTTAAATGTTATGAAATTAATTATTAAATACCTGAACTAGTGGCAGAAACATTCATTTTGTTATTTTTTCTATTGACAGAAGTTAAAGATGGGTTATTAATTGTTGTTGTTCAGATATATGACGAGGAAAGATTTAAATTACTTGAATATTAATTGTAGAATGTATGACACTTCACTGAAACGGAATTCATGAACCAGACAACTTATATAGAATGCTATTCCAACTATTTTTGATGTACCAAATCCACCGCATGCATTCACTGAAATCAAAGAGGAAGGTATTAACAGATAGGAGACCTATACAGGAGACAGGGCCAGCTGTGATGGTAATTAATATTTATAAATATTAATGGTGAAAATTGGTATTATAAAATTAATTAAATAAAAAACAAGGCATCAAACCCATGAAAGTTTGTCAGGCCATTTCATATCTTAATACAAAAAAAAAATGATTACCAGCACATGAATTAGTACTTGAATGTTCAGCTTTAATTAGTATACTTCTCTTCATAACTTAAATGCATACCAAATCAAATTTTTTAACCAACTTGAAAAAGGGAAAACATGTGTTTACACATTGTGTAAGCACTTGGTTCAAGTCATTATTTTACAAGGTATTGTTCTGTTTCAGTCCTTGAAGTTCTATGATGATGAGATACCATGTAAACAGGCCAATCTCTTAGATACATATTTAGTGGTGTTATCTGTTACAGTAGTCAATGCATGTGTCTATTACATCTCTGGGTAAATTCTGTCTAACTTTAAACAGTTCACTGTTCTGGACTAAATGTGATATTTTGTAGTAGTGGTTGTTTAGAGCTGGAAACAATTTGGGTTATTCTGTCCATTTGATAACAAATGACTGATTGAAACTGTAGATGAACCCGTGGCACAAGAGATTTGATGCCGCTTATTGTATGAAAGTACTAATTTCTCTATCTCTAACATGTTAACGCAAACATAAACATTGTTAATATTCCATGTATATTCATTATTCTCAGCTGGGCAGGCCTATATTGCATGGTCTATATTATTGAGGTGTAGACTTTAAATGAACTTATAATTTTTTAGTTCATATATGATAAACGGACAAGATGAATATATGGTGGGAAGTTTGTAATGAAGTGTGTTATCGTTGCGTTATAATAGCTGTATATATCATTATATGTCTATATCCAAATAAATAAAAATGTATGGACTATGATAAACTGACATGATGAAAGTATGTTTTTTTTTGCATTTACCGCATATATACCTAACTGTTTTCATTAAAACGTTCAATTATTTTCTGATCAGCTGTCAAGTGATCGCAAATTGTAGGCTATGAATTAATTAAGTGACTTGACTGTGCAATCACTTAATTATTTATTTACAGTTTCGGAGCTTCGTTTCCTTCAATATCATGTGTGCACAATTAAAGTGTTTATTAACAAAAGAGTATGTGATCATGTAACATATAGTATTGGCAATTCATTTCAACCATCGCACACATGTACACGATCACATGTGGACAACCAGAGAGCTTTTGTTTATCTGAGAAATACCTCCGGTCGCTGGAGGCGCCTATGGCTCAAAATTCAACATGGCGCGGCAAGAGTAACGCCTCTCTATATTTAAGCTCTCTGGTATTAATACAGTTTAAACAGCCTTGACCTTAGTAAGCTAATTAACTAGGAAAATAAACCGAAGATTTGCGGCGTTTTATGAGATGAAATTCTTTACTGTATAAACGCAGAAGAGCTGAAAACCGGACGGTATTCTGCTGTATTGATGACGTTTAAATAAACGAAGTATACGTGTACGAGTTTTGTGGTCGGCTTACCCAAGGTTGATAGAGACATGTCCGTATCGCGTTATCTCTGAAGCACTTCTCTAACGTCTGCATTGTCTTCTTGATGTCATCGTGAAACATCTCCGCTTGGACTTTACGATTATTCTTCGAATGAAAGAACTTATAGTGTGAGAATGTCCTAAATCGAAAAAAAAATGACGTCTAACTACAGTTGCATCAACAATTTGTTTGTGTATGCACGTTATGTAGAGGAGCCTCAAAACTTTAATTTGTGTTATAATTATTTTGATGGGATATATAAAATATATATATATATATATATATATATATATATATATATCATAAATTTTCTCTTATTATTTGGGTATTAAAAAAACAAAAAGATGTATAAGACAAATGAAGACAGTATTACACATATACCTGTATAGTAATGGACACAGGTAGGAACATATTTTACAAATATGGGCTTTATCGCAATGCCCCAAGTACATAGATGGGAATATATCCAGGCATCTCCAAATGGATGGACACATTTAGACACATTAATAATTATAGACGTATTCGACTGACCTTTCTACAGGATTCCGTAGAAGTATCATGAATTTAATGTTCGGGTTAATGCTGTGAAGGTGATGCGGTGTAAGATACTTGGGCGCATCCCTGTTCTCGTTGCCCTTGATCTTCCTCCACATTGGTATCTTCCATACAGTCATAGGATCGAAATCTCCTGAAACCATTCTAAATTATTCCACTTCATAGTCACGTTTTTTCCTATTATATGTAACAGCTTTATATATATATATATATATATATTTTAATATATATATATATATATATATATATATATATATATATATATATATATAACTCGTAACATATTTCAATAAGCGAGGTATCAAATCCGTTAGAACTTAGAAGGATGACTTACCTATAATGGCAGGATGATAAGTGTCACCTTCTTCTGTCACAAAAACATAACTACGTATCTTCTCCGCTGCCATGTCATACAAGTCTAAGTAATCAGATAATGTAGGTCTCGGTAACATGTCTACATGAAAACGAACATAAAAAAAACTTGTTTTAGATAATGTATAATTGTACAATATAGTGAATGCACGGTCACCGATTAAAAACGAAACCGAAACTCCCAAATCTGCAAAAAAGAACATATAATACACGACTGAATATAAACAATTTCCTGCTGAGATAATGAAGATGCAACGCAGTCTTTTATGGAGAAAACGCATGAAGAGTAATATTCGCTGCCAAATCAAATGATTGAAAACATATAAATATTTATTTTTACATTTTGACGCATTTGTTGCCAGAAAACGTCTATTTGAGGAAAATTACACGTAGGTTTGACCGTTTTACGCAGACTATGCATACTAGTGTCCTCATTCGTCACATTGGCAGGGGATGTTCAAGGTTTTGTGATGTTTGTATATGGTGTTCCAAAATTGCATAGCATACCTACATATCTGCCTAAAACTAGGTCATGTTTGTATAGGGCGTTTCAAGATTACATAAAATACTTGAATATCTAACTAAAACTAGATCATGTTTGTATAGGGTGTTCCAAGATTAGATAAATTACCTAAATATATACCTAGAAAGAGACCTAGAAGGCACAAAACCTAGATTAGAGGGCAAACATATTCGGACATCTTAGGCCCGAAGTTTTACTGAGCAGGAGGTACACTACCTCTGTCAAGGATGCCAGTAAGTGTGTTGCTATGTTGGTGATCCGTTTTTATTTTTAATGTTATTGGTTGACGAAAGGTGTCACGGAAAGTTAGCTTTGATATACCGTATATACTATGTCAGTCAATATAATACGAGACAGAATTTAAAACTTTTAGAAGATGTTATTTTCAGAAAAATGGCGTTTCTTTTTTACCTGACATGTTGAAATAATCAAGAACGGTAAACTAATGATAGAGATAACTAGTGTATGTAGTGATATTTAGACATAAAACTATCTACGAAAACGGCTAATCATGTTGAAATTGTTAATTACTTCTGGTCGAATGAAGCAAATTAAAATACAAAACTGTTTAGTAGAAACACAAGTAGATCTAACTGAAACATAAAACAAGTTTGACCTAATTAGGTTGACTCGTGTATAAGACGTACGAAAACATAATTTTTTTCAAGTATTAAAACCTTGTCTTATAGACAATAATATACGATAGATACATTTCATGTGCCAGCATATACGGGAATAAAGTATATAAAACGAATTATATGTAATCATATAATATCTAAGCCATCTGAACCAGGGGATGACCGTTAAGTTTATTATTATTTCAAATAGTTGATTAACCTGTCCGGAGATGTAAAAGAAATGTTGAAAAACTTTAATGTCTCCGCCTTAATCCACATGTAATTATTTCAGCAAACAGTATTATTACTTTTATAATATTATATAGTCAAATTAAAGATGACGGGAAAAGAAATTTCACATTTCGAAGTAAATATAACGTAACAAACAATTATTTTATTCCCTATCAGATGCACTACCACACTCAAAACAATTCTAACTACCAGCTATCATATTTCCATTAAAATGTTCCCTACTACACATCTTTGCCAAATACAGCTTTGTTTACAAGCGTCTTGACCAGTTGACACATAAAATGTCAGATTCCGACGAAAGTTTTGACATTTTCAGGGAGATCAAGCCTTACACGAAAAAGGCTCACAGAGAGTATTAACTGTGAGAAATTAGCTGCAGCAAGTACATACGGGGACCCAGAGTACCCACCTATGCCGCTAACACCCGGCCCCGGTCCACAACAAGAGTTGGATTGGTGTGTATTTGTTTGTGTTGATGTGAGTTTAATTGATAAGTCCACACACTGGGCTTGAATGCGAATATTTCCCTCTTCCTATCACATAATTTCATTTAAAATAAAGTCATATTTATCAGTACACAGGAGCCAGGTGGATGCATGGAGATTTTTCATATGTGGCCAATACAGGGATGTGCCACCCTCGCTCTAACACCTACTAGACTACTTTAACAGTTTAGTAGTGTCTACAATACACAGTCATAAGAAGCTTTGAGTAGGACAAGTAAATTAAAAAAAACCCTGAGAATAAGTAAATTTTACTTTATTCACGAATGGGTGAACTGATGAATATCCAATAGTTTGCTCCCAAGATTACCCTACTATCGCTCACACATACCCGTTTTCTATTCACTTTCTCTATCAAACTGCTGATTACTCAGTTTGTCAAATATGGTTGGAATAGCATCTTCTGTGAGCCTGACTGAGACTATTCATATTATATCCAACTGATCGTGCCATAGACGGCGAAATAACGAATATACGTTCCCCGAAGTAGTAATTTGGCAAGTTGGCTTCCACTGTACTCTGTACTCCGTGGGATGTGAGATACTAGCAAAACAAGTTTTAAAACCAATGTAACTTTATTTATTGGAAAAATTTAAACTATATCTGTGACTGAAATTGTTTTTAATAAATATCACTAACCTTTTGACCTTTAAATACTTTTGACCTAGTCAGATTATTTTACGAATGACATAAATTACAACAGGTTAAAGGGCTTTATTTGTGCATCATCTTTTTTATCAATAAATATTTTACTTAATTGAAATGGCTACAGTAGATTTGAATGTAAGCCTACTTATCGGAGGTATACCTAAATGGACAGTACCCAAAATAACGGCCCCCAAGTTGGCTTTATAAATAAATAAATAAATTCTAACCCGTTTAAAATTTGTTTCTTGTGTCACAACTGGAGATGGCGACTAATACGATCCCAACTCTACACAGATGTGGAATATTGCTACAAATTTTAACAAGTGATCGTCACACGTTCGGGACACCTACCTGCTCCATGGTAGGACCGCAGACGAATCTTGTTCCAGAACTTCGGCTCCTTGGTGATGCCGTCAACGAAATCCGGAAAAAAGCTCAACGTTCTGCGAAGATCACTGGTACCACATTTAGTGAATCCCAGTAGGAAGAAGTAAGGAAAGCAACGAATCCTCCATGCTTTGCTTCCAACAGCGTACCTCTTTCGCGCGTGGATCAGGTTCTCCATGTAATCGTAAGAATCTTGCCAAGATCCATGCGGCTGATTTTCTGGATATAAGCAGAACAGCTGGTAGTACAGAGTGACATTGGTGTAGGAGAAGTCTTCCGGAACCATCTCGATCCAGCACGGATTCTTGAAGTTCGGTAATGTATCGGGAAGCTTCTGTATAGTTGATAATTAAGATATACACATAAATCAACGATGTACATTATTGTCTCTCGTGATTAGAATTTACATTTTCATCATCAGATATATAACGCAATTGCGATACTTAATCAACTTGTATATTTTGCATTCAGATTGGAAGATTATGTTTGTTTTTCTTGAATTATTTCTTATATCCTATATTTGTTATCTGGAATAATACAAGGTTCAGCAATTGATGAAGCATTTCTGACACAAAAAGCACCGATTACTGTGGTCCATGTCTTTGTTACATCTCCTATAGACTATTATAACGCCCTGCTATATGGCATGTCTTATTAGACCAATCGTCTTCAGCTAGTTTGGAATGGTGCAACTCGATTTGTGATAAAAAATCGAAATTTTGGTTACGTCATTCCAATTCTTCAAACATTATATCAGTAGCTGGCTATGAGATAGCACATCAAGATGTTGCTAACAAGTTATAAATCAATGACAGTAATACTGGATATATGCGTGAACTCTTGTCCCTATCAAACTATCAGACCATCCAGTTAAATAATATTAGAGAAACCTACATCTAGGTGTCATATGAAGATTGTCTGTGGCAGACATAGGAAGAGTATCATCTCTTGAAAAGTTGAAAGCTATACTTATGTTTTAGACATATCATATTTGGCAGACAGTGCCCTTGAACAGCACCTGCTAATAATACGATGATTGATGTTTTACCGCCACTTTTGTGCACATGGTAGGCTAAATCGGCCGAGCGACCTCCAAAGTAAATGACGCGAAGTCAAAGATGAAACAACCTTCAGATATGCACACGCCGAGATTCGAAATCAAGTTGTAGTGATCTGTGATCCAACGCGCTACCAACTAGACCATGGAGCCAGACAATAAGGGCACTTGATTAAATACACATTATTATTATTATTATTATTATTATTATTATTATTATTATTATTATATAGCCCAATACGTTATGCTGTAATAATGATAAATACTAGGTAAACTAAATTGAGTATACACTGGTTGTTATAATTAGGTGATAAGGTGTGAGCAAACTATTTTTTTCTTCAAGCTGCCAGATGTTGTAGAAGATTGACATCAAATAGATAATGGTCATTTTGTGATCAACAATAATCTTGGAAATCTACCAGAGTTCAAAGTTCGACATATTGTCGAACTGGTGGTGAACACTTGGTCATCAGGCAACCTACAAGCTAAAAACCGCGTGCAGTAATGTACGAGTTGATTGAATAATTGACCACGATCGATTATTTATTGATCGATTGGAATTGTTTATATTTGGATAGAGAAATAAACTAGACATTCAATTTGTATGCAGCTCTTCCAAATGCTTTGTGGGCGCTTCCGTGGTCTAACTGGTAGCGCGTAAAGTGGCCGTAAAATAACAATCATCATATACACCCTTTGTCGTATTTGAACTATTAAGAAATGAACCATTGAATGTTGACGTGATCGGTTTATAGACTAAATGTGTAGTTTTACTAATGGCTATATCACTCAAGGAGTGGCGAGGAAGAGTATCAGTACTCCAAAAGCTGAATCGGGGCATTAAAAAATCGGATAATAAAATAATTTTCCCATTCCTTTATGCACTGATGGTCGTACTGAATCATGTAGTACACTAAGAACTGAGTGGTAAAATGGTAAAATACAGAACGCCGGTGAATGGTAGAAGACCCCAGCAGAAACTCGTGTTAAAGCAAGAATTTTGACAGCGACACTATTGAAAGCATTAACAGTGAAATCACGTCAGATTGAGTGATTAAGACACAATAGAGGTGTACCGCCATGTTGACAGTATCAAAGTCTTTAGACATGTTGACAAACGTAACCACTAAAAATACATGCCAATTAGAGGTCGTCATTTGTTGCATTTCATGTTGGTGGGAAAAGTGAATTTGTCATCTTTGAGGCCACCTCATTCAGGACAAGTGACTAAAAACAGGTGTATCTTGAAGAATATAATGCTACCCTTCCCGAACAACACGATGCAGGGCTTTGATTTTCACCTGAAATAAACTCCTTTGATAACACTTTTGCACAACATCCCACAAATATACAGAAATCTATTTTCCTTTTGATTTGAACAATATATTTTATATATCCCAGTAAGATATTCGTATAACATAAATTTGAATGTGAATCATTTCACTAGGTGATACACCAATTAGTCTGAATTATGAGGTATAGAAGTAGTCACGATGTTTCAAAAACTAGTTGATTAGTATCAAGAATTCCGCATGCTAACAGGAGCTAGTTCAATCTGCAAAGTAGCACATCTATGGGTATCCTACATGAGCTACATATGGCTGGCGTTGTCTTTGTTGGAAGCTGTGAAGAATAACAATTTTCATCTATTTGTCCACTCTCAACATGATGCCTGATCTATTTCTCAGTTATGGAGGACAACAGTATGCTGGATATCTAACTTACTTCTCTGTATTCCTGGCAAACCTGGAACGCTCCAATCCAGGTGCGAGTTTCTAAAATTATGAGCCTTCAGTATTGCACGGTCATTCATCTCCGGTAACGTTGCTGATGTTGACAAGATAACGCAGGAGGCTTTCGTGCGTCATGCAGAATCAGGTGTCTCTTCAGGTTCTGGAGTGACTAGCCTGTTATCAAACCTTAATGCCCACCAAAGATGGGTTCGCTCCACACATTCGCGGTCACAATATAAAAATATGACAATGCAGATGGTAGAGTTAGCTCCCAACAGCGTAAAGGATAAGCATGGGGATTAGGTCAATAAGAGCGAGAGAAGAGTGAAGATGTTGTATGTAGTTGAGATCAATGACCTGAACGACAGCGATGTGTATCAACGGAGAAACTGATTATCAAGGAAGAAAACACAAAAAAGTCCTAATGATTGGAAAATGTTTCTAGCCAATGATGACAACAAGCGACAGTTCATCCAGCTGTTAGTCTAAGAATGGAGCAGAGATGCTTAAGACCCTAAGATTACAGGTCGACAGTTAACTGTGGTATGTGACGGGGAGGCTAGCCTGCCTACATCTGAAGATGGACATACAACAAAGAAAACCGTCATAGCTTCACTCCAATACTCAGAGCAAGAGTCTGACACCAGACTGTATGTACGCCAAGAACAAAGGATACAGCTACCTCAGAGTCCAGTCTACAGACAGTGATGTATTTTTCATCCTTCTACATTATGTCCACAAATTGAATGACATAATAATTATACATGATATGGGGACTGGAAACAATTAAATAGTACTGAATATGATCGAACTTTCTTAATCTGACACACCCCAGTACTGTACATCTCTTATGGTATCAACGCATATCCTGGATGTGATATGACAAGTGCATGCAAGGGACGTGGAAAAGTAAAATATATCAAGGTGTCCAAATTGGGTGAGAGTCAGACGGTCACTGAATTTGATGCCTTCACATGTGTTGCGTATCGTCAGTCGAGAATCAGTAATATGGATTCAGAGTGGTACATCAAAGTCAATGATTCTTGCTCCAAAGATAAAGTTGCACCTTCTAAAAATGTTGACCTAGAATCTCTTCCTCCCTGTAGGATAAGCTTGAATCAAACTACCAAGTTGCCATTTGGAAATGGGGACTGGAAACTATCCAATATATATCTGCTCCAGAAAGCCATTGATAATGATGATTGGTGTTTTACGGCCACTTTTGTGCACATGTTAGGCTAAGTGGGCCGAGCGACCTCCAAAGGTAATGAAGCGAAGTCAAAGATGAAACACCCTTCATATATGCACACGCCTAGGTACGAGCTCAGGTTGTATTGATCTGTGATCCAACGCGCTACCAGTTAAACCACGGAGGCGCCCGTTCAGCAGCATTATAAGAATATAATAATATATTCCCCGTTGCACTGATATATGACTTTTATCATGACAATTTTGCAAATTAATAGCTTTAAATTGAGATTTTATGGATATTATTGTGATCGAGAGTAGCGTTGGGGGGGGGGGGGTGTACTTTACTATATAGTCATGTGTTTATATTTTATCATATTAATATGGGTGATATACTAAGTATACAAGTAATAAACACACATTCAAATATTACCAATAATGTGCTTGTGATAAATGTGTTCTGATAAAGAGCATTATGTCAAGATAGCAAATAAACACGTAAAACGAGTGGCGCATTATAATGTCACGATTATACGGTACCCTAATATTAATGGTCATAACCACTACATTATCACTGTTAAAATTTATTTTTATATTCAGGACAAGCTAAAAAAAACATAGGTTCATTAAGAAGTGGGGGGATGGACGTGGATCATTCTTAGCCCATGACCTATTGTGATTTATTTTGGTCCGTGTTTGTATATTTGTTATGGCTGTAATACTTCTTGTTTATTGTAATGGAATTTGTAGATTTCTATTGGCTATTTCAAGATGTTGCAGCCATGTTGGAAGTTATATGAGAACTACCCATTTTAGAGTCTAACATAGAGTTTGTTGGAAGTTAGACTTGTTTATGTTCACTATCGTATGCATTAATTTAATTGGCTGCTTGTCATCCGACTACTGGCCAATCAGGTTCGTTTGCAACTGTAGTTAAACGACGGTGTCAGAAAGAAGCCATGCACGATTGCTGTCTTGTGACTTGTTTGGGCTTAACCATGTGAAAACACAACGGGTTAATCAGAAATACCTGTTTATATAACTTATAATAGCGGCAACATCTGACGCGTGTTTCAACACATTTCCTTTCATTTTCATAAAATAAATACACTAACAAACAATCATGTGTATAAATATGACAGCAATCCATCAATGGGTAAATCAGTTATATTGTTATCTTTTGCCTTACATACCAAACCATATCTCTGGCATGACATAACATGATAAATAATCAAACACCTTGTGTAATTGTGAAAGTAATCGCTGATAACGATTACATTTACAATGTAATCGATTACGATTACAGTGCATCTGGAAATGGCGATTACGATTACCTGAGATCAGGTAATCGATTACAATCGACTACCATTACCGATTATGATTACCCCAACGCTGGTTGGAACCAATGTTATAATGGGAGGTCCTTCACGGAGTAGAAGTAAGATATCTTTAAAACTTTACGGATTGGTAACAAAATCATACGATAATTAGATATCAGGTGACAAAATGCTTCGAGAAGAAAATGGAAAAAGCTTTGTTCTTAAGGAATTACATCATTCTTTTGTTTGTAGGATCTGAAAAACTAATGTGAACTTATTTACAAATAATATATTAGAATATTGGTAGACTAAAACTTAATGTATTCTTTCATGTGGTTTATTTACTACTGCATCAGATAGAAAAGGAAATGTTTTGTATATTTTACATGTAATAAATATGGGGCGGATTAGAAATGGCAGCTTTGTGCCCATGTTTGGTAATCTATGGACCTTCTTATTTCTCACAATATCTGTTACATTCGTAAAACTGTAATATAAATTTAATTGCCGATTTGTTATACTACTATGGACATATTCTTCATTATTGCCGATGTATTTTTTTAGGAAACTCTTTCCTTATGTCCGGACTGTGATATGTTGAAAAATAAAACATTCTTTTTGGCAACAAATAATAAATTAGTACATTTTTACTTTAAACGTATAATGTAACATAAGGAGGCTACCAATTATAAATATTTGGACAGAACGATCTACAGAAGACTAACCACACTGAAATCTTCGATATCTTCCTCGGTGACCAACATCGAGAAATAATAAGCATTGACATCATCCTTGTTGTCCACAACGGGTCCATCATTGCCCTCATCAGCGATTTGGTCTCTCTGTTGTCCTTCTAGCATCATCAGACTGTTGTCTTCCCGAGGAAGCCTGAGATCGTGTTCGCTGAAGAGGTTCGGGATATTCCTCGTCCTGCGAGAATGTTCCAGATGAAGATTGTATTCGGTGAATATCAGGAAGAGGAAGAATATCAAAAAGATGAGGAAGGCTGCGTGATATTGCGGCTTTGATATTATAACCTTGATCATGGTTTCCATCTTGTTACAGAGCTGTTGCTGTTGTACAAATATAAAGACGATATATATATATATATATATATATATATATATATATATATATATATATATATATATATATATATATATATATACCATAAACTACATACAGGATAAGGAGGATAGACAGATAAATAAATAAATAATTATTATCTATATATTTCTCTCTCTCTCTCTCTCTCTCTCTCTCTCTCTCTCTCTCTCTCCTCTATATATATATATATATATATATATATATATATAATCTATCTCTATCTATCTATCTATCCATCCCATGTAATACATCTGTCTGTGCACACCTTTGTTCCCAATTATGTTAGACAACAAAACACATCATATTACATAAAACGATATAACTCAATCTTCTATTAACATCCATCTCTTTACAAAGTACAATGAATATATCATCCTTATCTCTAAACCCATTTTTATGCGACGACACGAAAAATGGATAGAAAATAAAGTGAAATAACCAATAGGAAAATTAATCGTCTAATCGGTCATCTACCCGTACACCCACTCAATGCCAATCTACAGACCCCCCCTCCTACGTGGTATACGTGCACAGCTACAGTCCAAAAATAAACTAACTGACGTCACATGTTTAACCACAAAAGTTGTGTGGTCGGGTTTTAATTATGTTATATATATATATATATATATATATATATATATATATATATATATAATTTTTAATGTTTAAGTATAACTAATTATTTTATTGACTAACCATATTTTATTGCGAAAGCAGTTCTTATTCGAGTAGTTCATCGAATTAGCGTAAGATGATATAACGCGAAACACGTCAACCGGTTATTGAAGTAGTTTCGTCAAAATACACAGGTAAGAGTATTTGTCTGTCTGTTCCATACAAGAAACAATTTACAGCAAAGTTGAGCTAATCGACGAATACGTATTCTGTTAGATTATCTGTCTATGTTATTCCATCAGATTTGTAGGTGCAAAGCTATGGCATATGCTGAGTAATGAGCACAGATAAAAAAGGATTTTAACGCTTTTAAACGATTTGTTATGAAATGGCATGTTTTAATTGTGAATTTTGTTCTTTAAAGCAAATGTTATGTTTTGTGCACTTCTTGTCGTATTTAATGTTTATGTAAGTCTAGTCTTACTTATGTATGTTTAGTCTTACATCTATGATCATATCATTCTCATCTCATATCATCTCATACTTTCACATTTATCATCATTCGGTTAATAACTTCCAGCTAATGTTTCTATGTATACGTTACTGAGCTTCAATAAATTTATCTTATCTTAAACTGATAAAAATTAAAACCTATTTATTTTGGTACTTACTCATGCACGATAAGTACAACTTGGAACTGATACAGATCATTTAATTGTAGAATATTGTTTTTATTAATGATAGACTTCCAGGGCTAGCATTATGCGTTCGGGTAATTTTTCCTAGTGCACGTTTCTTTATAATATCAATTTCTGAAGGATCGTAAAATGTAAATGTTGCTATTTAACGCCCACTGTTGTACACAAGGTAGGCTAAATGGGCTAAGCGACCCCCAACGGTAATGAGGCGAAGTGAAAGATGAAATACCCTTCTGATATAGCCCGGTCAGGGTTTGAACCCAGGTACTATAGATCTGTGGCCAACAACGCTACCAGTTAGGCTATGGAGGCACTCCGTAACTAAAGAGTTGGCTATTTAGAGTCGCTTAAACTGTGACTACTAAACAGAATATGAAGATGAATTGGTGCATGATATAATATTTTCAAAAACGAGTACTCAGAGTAAGTTTCCGATTTTGATAAATGATGAAGGTGACACAAAACTAATTCTTGTTCCGATTTGAGCTCCGTAGCTTTTCGAAGTAACAAATCTGGCGGAAGCCAAGGAATCTGATAGATTTATTTGAGAAATGTGGCGCTATTTAGGTCAGTTTAGTTTCACTCTCTTGAATTTTTATTAAAAAAAATCTGACAGATAAATAGAACTAAAACGATCACCATAAACAAAGTTGTCCTAATTAAAAGGGTTAATGTCTCATGATCAGTATACACGAATTACCGATATATAAGTCATCAAATAGCAGAGTTTCTTCCCGTCGCCATCTGAAACTTTTCAAACTTACTTATCCTCCCTAAGTTTTCACAGCATCCGATCATTTGTTGACAGATTTTGCAACACACTTTGACTATGAGATTGCTTAACCCCTGTAGTAGGTGTGCCACTTAGCTCGATTCTCTTAGAGGATATTGGCGGTGAAGAACATTATATACAGTCAGAATCCGTTAATCCGACAAGGTTTGTCACATGATAATATGTCGGATAAACGAGAATGTCAGAATATCGAGTTCGTGACATACCGGTAATCTGTGTCACGTATTTTTAAATCATATAGATATACCTCCGTATTTAAACCAATATTCAATAACCGTGCGCAAGATACAGGGATGACATTGAAGCCATTGATCATTTTGATGTTTCTTAATTACAGACACTATAAAGAAACACTCCTGTCACTTAGTCCATCAGATTAACTGATGATCTTCTCATTGTAAAGATCACACATTTGTGTTTTTATTTAGCCACGAATGATTATGATTGGCTTTAGATAGCCACAGCAAACACAGCAAACACATACATGAACGTATTCACTGCATTATCTGAGCGTCTAACTTGTCTATTAAACCTTTTTAATCAACAGAATGCTTGGATATTAGACTTCTTGCGACAACGAATGGAAAGTGACAAAAATGGTACTGCTCCTATTAGTGTCACGTAATCGGTGACACATTTTATGAGATTAAAAGTTATAACACGGAATAAACTTCCATATCAAAAAAAAAACAAACAAGATGCCATAACATATACAAATCTAGATGTTGTGATATATGGAATGTACAGTTCAGTCGTTGTCACGTAGTGACATCCCGTGATAATGATTGACAGTTAAACTAAGGTGATACGATCCCAGTTACGTCTTTCTATGGCGTGAGTGGGGATATTAAATTTAATAAAATTTGTAATATGACAATTGCGGCAATAAATTCATATTAATCCAAGACGATTTACTAACATGAAGTGACGAATCGCTTCAAATCGGGTTCGATGTAAAAAAATCACACTGAAGCGACTTCGCTGAACAATATAATCAGTACTGGGTTATATAATCGTGTTACAAACCAGAGTAGTGTCTAACCTGTATTTAAAAAATATTTTTCGCTTTGCAAATTACTGTATAATCATTCGGAATAAATGGTTTCCACCAAACTGATAGCTTTGTGCGCCGAGAGACTTTATGACATCGTAATACATGGTCTCAGAAGATGGCAGTCCAATTACCAACATTCACATTAGACCCAATTTGAGATAAGTCCCTGAATTGGGAGTATTTTGTAGGAATGTTTAATTCATATGCTGTATTGATGGGACATAGAACAGTCGACTCACCTGAACCAACCAATGGATTGGAGGCATCGAAATATGCTTTGCCAAAAGAGACTAGGCTAGTATAAAAAAACACTATATCATAGAGTGAAAATGATAATAAGGATGATCTCGCTCAAGATCCCCCCAAAAATAAAAGACTATTATGCGGGAACAACGAATGTAATACACCAAAGAGTGTAGTTTAATAAACTTAAGCGCGCCCAGACAGAAGACATAAACAGTTGGTAAACCAGGTGTCGCCAACAAGGTGGAAAATGTGATCGGACGTGTATCGATATATATGGTTCATATAGATAGGATTTATTTAGTTATTCAAAACCAGAATAAAGCTGAGGTCAGCAATCTGAGGTGTCGAAATATTTTATATACAGGTTTCTTTTGGACCAGAGAAATTTACTGTTGAATGTAAACTGTGGTGTGAAAATAGTTATGATATGTATGTAGCAAGTCACCATTGAACCACACGCACGTGTTGTTTGCTGCGCGCTGTGGTATCAAATGGTATGTTTTTACGTGATTCCACTTTTTATTCGTAGCCTGCATGTAGCCGCTTTCCTGTGGGCGTGACATATTTGTCGCGTACGAAAAGCTAATTAGCTGT
This sequence comes from Paralvinella palmiformis, assembly GCA_025642065.1. Taxonomy (NCBI): domain Eukaryota; kingdom Metazoa; phylum Annelida; class Polychaeta; order Terebellida; family Alvinellidae; genus Paralvinella; species Paralvinella palmiformis. The sequence continues at coordinate 538,235 of JAODUP010000611.1, forward strand.
TTCCCACAGGCTGATGAGTAGACCAGACACATGCTTAGGTATACGCACACATCTATCAATATGTGGAGGTATGGAACATTTTATTTTTAGATTAATGTATGTATAGTTGTATTTGTATTTAGATTTCTGGAAGCAGGTCTCGAAGGATGTTTAGATATGTTGATGCTCTGTGCCTGTTGCCTCTTTATATGTACCCTAAAACGCACATTGCCCGTGCCAGACATCTTATCTATTTCCATCCAGATTCCTTATTACACCAATGTAAGAAAGTTGTGTCGTTATTACAACATGTTTGAGTCTATTAGCTTTGTAATGTATAATGTAGACTATATATTGTTGTCCTCTTATGTGGTCTGGC